>CM064965.1:53983668-53999191 GCA_032847665.1 Solanum chilense
AACGTGACACTCCGATCCACTAATACTATGTGTCGGAATGTGACACTCCGATCCACTAACATCATTCTATCAATTCATCAAGCCTTCTCTTATACCAAGGCATCATCAATCTCATTACTTTAGTTCATCAAGCCTTTCTTTTATATCAAGGCATCATCAATCCCATTAACAAAGTGAATTAGGGTTTCTTTCAAGATTTGGGATTCAATAGCTTCATCATGCTTATTTTATCAAAATCACATAATCATATTCATGCAAGCATACAATTAAGCATATAGACAGGTTTACAATACTACCAATACATATCATTCGCTATTAAGAGTTTACTATCAAATAGCATAAACCATAACCTACCTCCACCGAAGAATTTTGATCAAGCAAGCAAATTTCCCAAAGCTTTGTTCCTTCTTCGTTTCTCCTCTTCTATCGATCCTCTCTCTCTCTCTCTTTGTTCTTTTTATTTTCTTTATTCAAACCCTCTTTCTTTTACCCTAATTAACATATAATTAAGTATAAAAGATGGCAATAGTAACCCACTAATTAACTCAAAGTTACCTCTTTTATCCCCCAAGAAACTGAGTTATTAATGTTAACCCACGAAATTTGTAATTATAGCAGGAATAGTCCAAAACGCCTCTTTAAAACTTAACTAGAAATCTGACTCCGACTGGGATTACGCAACCTGTGACGGCCCGTCGTGCCTGCGACGGTCCGTCATGCAGGTTCGTCAGAGACTCGATTTCCTTAAGGAGTCTGTGACGGCCCGTCGTACCTACGACGGTCCGTCCTGCACTTCCGTCACGACGTTCAGAGAATCGTTCCCTGTACCAAATTCTCAAGAGTTGAAGTGTTTTGAAACGGGGGCTCACGACGGTTCGTCATACCTGTGACGGTCCGTCCTGCAGGTCCGTCACAGAGTTCAGAGAGTCGATTTCAGTACTCAGATTTCAGAATTCCCAAGTGTTTTGGAACGAGACACCCTCGACGGTCCGTCGTGCCCATGACGGTCCATCTTGGTGTCCGTCGTCTCAGCCAATTTTTCCAGAAATAAAATCTGCTGCTCAAAACGACTAAACAGGTCGTTACAACTAGCCAATTAGATAATAACACACTAAATTTATATTGATAATTGTTTTCTTATTAACTACCTCTTTGGTCCGGCAAGTAACAACAAAGTGAGTTCTAACGCGTGCACTCTTTAAAAAGTCTTCTAAGCGAAAGAATCATCAATGCATGCATAACACTATCCAAGAAATGCCTAATTACTAGTCATACTTTGTTAATCTCTCATGGTTCCCACAACCCTAGTTGTGGATTTAATTACCCATATTAGTGAGAAGACATTTCATATTTGTAGATGAAGAAATCATGAACTTACGTAATAATATTAGTAAACCCAGAAAATGCACTCGAAATTCATACCAAAAGCTTAAAACCAAATCTGAAAATCAATTATTTGCCAAAAGTTGCAAACAACAATCTCCAAAACACAAACTAGAATAAGGATAGTAGTAGCTCACCCCAAAAATGAGGTTTTATGCCTAATTTATAGAAAGGGAAAAGGGTCAAATATGCCTCTACACTATTCGAAAAGGTCTAGATTTATCCTCCGTTTAATGTTAGGTCAATCATGCCCTCGCCATTCAACTTTTGGCGCAAATATGCCCTTATGTGCGTTAGTTGGTATGCAGGACATCTCCAACTCATTTTTCATTTCTTTAAATGCCACGTGGATTTGTCATGTCATTTTTACCTTACCACATGGCATTTATACAAAAATAGAAAGGAATTTGAACCCATAAACACCTAATCCGACCCATAAATCAACCCCCCCCCCCTTTTAAATAAACTACCCGGCCCATTTTTAACAATTCTTGTTTTATTTTTTTATTTTTTCATTAAATCTTGAAAATGAGAAGATAGAAAAATATATAACTAACGCCAAAATTCACAAATAAATATAGTAACCTTGAGTCCAAAAATTTTAATAATTTTTTTATTTTTAATTTTTCCGGTAAATCTCAAAAATGAGTAATTGATTAATAAAAAATATTAGAACTATGAAAAAATATAAAATTAACGTCAAAAGTTCATAAATAAATATATTAACCTTTAATTGATAATTTATAAAAATATTATTTCTTCGTAAAATCCCAAAACTAAATAAATTATTAATAAAAAAATGGAAAATATGAAAATAAAATATAAATTTTATGTCAAAAATTTACAATAAATATAGTAACCTTAAATTAAATAATTCAACAATTTTTTGATTTTATTATTTAGTAAATCTCAAAAATAAGTAATATTTAATAAAAAATAGGAAAATATGAAAAAACATTAAAATTAAGGCCAAAAAATCACAAATAAATATAATAACCTTAAATTCAACAGTTACAACAATTCTTTATCGTATATTTTTTCATATTTCCTATTTTTTATTAATCAATTATCATTTTCAGGATCAAACAAAAATATAAAATTAAACGAATTTGTTGAAATTGATGAATATAAGGTTAGTATATTTATTTGTGAATTTTTTGCCTAAATTTTATTAAAAAAAATTCATATTTTTCCTATTTTTATTACTAAATTACTTATTTTTCGGGATTTGCAGAAAAAAATTAAAAAAATATCGAATTGTTGAATTTATGGTTACTATATTTATTTTTTAATTTTTGGCATTAATATTATACATTTTCATATTTTTTTTTACTAACCAATTACTCATTTTCGGGATTTATATAAAAAAACAACTTAAAAGAAGTGTTTAAATTGTTGGTTTAAGGTTACTATATTTATTTTTGAATTTTTAGCATTAATTTTATATTTTTCCTATTTTTTATTAATAAATTACTCATTTTCAGAATTTATCAAAAAAATAAAAATTAAACAAAATTGTTTAAAATGGGTAAGATAGTTTAATTAAAAGGGGGTTGATTTATGGGTCGGAGTAGTTATTTATGTATTCAAATTTTTACGGGCATAACTGATTTCTTTCTATTTTTATATAAATTTCATGTGATAAGGTCAAAATGACATGGCAATACAACGTGGCATTTAAAGAAATTAAAAAATGACTTGGATATGTCCACTATACCCACTAACCCCCATAAGGGTATATATGGGCCTAAATTTGAACGACGAGGGTATGAGTGAGCCAAACTTTAAACAGAGGGTATATCTAGACCTTTTCGAATAGTTTAGGGGCATATTTGACCCTTTTCCCTTATAGAAAACATATCCTAATAAAAATGGAAGCTAAATAAGGAAAGTTTTATTCGGGAACGCGTCTTTTATCAACGGGACCATTGACGGGTCATCGATCGATCGATGTCTGTGGATTGCTTCTGTCAGCCAGGACTTAAAGAAATATTTTGATCCCCGAATTACATCTTTTCAGAATCAAACGACGGACCAACATCACGGTTCGTCATTCTATCTACGATCCATCGATGCTCCTTCGTGAATCTACACTTGGAATCTTCAACTATAAGGTACTACAACCCTCGCGGTCACAAACTATGATTCACTAGTACAGTCCGTCGATTGTCGATGTTAATCGTAGTTCCACACTTGGTCAGAATTCCCTGATTTCTTTAAATGCCTAGGATGCTCATCTACGATCATCATCTACAGGGCGTTGATCAAAGGACGGGCGGTCGAATGCCTTTGTAGGTCTTGTTTTTGCACTTTTTCGGTTGTTTCCCTCGTCTTATGCCTAAACATCTTTCCTGCAAAACAAGACACAAAACTTTTTAAAACTAATACAAAATGGCTCTAGACATACACAAATATCAAGTGAAATGCATTAAAAATATTGTCAACCCACGATACATCAAGAACCATCAATAAATAGTATTTCAATATAAGTGCTTGATTAAGTGGTTCAACGCAGACTAAGATCAAAATATTAGATGTTTGAAGGAACAGATGGAATTTTTTCATATAACTTCTACACGATCTAGAATAAGATGAAATCAACATGCATGCATCTAGTTATTCTCCTTTTAAATTCTTCACAGTTTAAGCAAATACGTCTAGAAATTCCAATAAAGTTTATCTGTCAAAGTTGAAGCCTAATTTTATGAGTAGGAAACAATTAATGCTTTTAATTTTCTTATGGACAATACACCTGTTTTCAACTGCAGATGGAAAGAGGAATGGATAGTTTTTGCTTCATTGATCTCAGAGCTGGCATTACCTACTATCTTTCTTATAATTGTTGGTGTTCTATATCGAGTGAGGAAAAAGGTGCTAGGTAAAAAGAATCACCTTCCGCTACTATTTTATTATTTTCATTGTTATTCATTACATAATAAGCTTAGTTTCACAAGAGCACTCTTATTTAGCAAACACATGACCTAAGTAATATAGTTATCCTAATACTCATATTAAGGTATGGATTCATATCCATTATTTCATGATTAATTTGCTTTCTCAAAAAAATATCTTTATTTGAGAAGATGCACTAGAAATCAAATTACCACAAATTCTTAAGGATCCTAATGTCACTGCATATGATTTCGGTGATATATAAATATTGAATAAGAGTTTAATTATAGTGACTATAACTCAAAACTAAAATTGAATCTAACTATGTTTGAAAGATTCTAATTGACTAAATGTGTGGTACATGTCCCTAACTAACCCTAGCAAAACTCAAACTGAAATGGAGACTAAATCTGAAAAAAGAAACATGTGTATTGTCCTCGAAGTATGAGGACTCACCACTGACGCTACTGAATGTGGATCAGGAATCAATCTATGTGTTATTTGAATTTAGAGGACAAGAACCTACATCATGAAAAGATGTAGCGCAGAGTATGCGTCAATATTTGGAAGGTATTGAGCATGCACGATAGGATAAAAAACTAAAGAAACATATAATCTGAACAAAGTATAACTCAGCAACGATATATATGAACATGATAGAAATACTCAAATATACCTAAAACAACTTAATTGAATGCAATTACCTAGTTTATAACATGCTAACACTGAATACTAAAATATAATTGAAGACCTGGTCGAATTATCACGCCCCGAGCCTACACCCTGGGTTCGGCTACGCCCAATGATCATTTATGATCTTGAGTGAAACCTTGGCCTAGCTTACTTAACTCAACGGAAGATTCAAACATAAGATATAACTTAAGAGTAGCTCTTAAAATAGTACTTAGCCAACATGGCAACTTCAAGTCTTTGCAAACAAATGAAAAGAAAACCAAAACTAACACAGTCTGTCTATGAAGCCTTTAAAAGTACTAAGATGAATGAAGCCTTTAAAAGTACTAAGATGAATGTTGGGAAAAACCCAAAATATTCGATAACTAAAAATGTCTAAAACAATAAAAAAGAGTCCTCCGGATGCAAGGAGGCTCACTACTAACTCTGAGCTTCTCACTGGATCAACGACATGCCAATTACTGATCCTAGTTACCTGCGTCTGTATCATAATACGATGCAGGTGAACTGGCATCAGTCCATTGAATGTACGAGTATTCGAATTGGAATGCTTAAAATAAACTTAAGATGTAACAGGAGTAAGAAGGAAAACTTACCTTGGCTCTGTTCAACTTATGAATAACTACTCATTTCAATATAATGCAATATAAAATTAAACGTAATATAAAGAAAAGCTGACTGAAAACATGTTGTAAACTCTATATGCATATATGGATACAAAAAATTTTGAGATGTATCTAAAAATACGAACAACTGATGTATATAAAAATACAATTATTTCTGTGGGAGCTTCTCTAACTTAAAACCATCACTTAAGAGCTATAGTGATGATACAGCATTACTCGGCCCACTTTGCCCAGCCATCCTAACCTTGCCAGAGTGTAGGACCTGAACTGCCTAATGGATCCACTAGTAAACACAAAAAAGAGTTCATCTAAAAAGTATGACCTTTTTCCTATATGGTTTTCATGGAGACTTCAGTTAATCTGAAACTGGCATCCCCACACCTGTAACACTCCGGAAGTTCCATTACTTAGACTAGAGCTTTGACAATTAAATAATGTTTAAAATGATGTTTCCGTACCTATATTAAAGTATTAAACTCAATTAGAAAAGGTTAGAGACAAAATGACAAAGAAAGACCTTGACGTCCGAAAACTAGCTAAATTTTGAACTAGTAGACGTCCCTATGTTTGGGGAAGGTTTGGGAGTGTAAAATGAAATCCAAAAATTTTAAAAATAATTTCTATTTATAAAATATAGTACAAAGGGTCCATACTTCCAATAACGACTCCCCAAGGACCGCCTGAAGGGTCCTTCAGAAGGACCCGAACGTTGGTGAGCAAGCTGCCAAAGAAGCTTGTGGAAGCTAAGATTTGGCATCCACCTCGCATCGCAACCAACACAAGGAGGGCAAAATATTGCCTCACAACATGGGGCATCCACGAGGCCGACTGCCTCAACTCAGATTTTCAAAACTAAATATGAAATTTCCCCTGCGACACGCAACCACTTCTTAGATTCGTCCACGTCGTATTTAAGTCAATTTAACTTCACAAAATGACCCATTTCAGTGAGGGGTATTTTGATATTCTATGGGACGAGTTTAAAATGGTCTTAGGTCAGTTTTGAACATTTTTTACACGCACTCCAAATCAGAATTAACAAATCCCTCTCGTCTTTCTCAAAAACTCTCTCCCTTTCAACCACCATTAAAGAATAAGAAATCTTAGAGAAGAAGACAAAGATTCCAAGATTTTCATTCAAAATTCATGGAATAATCGTCAATAAGGTATGGGTTCTTCAATCTTGGGATTCCTTTCCCCAAGAGGTCCTTTGAAAGAAAATTTCCAACAATTCAATTCTGAGGATTTTTACTCTACAAACGGGTTTTCTTCCAAACTTGATATTTATGACCACTGATGAAAAACTATGATTTTCTATGGTTAATTAAGTATATATTTTTCGGGTAATTGATATGTAATGTCGGGTTTCCGGTAAAGCATGTTCCTTCTCTAAATAATAGATTCAATTATGTTATATTTATCACTTAATGCCATGTAAATGTTGGGATTGGAACTATAGCTTGAATGAACTCTTAAATGAGTCATTTCCCTTAACCCTAACTATGAATTTGTCTTGTACATGACTAGAATGGTTGGAGTTTGATATGTTATTGTCAAATTCACTATATTATTGAATGATTGTGATGAATTGATTGTAAGTTCTTGATGAAGATTATTGAAAGCAATAGGTATGTCTTCTAAAGTCATGAATTCTCTATTATGTTGATGTTGGCCTATAAATTGATGTAGGTGTGAAGTTGAAGTATGTATAATGTTGTTATGCATAAATGTTGGCCTATGAATATGTGAAATGTGGGATCATGGTAAGGATATGATAATGCAAGTTGATAATGTTTATCTTGTATGCCTTACACACTATGATTATGATATGTTAATCTCACAATTAAGGTTGTGATGAAAGGAAATATCATATAAACCTAAAGAGATTACGATCATGTTTATACGAGGAGTTTATCTCCTATGGACTATGATAAATTTTATGATAAATGATTACTTAAAGGTTATTCAAAAAGGGACTTTGGCTTAGCACCGATGAACTAGATATGAGAGGTGTCCATAGTTAGAAGGTAGGTTCACAATGACTATAATGAGATAGAGTATGTCATGTAATGTGGAACTATGGGTCTATAATATATCTCCTAGTTCTTGAATTATGTTGCCTCTATAGGAATACTAGCTAGTGGATCCACCTTGAATGTTATGTTCATGTTTTTGTTCTACCTTGGCAAATAGACCACCTTCTTTCAGTGTGGAGTTTCATGACACCTAGTTCCACGTTTATATCACACAGTCTAATGTCAGTTAAGGTGATTGTTCCCTCAAGTAAAATGAAAGACAAGTAAATGTACATTGACTAAGATGACTTGAGAAGTCTAATTAGTATAGGTAGGGTATGGGACTCTACCCAGACATTGCACAAGTTGACTCTAAAGGAAGTCCTAGGAGATTGTTCTCATGTATAGGAATATGAAATGTATAATTGCTTATGATATATGAGTTGATCTTTTATGATGTTGACTATGTTAATGAACACTAAATGGTCTATGTTGCTATATGTGATGATGACTACTTATGATGTAAATTCTATGAAGCAACCATTACTTATGGTCTCCTCTCTTGTTTACTTTTTATGTAGGGTTATGGGGCTTCACATAATCATTGCACTTGTAGGCTTGGGATGGGATTATTTTTAAGTGTCTTGTATGTTATATTTATATGATATATTTAACATGAAATGTTAATATGACTTTATGATGATATGTCTTTGGTTATGATCATGCTTTATGTTGTTGTGATCCTTATCTTGTATATGCTCTCTTGTATGTGCATTAGAGACTTCCAAATGAGTTAGAATGTTTTCTAAAGAAGTGGTCCTTTTCATGCATGTCCTTAATTGTTTTTTTGCATATATCCATACTTAGTACATGTGGCATACTAACCACTACTTTATATAACTACAAATGTAGGGTCCGACCACTGAAGATTAAGAAGGTTGATTGAAGAAGCTTGGAACTCTTTCTCCAAGTGTTGGTAGGTCCTCATGTTCAAGGATGCTATATTTTTTTTATTATAACTTAAGACTCTTGGAAACTTTAAGAACTCACTTTGACTTTCTTCTAACTTTTAGACTTGACTCTTAACTTCTTTGACTTTGATCTTAACTTTCCTTGAATGGGATTTTGGATTCAATGATCATGATCTCATGTTTATGGATGATTTCATGATGTTTAGATGAACTTTAGAGTGTTGTAATCAACTAGATATTATTGGTACATCACTTAGGAACTCATACAAAAAGATGGGGGGAAATGAGATCTCTAGGTGACCCTAGCGCTTTGAGAGGCGCGGGGCACCAGATCCAGACGGACAGACACTGTCTTCAGGCACTCTGTCTGGTGCAACATGCCAAAACCTGATGGAAAGAGTCTAATCTTGAGGGGCTCTGGTTGGCGCGGCTCCCCATGGCCTATCCAACGGCATTTTGATTTTTTTTCTCCAATTTTCATCTCTAAACCTTCGAAACTACATAAATCTAACCCCAAACACTTAGGATCACTAAAATTCTCAATACCCAATAGCTAATATTGTAAAACAACCTCGAAACACAATGTTTTTCATCAAGAACTTCAATGTTCATAATTAAATCAACTCTAATTTCGCTAAATTAAACATATTGTTGTATGGGTGGAAGAACCCAACAGAGAAAGATCTCACATACCTCGATAGGGATCACCCCCAACGAATTCCACTCACGAAACCTTAGTGTTCTTGAAATACTCTTGATTTTCCTCTTCTCTTCTCTTTTCTCCTAAGCCCTAATCGTGTTCAACATTTATCAAACTAAATTAAGGCTTAGTTTTGCCCCTAATAAACCCATAAAACGAATTAGGAAATAGTAGGGTGAAAAGATCACTACCCTTACTAAAATCTGGATTATACTTTCCTCAGACCAATAAACCAACATCTGAAAGTCATATATCCCTCATACGATATCAAAAATGCCCAAACTATGTGGCATTAAAAAGTTCTCTCCAAGGGATTTCCAACCACATAAAGAATAGACTCTAACTCATCTTGAGCTATAAGGTATGACCGTTTGAAAATGGCCAAAAATCACTTTTTGAACTTAGGAAATCTTCCAGATTTTTCCTATTCTTTCCAAAAATAACTTTTACTAGTTTCTTTGTTTAATCCTAGTTATTTCAAGTTACAACATATTACAAGAATACACTAGAGACTGACTGTGGGAGATACTACTAACCGACAGAAAGCCACATAATCATAACACGGAGTTTGATGTACATGCCCCATCAAAAGGACCAAATATACCTTGAAAAGGCTATAAAAGCATGACTAGCATGATAACTAAATATGATTCCCACACAAGGGACTTATAAACCTAGAGGGCACGTAGTTGTGGCACTATATAGGTATGTTAAACCGTAGTCTAACTCGGTGTTAAGTCCACTCCTAAATGAATATGTATATGACACTACCATTGAAATACTGAAATGTTGAATAGCTCAAATACTACATGAAAAATCTGACAATGTAACAATTAAGTACTGATTTATATGACATTAAAAAAATGAAGCATGTATATCTGTTTAACTAACCTAGCATGTGTAATTTATGTACTAAAAGAATCTAAAACTAGGATTCTAAATTTTATGCAAAGAACTAAGCAATGATTAAACAAAAACATGCTAATCTGATTAGTAATAGTCTAACATCTAAATCACAACCAATATCTATGGTTTTAGAAACCCTAGGTCTAAGCAAGATATAGGAATCAAGATTCTGCATGAATTCTAGGGACCCATTGGATGAAACGAATCCACCATTGAAATTCCATATACCTGGTGATAAAACATACAGGGAAATCCTTTTGTTTTGGGCTGAAACTTGAAGGAAACTTCTTGTTTTTCTCGAGAAAACTAGCCCCTCTTTCTTCTTCTTTGATTTATGTTTGAATCATTTTGGTGTATAGAGATTTTGGTAATGTTCTATCCAAGTTACTAGGTTTAAAATCAGTAAGACGGCGTAGTGTAATGCTTAAATGACGTAGTTTAGGTGTCCAACACATGGGGAAAAGACCAAAATGACCCCACTTAAAAATCTAGCAGGGGCCTTCCATGGACCTAATGATGGACCTTCGAGGGGCAAAGACCAGTCAAGTGGGTTGAGGTCGGTTGGCTATTGACTACTAGTGTTGGGCCCTTCCCGCGACGGTCCACTTTATAGACCGTGTGAATGATCACCGTGGTTCTTCACTTTGTTTAGGGGCCTACTAGTGCAGCTTCATGAGCCTCACCACCGCCTGTCATCAAGACCACGCCCAGTGGAGGGCTCCATGACCTAATAGTTGGGCCTTGTAGGTTCTTCCTTATTTACACGAGCCTTCCCACGGCTCGTGAGGTGGTCCACGACTCGTGAAGGGCTCTGTTGTTCACCACTTTCAGCTACTCATTTTTTTATGCAAGATCTGCTTTATAATTTAAGCACTACTGCAACATAACAACAAACTGCTCAATTTTGTAAGCTCTATTTTAAAATTTTTGCAATGCTGAAAAATTGCAGCCTATTGCTGAGTTTTACCATTTGTTTCCAGCTACCAAATGTATGGGACATTTTATTGTACCCCTTTTGCAGGATCTAAACATGTATAAAATAGTTACTCAATTTCACTCAAATAATCCCAAATTTCTGTCTTTTGTAACTTTTCAATATCAAAAACAATACAGACTATAGAAAAAAAAGAATGTTATTTAAGATGTCATAGGAATTTTTCTACTCCATTTATAAAATACCCCAACAACTTGGTTAGGTTACGATGTTGTACTTATCTATTAACTTGACTTTATTCTCAAAAACAGTAAATCCTTAGCGTGAAGGCATGTCTTTATTCTTAACTATTGTTTCTACCTCATTTTCTAGAACACCGTACATATGTTTTGTATCATTTGGATATTAATTTTGTTGTATGGGTTACCATAAATATGAATTTGATGCTTGTAGAAAAGATATAATAACCTTATAAGCATTGCCAAAGCCATAATGCCCTATCTTATTAGCCAGCGATATATTGTTTGTTGTTGGAGCTAGAGCACTAGAATCATATGCAATGACATTAGTGCCCTACAGCAAAGCTCCTTCAAACTTTACCAACTGATTGATTTCTGGTTCATTTGCTCAGATAAATTTATTCTTTTACGAAAGCAAATTAATCAAAAAATAACGGATGTGAACCATACCTTAATATGAGTATTAGGCTAGCTATCTTACTTAGGTCATATGTTTGTTAAATAATAGTGCTCTAGAGAAACTTAGTCTATAATTAAGTACTATGAAAATAATAAAATAGTAGTGCAAGGCAATTCTTTTTATCTAGCACTGTTGTCCTCATTCAATATATAACCCCAACAGTTATAAGCAAGATAATAATTAGTGCCAACTCTAAGAAAAACTGGTCATTTCTCTTTCCATCCTAAGTCAAATAAAGGTGCATCTGTCTATAAGAATGTTAATGGTGTTAGTTATTTCTTACTCATAAAATTAGGTTTCAACTTTTACAGATTAATTTTATAGGAGTTTCTAGAGGTATTTTCTTATTTTGTTAAAAATTTTGCAATGAGAATAACTAGATGCATGCAGGTTGATTTCATCTTATGCTAGATTATGTAGCAGTTATGTTTATAACATACAATCTAATGCTTCAAACATGTCATGTTATTATATCAATCTATAATGAACCACTAAATCAAGCACTAATATGAGAATTCTATTAATTGATGTTATTGTGCATATCATCAAACCTACACAATAATTGACTACTTTAACCTTCAAATGTCATTCACGCACATATTCTTTTGCACCATATTAAGAATAATTTAGGCATTAAATCATTTGTGGTGTCACAAGCAAGAAATTACTTTTACCTAGTTTTCCAAGTGTCATTTGTATCAAAAAAATTGTTCCTAGATATCTGTGAATGTCTCATATCAAGTAAATATCCCAACCAAACTACACAGTTGCTTCCATTTATGTTGATTGATGTTAGTATAAGTCATACCCGTTTTGTGCAGCAGTGCACAAATTTTTTTTAAAATATTTATGCACTACTGCATCGTTTCAACCAACTATTGTGTTTTACTGTTTTCTTACAACAAGTTGGATTAACGAAGAAGCTAGCAACAAATGGTAAAATAGGGCAATGGTAAACACAACAAGTGGTTGTAATGTAGCAGCAGTGTAGAAACTTTAAAAATAACAGTTGTGCATGGCTACAAAGATCATGTATGACTTATACTAACATCAATATCAACAAAAATGGAAGCAAATGTATCATTTTGTTGTTAGATTTAGTTTGATATAAGACATTCGTAGATTTCTGTGAATAACATTTTATACGTATGACACCTGCAAAACTAGGTAAATTGATTGATTGCTTGTGACACAACAATTAATTCAATGTCTAAATTATTTTCAATATGGTGCAACAATGTGTGCATGAATGACATTTGAAGAGTGAAGTAGTTAATTGTTGTGTTGGTTTTATTATTTGCATTGAAAAATCAATAAATATAATTACCATATTAGTGCTTGATTAAGTGGTTCATCGATAATTCATATCGAAATCTTAGATGTTTGAAGCAATAGACAAAAAGTTGTCACAAAATTGTTGCACAATCTAAGAGAGGATTAAACCAACATCCATGAATCTAGTTATTCTCATTGAAAATTCTTTCACAGTATAAGCAATTACCTCTAGAAATTCCAATAAAGTTTATGTGTCAATGAAGCCTAATTTTATGAGTAAGAAACAACTAACATTTTTAACTTTCTTATGGAGAGATGCACTTATTTCTAACTGCATATTGAAAGATCAATGAACAGTTTTGCTTATTTAATCTTGGTGATGGCATTACCTACTATCTTGTTTATAAATGTTGGGGTTCTATATCGATTGAGGAAAAAGAATCACATTGCGCCGCTAATTTATTATTTTAATTGTTCTTCATTAGATACTAAGCTACTTCTACAAGAGTACTATTATTTAGCAAACACATGACCTAAGTAAGATAGCTATCCTAATACTTATATTAAAAGTATAGGTTCACATTCATTATTTTGTGATTAATTTGATTGCTCAAAAGAATATCTTTATGTGAGTAGACGAACTATAGATCAATTAGCCGACAAATTATCAAGGAGCTTTATTGCAGGCACTAATGTCATTGCATATGATTCATGTGATCTAGGTGCAGCCACTAAAAATTTCTTGATGGCTAATAAGATAGGGCTTGATGTCTTTGACAATATTTATAAGGTTATTATTTCTTTTCAACAAGCATAAAAATGAATATTTACATTAACTAAGATGTCAATATAATACCCAAATGATAGAAAATGTATGTAAGATGTAGTAGGGAATAGAGTAGAAATAACAGTGAAGATGTCACACCCTGAGGCTACCCCCTTGACGTAAATACGAGACCTAGTATCATGGGTGACCCCATGTAACACTCAGTTGGCATATCATAAGTGAAACTGAATATATCTGTGAAAGATAAACTAAGAAGCTAAATCATGAGATAATTAATAATAAGGAATACCCAAAACCGGCCTGAATATATATATATATATATATATAGTTTTTGGGACATGTCCCAGCTAACCCTAGCAAAACTGAAACTGAAATGAAATACTAAATCAGAAAACATGTTTATTATCCTCGAAGTATGAGGAATCACAACTAAAGCTTTTGAATGTAGATTGTGAACTGATCTACGCGTGAGATCAATTATGATGTCTAAATATACATCATAGAAAGTTGTAGCGAAGAGTATGTGTCAATACTTTGAAGGTACTGAGCATGCACGATAGGACAAAATCTTAACAAACATATAAGTTGAGCAAAGCATAACCGAGCATTGATATAATTTGAACATAATGGAAATACATAAATATACTAAAAATATTTGAACTAAATGCAATGACTAAGTACATAACATCGAGAGACCGAATACTAAAGTGTCACGACCCAAAACCGAGCCGCGACTGGCACCCACACTTAACCTACTATGTGAGCGAACCAACCAATCTAAACCCAAACATATTGAATAGAATACAATGCAGAAGACTTAAACTCATTAACAAAATCAATTAAACAACTTCTAAAATTTATAACTCATTATCCCCAAAATCTGGAAGTCATCATCACAAGAACATCTTTCCTCAAATTACTAATCTAAGAATATCTAAGAAACTAAAATACATAAAAAGCTAGTCCATGCCGGAAATTCAAGGCATCAAGACTTGAAGAAGAAGATCCAGTCCAAGCTAGAAGCATTAGCTCACCCTGAAGTCCGGTGTAATGAAGACTGGCTAGAGTTGCGATTGAGTTGAAGACGACGGTACGTTTGCTGCACTCCACAAATAAACAAGAAAGAAACAAACAAGTAGGGGTCAGTACAAAACACGGGTACTGAGTAAGTATCATCGGCCAACTCAAAATAGAAAACAGCATATATCAGTTAATATCATAAATCAACTACAATACTCAACATGTAGCAACAACAAGTACTATAATCATCAATAAGTACCCTCAAGTTCATCCATGAGGACTCAAGCCTCAACACCATACTCATTTGGGAAATTAGGTTCATTACATTTAGTATATTAACATCTTTAAAGATTCATTCTCTTTCTTCCTCTTGTGTCGGTACGTGACACTCCGATCCATATTCTATCCTGGTGCCGGAACGTGGCACTCTGATCCTCATTCTATCCTGGTACCGGAACGTGGCACCCGATCCATATACTATCCTGGTGTTGGAACGTGACACTCCGATCCTCATTCTATCCTGGTACCAGAACGTGGCACCCGATCCATATACTATCCTGGTGTCGGAACGTGACACTCCGATCCTCATTCTATCCTGGTACCGGAACGTGGCACCCGATCC
>CM064965.1:53999773-54062625 GCA_032847665.1 Solanum chilense
ATCAAGCCTTCTTTTATACCAAGGCATCATCATTCTCATTATATAATTTATCAAGCCTTCTTTTATACCAAGGCATCATCATTAACAAAGTGAATTAGGGTTTCTTTCAAGATTTGGGATTCAATAGCTTCATCATGCTTATTTTATCACAATCACATAATCATATTCATGCAAGCATACAATTAAGCATATAGAAGAGTTTACAATACTACCAATACATATCATTCGCTATTAAGAGTTTACTATGAATATCATAGAAACAAAACCATAACCTACCTCCACCGAAGAATCAAAGTCAAGAAACTAGTCCTTCAATGCCTTTCCTTTCCTTATTGCCTCCGAAATTCTCCAATCTATCAAGTATATATATATATAAGGTGTAAGTTCACAAGGCCATAAACACTTCGATTATTCTGTGTCTAGCCTATACTCATAAACTCACCTAATTCTATAATCAATCTCTTAAAGTTTAAGCTTAATGATAAGTCTTAATTCCTCCAATTACCACAAATTTAATGAAATTTAAACATTATGATATACCAAATATTTAATTACCTATCTCAATATATTCATACGTAATTTATAACCTTAGATAAAAATTAATACCAGATTTTTGAAGCATACGGTAATGAGAGCAGCGCCGGTCAACATTGAATTGTGCACTCATACGTGCACTGTATGACCATTGGCTCCAGCAATCCTTCTTTCTTTTCGAATATCATTAAATTCCACCACCAACACTTACACCCTTATACCATTCTTATCCAATTATAAAATCAAATAGAACCCCTGATAATTGACAAGTTACCGACAATATTATAAATGGAAAAATAAAATTCCGCCAACACCGTAATCGATCCACACCCCAACAACACTATTTCCTATGATCAACTAATGGATTATGTTTATTAATAATTAATACTCCTGTGTACAAACACTATGAAAGGTTTAAAAATTCTTCGTACCTGAATGGCCCTTTGTTTGGTTTCTCTTAGACACCGCAGAAAGATTTGCTAGGTTTATTTTTCCCTATCCTTTTTTTTTCAGATTATATCTTTTCCAAAATTCTTATATAACCCATTATAAAAGTGGTGAAAGTGACCCACTATTAATTATAATATTATTTCTTAACCATTAACTAAATAAATTAGTAAAACTACCCCACTAATTTCATAATTATAATTATGAATAGTCCAAAACACCCACTTAAATCTATCAGAAAGTATTTTCTAACATAAAAAATTTCTAGTTCCCAAATCGACTACACGGGTTGTTACATAAAGCATAACAAAACTTGGTCGAATGCTCTAGAGTCGCACTGTGCGATGAATACACCCTATAAGAGGACCAAATATACCTTACCAGGGGTATAAAAGCATGACTGGTGTGATTACTAAATACTGTGTCCACAGATTGGGCTTATAAATCTATGGGGCATATAGTTTTGGGACTATACGAGTACACCCTAGTCTAAATCGGTGTTAAGTATACTCAAACTGTATATGTATATGACACATGTGAAAGATGACACGCGTGTGGTCTTTCACTTGGGTAGTTGGGCTAGGAACCTAATGGCGTAGCTTCATGAGACTCACCATGGCCCGTATCAAGACCACAGCCCATAGAGGGCTCCTTGGTCTAATGGATGGGCCTGGTAGGTTCTGCCTGATTTACACGAGCGTTCCCACGATTCATAGGGTGGTCCACGACTGTGAAGGATTTCTGGTCCACCACTGTTAGCTGCTCGCTCAATTGTTTTTTATGGTTGCTGTGTTTTAAAATTTCAGTATTATTGTAGCATTGCAGCCAACTACTCAATTTTTTATGCTCTTCGTTTATAAATTTCTACACTGCTGAAAAATTCCAACCAGCTGCTCAGTTATACCATTTGTTTCCAACTACTATATGTATTGGCCATGTTACTATACCCCTTCTTGCAGGATCTAGACATGTATAGAAAATAGTTACTCAATTTCACTCGGATACTTCCAAATTTCAGTCTTTTGTGTCTTTTCAATTCCAAAACAACACCATACAAAAATAGAAAAGAAGAATATTATTTAAAATGTCATACCAAATATGACCTTTTTTAGGCTATTATTCGCCATGAACTCACATACTTAGAATTTTTCTAGTCTATTAATTGACAAAAATATCTAACCACAAACGACGATGACCAGGACAGGTCGTAGGTCCATCCATGGTCAATTAATCATGGTCTCAATGATCATGATTGACAGTTATTTTTAGGTAATTAATGGTCTTTTCCATTTTAATTAAATTAAAGTGGTGTTGTTTTTCTCTCATTTATAACATCTATATAAACCTTTTTAACCCCAAATTCATTCCATTTTAGTTCATTCTCCATAAATCCAAAAAGAAAATCAAAAGCTCCTCTCAAATATTCTCTCTAGAACTTGAAAAAGAAGAAGATTATACTAGGATTTGAAGTTAATGATACAAATTCTCCATTAAATATAGGCAATTGGACCAGAGGTATGATAGCTTTAATCCATCACCCATGGAGTCCCCAAATTCCTCTATTTCAAATGGTAGAATTTCCCAATTAGCTACGGTTTATTCATTCACCATAGATTCTTTAGATTACTTATTTAAATGGTTTAATTATGTCTAAAAATGCATGATTTGATGATTCACAACGCTTTTAGGATATTATCCCTATTAATCCATGACAACCCCCATGTTTTCCAATTTGTGATCCGTAATAAGGGTTGTTGAGTAAGAAAGAGGAGTTTATGATCTAAAGCATGAAGTAATAAAATTACACGAAGTTGATGATGAGTTCCCTATCCAAAGCTTGAATTCTAGATTTGATGATTGAAAATGGCTTTGAAACTTGGAAGGCAAATCGTGAGTTTATGCATGAGATTAAGAAACATATATAAATGTTTTAAGGGTGCTTTGATAGTGAAGTGTCAATGTTGATTGTGTTGTTGTGTTATTGAAAGGTTATTCTCATGAAATACTTACAACCATGATGTTAAAGTTTTTCACACATAGAAAGGATTCTTAAGATGAAAAGTTATTCTAACCTAATTGAATCAACAAATAAGATTTATCCTAATGAACTAACTTGGAATGGTTGTTAAGGACATCCTTCAATGAGACATGAGTTAGGTAAGACTTAATAAGTATTTTGTGAGAATTATGCTTAAAATTGAGTAGATATTGAAATGAGATGGAAGTCTTTTACATTAGTTAAGTCTATACTTTCCATGTATGTCTCATGAGATGGAAACCTTCTACATCGGTTGATTCCGAATTTCTAGTAGCAATCTTTGTATCCCTTAAACTAAGTGTCTCTATAGGTTATCTATATGTTGGATGCATCTAAGCTAAGAGTTAATGGTTCTACCTAAGCAAGTAGAACAACCCTTTTCGGTACGGGAGACTCGGTGATCATAGTTTAGCTACCATGGTCTTTATGTTAACGCTATTCTTCCCACAATAAGAACATAATTAATGAACTATGGTTACTTAAGGAGCATTGTATATAAGTTCAAAGGTTTTAAATATGATATTGACTTATTTTATCCATGATATGACGTTTGAACTTGGCAAATTGCATGATTTGAAAAGAAATATCCTATTTAGTCTTTTAGCATGTTTTGAATGTTTTTATGTATAGTTATCATACTTACTACATATTTTTATACTAACACGTACATTTGCCTACATTGTTCTTCAATGTAGGGTTCGACAGATAGAGTTTTCATTTTAGCGGCTAGGGCTTCGACTTTACATCTTCCCGAGCTTGGTGAGTCCTCATGGTTCAAAGACAGAGATGTTGGTTTTATTTGCCACTTATTGTACTTTCCTTTTTGGACATAATGTATGGTCAAGGCCCAATCTCATTCAAGTATTGTAATAGATGGCTATATTAAGACAAGTCTAGACTTCCACTTCTTTTATGGAAACCCTTTTTAAGATTTGTAAATGTGTTCTAGTGTTTATTATTCTACTCTTATGTTATGAAAGCTAAGTTTCTTGTGTGGAGTCCTTTGGGGTTCTATACATCATGTTACATCTAGGGGTACCCCTGGGTTATGATATATTCGCTCCATCGGGAGGACTCAATATACCTTGTCATGGGTATAAAGGCATGACTAACGTAATCATTAAATATAATGCCCAGAACAGGACATATAAATCTACGTCACGTAGTTCTAGGACTATACAGGTACGCTAAAACCTAGATTAACTCAGCGTAAAGTCTACTCCCAACTAAATATGTGTATGATACATTATGACTGAAATACTGAAATGCTCAATAGCTCATAATACTGACATGCAAAATTTTAGAATATAACAATTATGTACTTGAAAATTGAAGCATGTATATCTGTTTAACTAACCTAGCATGTATAATTCATGAACTAAAAAAATCTACACAGCTATGGTTCTGAGTTTCATGCAAAGAACTAAGCAATGATTCCACGAAAACATACTAGTCAGTTTAAGAATATTCTAACAACTAAATCACAACCAATAACTAAGGTTTAAGAAACCCTAGGTCTGCAAGATATAGGAATCAAGATTTTGTCTGAATTCTAGGGACATAGTGAACAAATAGAATCCTACAAGAAGGGGTTGAAACATGGAGAATATGTATAGTAGCTTGAAACAAATGCTGAAACTAAGGAGTTGGCTGCAATTTTTCAGCACTGCAGAAATTTTAAAAAAGAGAGATAAAAAAGTTGAGCAATTGGTTGCAATATTGCATCAACGCAGAAATTTTAAAACAGAGCTAGCATAAACAAAATTGAGGAGTTGCTGCAATTTTAGCATTGCGGAATTATAAAACATAGCTAGCATAAAAAAAAATGAGCAGTTGGCTGCAATTTTTCAGCAGTGCAGAAATTTGAAAACAGAGCTAGCATTAAAAAATTTGAGCAATTGACTGCAATGTTGCAGCAATGCAGAAATTTTAAAAATAAAATTTAAGCAGCTTTGCAGAAAATAAAAAATAGAGCCAACATAAAAAAAAAGTTGTATGGTTGCGAAAACGTTCTACAGTCACCTCACATTAGCTCGTCTCCTCGCCTTACCAACCTTGTTTAAACAAACTAAGAGTTCAAATTTAACTCCAACTATTCTTTGAACATTCACTAATTTTGCATACAACTATAGACAACATTGTTCAAACAACTCAAGTTCCAATATAAATATAAACGAATTATTCTTGTATTTTGGAAATACCACTTTAAACAAGAAAGTTATAACATCTCGCTAATTGAAAAAATTAGAAAGAGTTATGATTGGGAATAATCATTTTAGGGAAGAATGGAAAATCTGGAAATTTGTTAAGTTATACTAGGTTAGGGTTTTTGGTCAAATTCAGGCGACCATAAATTCTAGAACAAGATGAGTTAGGTGTGCTTCTAGATACCGTGAGAAATATCTTGGAATATCTTTCCAAAGTCGCAAATTTTGCGCGATTCTGAGTTCATATGAGTAAGATATGCCCTTTGAAAGTTGGGTTGTTTGAATAAGGAAAGTCCATCCGGGTTTTAGAAGGACAGTTTAGTCTTTTTCATTATTTCCATTTTAGTAAGTTATGTGGGGTCTAAACAAAGTTAGTTCAGTTTACGCAATTTTAAAGAAATATGTTAGGGCTTTGAGAGAAGAGAAAAGAGGAGAACAAAGAAGAGAAGCTCAAGATTCGTCAAGTTCTTGTGATTTTGTTGTGGAATTCGCCAAGGATTGAATTCTATGAGGTATGTGAGACTTTCATAGTGTTTGGTTTGTTCACACACGCACCAAACATGCTTGTTTCAATGGAATTCGTTTCTAGAAAGTTGAGAGTATAATGTTCTTGAATTATGTTCTTGTAGTTTGCTTTAGTTCCTGAGATTCGATGGGATTATGGAGTTCTTGATGAAACTGTGTCGTTTTAAAGGTTGTTTTGGGTTAGATTTTTGTATATATATATTGGGTATCTAAATCTTATAAGGGATTGAGAAAAAGATTTAGATTTAGGTGAATTAGGGTGAGAAAACGAAGAAGGAAAAAGTTGAGCAGGTTTTGGCACGCAAATCTTTGTCGTGGACTTGGTCTCCCAGTGTATAAAAATCACCTCCGCATCATGGTTAGGACACAAACTCCTCTATTTCAAAATTAAATTTTGCAATCAAATATTTAAATACATCTCCGAGTCCCGGCCTTGTTTCCAGAGAGTTATTTCTTGATCTTTTCTCACATTTAACTATCTAAAAACAATCCTAAACATAAAGAGATCTTTCCTATCACAAATCACAATCCTTGAATCCATAATTCAATTAAAAAGTTAAGCGTAAAGTTTTGAAGTTAAGAGTCAATTCAATAGTAGTTAATAAAGTTTTCAAAAGTCTTTCAGAAACGATTTAACTTTGTTTTGAGACTTAAGTTTTAAGTTAAGCAAATAGTAAAGAATTGAGTTCATTTTATAAAAGTTATAAGGGAACTAAATGTTCCCAAATGCTTAAAATGTTTTTACATTTGAACAAGAAAGGGAAATTGATTTCCAAGAGAGCTTTTAAGCTAAGTTTCGAATAATTATCTCAAATCAAAGAACGAGTATTGTTTTAAAAACATATGAGCTAAGTATATTTTTGGGAGTAGTACTGAGCATCGATATGGGGATGCGAGTTCATATTAACTCAAGTCTCCATAAACCATGTAGTCATCACAGATAGTAAAGGATCATACTTTTTAGATGACTCCTTAAGTGCTTTTTAGCATAGACTAGTGGATTTACTTAGTCAACGTGTCCTATATGACGGCAAAGTATAGGACAATTCTGGCAGCATGGGCTGGAAATGTATCATCACTTAGGCTCATAGTGGTGGTTGTCGGTTAGAGAATCTCTGGCATAAACTATATTAATTTATTATATGAGTAAAGTTAAGTTTGTTATTGCATTCCTTTAACTAACTAAGTTGTTTTCTAATGTTTTATAAGGTTTTCCATATATTGCATGTGTCTTATTGCTTATATTTAGTTAAGTTATTCATGAGTTGAGTAAAGTCAAGGTAAGTTTTTCTTTATGATTCCTTTCAAGCTTATATTATGTTTAGTTTTCCCCTCGCATATTTGTTCATTCAATGTATTGATGACATTTGGCCTGTATCATTTTATGATGTAGACAAGGTAATTGAGATCAGCATCCAGGGGCCCGTTGAACCAGTTGAGAACTGAGAGTCGGTTGGTGAGTCTCCTTACATTCTGGATGAATCCTTTTACTTTTCTTTCTAGTATTTTAGTTATTCTGATGATCGCAGGTCTTGTCCCGACATCCTTCTTTGTTTTAGAGGCTTTGTAGACAGTCAGACAGTTAGTAGTTTAATTGTATTTACCTTGTTGTTTCTTATGTTAAGACTTGAGTTATCATTTTGGCCAAGACATTTCATGGGCTATCCTTTTGAGAATATTTCTTGTGTTTAAGTCTTTCGCTAAGAAAGTAAGCCAAATCAAGGGTCCGCTTGGGACCAACAATGATTCGTGAGTGCCAATCTTGCCCAGGGTGTAGGCTCGGGACATGACAAACTTGGTATCAAAATCCAAAGTTTAAGAGTCCTAGGGAGTCTATGAAGTCATGTCTGTAGACTCCTAGTTATAGGTGTGAAGCGCACCATATCTATAATTAGAAGGTTGCAACACTCTTAGGAAATTATCTTACTTCTTTCATACTCATTCCTTGTGGCGGTTAAAATACCAAATATACAAGTAAAATGCTAATTGTAACGGCTAAAATAAATAAATTGAACACTTCAATCACATTGACATGCTTCAGCCCAACGGTCTGAAGCTCCCCTACTTACTTTAAAGCCATGGGTTCAAATCCCCACAACTGCATTTTACAATACTTTTATTTCATTATTCGTTAACTTATTTCTTTAATTGTCAAAGCTAATTAAATTACGTTCTTAATTAAAAATTTAGGTTTAGTAGCTAGTTGAATTTCAATGAATTTGACTTTTTATTTCCTCCCATTAAAATTTGAAATAAAACTTAGTTTTAATTACAACACTTTCATTTTATTATTCATTAACTTATTTCTTTAATTGCTTAAGCTAATTAAACTACGTTCTTAATTAAAAATTAGGTTTAGTAGCTAATTAAATTTCAATGAATTTGACTTTTTATTCCTCCCATTAAAATTTGAAATAAAACTTAAATGTGATTATTTAATTTAAAGTTAATAAACAAACTCTAAACCATTTCTATAAAACCGTGAAAAGCAAACAAAAGAACACCTCATTTGATTTGTTTCCATTATTCATGTCACGTTATTTTTTTTATCACCATAAATTAGTGAAAGCTTGAAACGTAAAAATGATTTCATCTTAAGCTTAATGCTCCCCTTTTTTTTCTTTTTCTTTTTTTTTCTTTTTTTGCTTTGTTCATTCACTTTAAATTAAATTAACACAAATATTAAAACTAAATATTATGCAGTTTGATTTTTAAAATTTTGGAACATTTATTTGTAAAAAAAAGGAATATTAATATTAAGTAGTTCAATTTTAATTTTTTCAATGCATCTATTCATCGAAAGAAAATACAATATTTGGACACCCTTCGTAAAATTCCTAGTTTCGCCACTACTCATTTCGTGAGTTAGAGTTCATCTCTAAAAGGTTTCTTTCAAATTTGTGCTTGCGCGTGTTTTTTATTTAAACATACCTCCATGAAGAGCTGTTAGAGATCGTCCTGCTAAGAGTAATGTTGAGGAGCAACGGGTACCCAATGCAACTGAAGTGTAACTCCAAGGAGAATTTGTCATGTTCCGTGGAGTTATTCGGATGTTGAGCCAAGTTGGGAAACAAAGAGGAGCTAGACATGAAGTGGTTGATACTTCGAGGATCCGAAAGTTCTTGAGGATGAACCCTCCAAGTTTTACTAGTTCAAGCACTACTGAGGAGCGAGAGAATTTTATTGAGGAACTAGAAAAGGTGTTTGAGGTTATGCACGTTAACGATGTTGAGCGAGTTGAACTAGTTGCATATCAATTGAACAATATTTCTAGGACTTGCTTTGACTAGTCGAAGAAGGGTAGAGCTGAGAAAGCACCACCTGCGAGTTGGGCTTGTCTCAAGGAAGCCTTCTTGGGGCGTTTCTTTCCCAGAGAACTGAAAGAGGCCAAGGTACGAGAGTTTCTCAATCTTAATCAAGATACATTAAGTGTTCATGAATATGATTTGAAGTTCACCCACTATCCTGATATTGCTTCGGAGATGGTTGCGGATAACAGAAGCAGGATAAGTTTTTTTGTTGTTGGGTTGTCCCGTATGTCAAGCAAAGAGGGCAAGGCAGCTATGCTAATTGGGGACATTACTCCAACAATTCATACTTTTAATATGGAGCAATTTGATAAAAGAGGAAAGTTTTGAAGCTTTTGAATTTTGGCAACTCAAAATCCTTCAATAGGTTGTAAAAAACTTTTGCTTCAACATTTGGTTCCTCCTCAAGGAAGTCATCACAATCAGTATGTGTAATTCCTCCGTCAACATTAGAGCATAAATCTCTCAACAACTCTTCTACTGCATCTTCACTCTCACATTCTTCTAGTGCCTCACCATCTTGTTCTTCATCTTCATATTCTGATTCTGATAACGGCTCACCCAAACGTTCTCCATGGTGCTACCAAAAAGTATAATTACGAATTATTCCATATACTAGTAAATGTGTCTCAACTATTTTACGAGTTCCTAAAGTTATATTGTAACATTTGACACATGGAAATCGTATTTTATACTCTTCTCCAGTTTTTTGAAAAGCATAATCTAAAAACGTTTGCACACTAGCTTAGTTGATTTCATCGAGATGATTATTAACAAGTTGCATCCATTACTCACTAGGTGTACGTAATAATTTTTGAGAGTACATAAAATAACAAAAATGCTATTATGCAAACAACTTGTTACGATCAAATACACACAATAAGGTTGAAATTTAAGGACAAATGGCACTAAGAGTTATAATAAGATTATAATAACTTATAATTAACAGGCAGCACTTAAACCCCCACTATGTCAAAGCAGCCTACATAACCGTTTGTGCCCAGAACGATGGTGGAAAGTTAGCCGTGAAAACGATATGATTTGAATCTCAACTCCTATTGTATGAAAATTTACACAAAAAGTCATCAAAAAGGTCAATATTTTCATCTAAGGCAGCCATTGATTTCATATAAGATTAAATTCTAATAAGAATGGAGAAATCATACTATCACACACCCATATTTCTCTTGCTTAATCATCAGACTCATAATACACTTCACTAAATCGAGTAAACTATAAGAAAGCTCAACTCAATAATGTTTACTGATTGTACATAAGAAACAGAACAGATTATAAGTAAGAACAAACATAGCAGGATTTAATTTTTTTGTAAAACATATACAAAATCACATTGAATTTCATTCATAACTTAGAATTTAATTTGCTCACATAAAAATCATAATAAATTATTAAGAAATATGTATGTAAATTTATAAAGTAAAATGAGGTTTTGTAAAACGTAATGCTTTGGAATATCACTCACGATTTTGAAACTAGCTTATGACTTTTGAAGGAATATTGATTGTATTGAAGTGTTGACCTAATAAGGGAATACATGGGAGATATACATAGGAGATATAGGAAGGAGTACTAATCCTAATAGGACTAGGATTAAGGAGTACTAATCCTAATAGGACTAGGATTAGTACACAGTAAATACTAATATTATTTAATACTATTATTTAATACTATCTGTTATTATCCCCCCTCAAGCTGAGCTGAGCGGAAGCGAACGGAAGCTTGGAACTGAGGTAATCATGCTGTCGGCTCGGGAGAGGCTTGGCGAGAATATCAGCCGGTTGTTCTTCAGTGGGTACATACTGCACAGTCATGGTGCCGGCCTGAACTTCATCGCGAACAAATAGACAATCGGTATCAACATGCTTCATTCTGGTGTGTAGGACGGAATTCTTGGCCACACAGATGGTTGATTTGTTGTCACAATAGAGAGCAGGAACAGTGTGAGTGGCGCGGAGTTCGCGAAGAATAAATGTGACCCATATGGTCTCAGCAGCAAGAAGAGCAAGGGCGCGGTATTCAGCTTCAGTCGAGGACCGAGAGACCTTGGGTTGTTTTTTTGTACACCAGGAGATCAGGTTCGGCCCCAAAAAAACGAGAAACCCCGATGTAGATTTTCTGTCATTTTTATCATTCGCCCAATCTGAATCTGAGAAACCCCGAAGCTCCAAGTCCCCGGGTCGAATGAGTAAACCACGACCAAGAGTGCCAAAAATGTACCTGAGAATGCGTTTTAGACAATGGTAATCATGTTCACTTGGTTGATGCATGCGCTGAGCAACTCGGTTGACAGCAAACTGGATGTCAGGACGGGTAATGGCCAGATACCGTAGAGCCCCAATGAGGCTACGGAAGTGGGTGATATCGGCAAAGGGGGTGTCGGCTCCATTCGTAGACGAAGAGACTGCCATCGGTGTTGGTTGACTGGTGCATTTTTCCAGTCCAGCTTTCTGCAACAGATCTCGAGCATATTTTGACTGATGAAGAAACAAGTCGCTGCCTGTCCGAGAAACCTCCATTCCCAGAAAATAATGTAACGGGCCAAGGTCCTTCATTTTGAAGGTAGTATGCATAGCTCGAGTGACATCATGAATGAGAGCTGCAGTAGAGCCTGTAATAATGATATCATCTACATAGACAAGAAGAATAACTGTACCGTGTGCTGAATGTCGAGTAAACAGACTTGTGTCGTGTACGCAACACGTGAAGCCGAGTCCCTGGAGGAACGTTTTCAGACGTGTGTACCAAGCACGGGGGGCTTGCTTGAGCCCATACAGAGACTTCTGGAGTTTGCAAACATGTTGAGGGAAGCGGGGATCAACATAGCCCGGTGGTTGCGTCATGTAGATAGTTTCATCAAGCATGCCATGAAGAAAAGCATTGGAAACATCCAACTGATTGATGAGCCAATTGTTGCGCACGGCGAGTGACAGTACTAGGCGAATGGTTTCCTGCCGAATAACAGGACTGAATGTCTCGGAGTAATCAAGCCCATACTCTTGATTGTAGCCTTTAGCAACCAAACGAGCCTTGTACCTGGAAATACTGCCATCCGCATTGTGTTTAATTTTGTACACCCATTTACAGCCCACTGGGTGCCGCCCATGGGGCTTAGGTACAAGAACCCAAGTTTTCTGATCAGTCAAAGCCTTAAACTCGTCATCCATAGCATGACGCCAATAAGCATTTTTTGAGGCAACAGAGTAGGTTGTTGGTTCACTATCGGGAAGGGGTGTATTTGGTAGTATGGTAGCCTGAAAGGTTTTGGGTTTAAAGATACCGGCTTTGCCACGGGTTAACATGGGATGAGTATTGGGGAGTGGCACGGGCGGTGGTGATTCGGGGGTGGCCGGGAAGGACCCAAAATGGATCGGGCTGGAGATGTTGTGGGTATGGGGTGGTTCGGGTTGGTTGTGGGTGTGGGTGGTGGTTGCGGGTGTATTGTGGGTGACGGTCGAAGGGGTGATGAGGGGTGGTTGGGTAGTGGGTGGAGGTGTGGGGGAAGGTGGTGAGGGACCCTGTGAGTATGTTGGAAAAAGGGGAAGGACGCCAATGAATGATGTATTTGTGGAGGAGGAAATAGACTCGTAGGGAAACTCATTTTCGACAAATTTGACATGACGAGATATGTAGACTTTATGAGTTTGTGGGTCAAGACAGCGATAACCCTTGGAGGTAGGATGATAGCCCAAAAAAATACAAGGACGGGATCGGGGTTGTAATTTGTGAGTAATATGAGGGCGTAGCCAAGGGTAGGCAAGACACCCAAAGACGCGGAGGTTGGTATAATTGGGAAGTTCTTGGTAAAGGAGTTGATAGGGTGATTTTTTGGAGAGAGTGTGACTGGGCATTCTGTTAATGAGGTAGTTTGCGGTGGCTAGAGCTTTTACCCAAAAGGAGACAGGGAGATGAGATTGATGTAGAAGAGTAACCACCGTTTCAATGAGATGGCGATGCTTACACTCAGCCACCCCATTCTGTTCGGGAGTGTATGGACAGGAGGTTTGATGTATAATTCCCAGGGATTGCAGAAACTGGCCAAAGATGTTATTGACATATTCCTTTCCATTGTCACTTCGAAAAAGTTTAACATGAGAATTGAATTGTGTTTTGACCATTTTTTCAAAAGTGACAAAGGTGGTGTATGCCTGTGATTTGTGTTTTAGTGGGTACAACCAAGTGTATTTTGTAAAATCATCCACAAAACAAATATAATAGCGAAAACCAGCAAATGAAGGAACAGCAGTAGGACCCCATAGGTCAGAATGAATAAGTTGAAAAGGTGCAGTTGTACGCTTCTCAGATAAAGTAAAAGGTAATTTACGAGATTTAGCAATTGAACAGGAGTCACAATTGTTTACATGAATGGAAGAAAAACCTAATTGAGACATTAAAGAATTTATTATTTGAGTAGACGGGTGACCCAGACGACTGTGCCACAACAGACTATGGCCATCAGCCGAAAGAGCCACCGGAGCCACAGGAACGCTTTCTGAAACTGGGTGGGCAGACGAACTTGTGCCAGGAAGAACGTACAGACCATGCTCACAGGGGCCCTGAAAAATCACCCTCTTGGTAGTATTGTCTAGGATTTGAAAATCATTAGAGGTGAACAAGAGTGAGCAATTATTGTCTTTTGTGAATTGGTGAACTGAAAGGAGATTGGATTTAATAGAAGGGACGTGGGTAGGTTACCTAGGTGAAAGATAGCGGTGGGGGTTTTAATGGTACCCGTGCCAGTGTGAGAAATATTAAGGGACTCACCATTGCCAACAGTATACCATTGGAGCCATGATATGGATTTGGAGCGTTAAGCTTGGATAGATCAGAAGTAACGTGCATGTTGGCCCCAGTATCCAACAGCCATTCAGAGGAAGGGCCGGCTTGAGATGCATAATTGACACGGTTATCACTATTTCGGCTCTCCTCATACCGAAACCAGTAACGAGCAGCGGTGTGTCCTGTTTTCTGACAGATTTGACAAGTTGGACGATCCCGCTCGTAAGTGCCCTGCCCGCCGGTGGAAGATGACTGCCCGCCGCTGCCGAAGGAGTGCAGGCTGTTGTTGCTGCCGTGCACGCTGTTGTTGCGCCCGCGGCCTCCGCTGTTTCTGCCGTAGCTGCCGCGGCTCCACTGCTGGCCGCCACCACGCCCCCCGCGATAGTTCTGGCTTGCGGTGAGGGCGATGGCCGGCTCCATAACAGCGGCTTCTCGGAGAAGAAGTTTGCTCTCCAGATCCATGTTGATTTCTTCACTTTTTAGCCACGAGGAGAGAGTAGCCAGGTCAACGGGCGTTGGACTGATGTGAACCGCCTGTTTAATGGAGGAGTAAGCTGATGGGAGCCCCCGAACGACGCACATGACGAGATCGTTTTCGTGAATGATTTCGTTCACGGTGTCGAGGGCTGTGATGATGGTGGAGACCTCGTCTAAATACTCAGCCATAGTTTTCGTGCCTTTGGTAATTGTGTGGAGACGATCACGCAATTGAAAAATATGAGAGTGGGAAATTAATGCATAGCGTGTTGCGAGGGCCGTCCACAGGGCTGAAGCAGTTGTGTAGGATCGGACGTGTTTCTGAACCGTGGGAGAGATGACCGCAATCAAACATGATCGGATCTGGACATCCACGGCTTTCCACGTGGCATGGGCCGGATTGTTTTTTTCTGATTTGTCTGTGGCGGTGATGACTGCCGGCGGCGGTTCTGTGCTTCCATCGACGTATTTGAGAAGGTAATTGGCCTCAAGGGATGTAAGAACGGCGATTTTCCATGTAGGGTAATTTATGTCTGATAATTTTTCGGGAATCAGGGCATGAAGATGCCTGAGAAGGAGTTTAACGCCAGAAGGAAGTGAATCGAGAGGATCCACCTCAGTTGTCATGGCTGCCGCCGCCCAAGAGAAGAGAGGGAACGATCGGTGCCCTAAAGAGAGAAAAAAAAACTTAGAGAAAAGAAGATCTAGGTTTTCTGGCTCTTGATACCATGAAGGAATATTGATTGTATTGAAGTGTTGACCTAATAAGGGAATACATGGGAGATATATGTAGGAGATATAGGAAGGAGTACTAATCCTAATAGGAATAGGATTAAGGAGTACTAATCCTAATAGGACTAGGATTAGTACACAGTAAATACTAATATTATTTAATACTATTTGTTATTATCTGGCTCACGATTTCATGCATAATATCTAGGGATATGAGAAAATAACCCCTGGATTTTGTGATTTAAAGTGTATATATTCAAGTCAACAATTCTGAATATTTACCATTTAACTTAACAAACCTATATAAACTGAATTAAAAATAAATCCAAAAACTTGTTTTTTAATTAAAAAATATCACATAGCTTTAAAAGGAATTATGTCACTCATTGGACATTGATTACCCCTCCAGAGTCCAGACTGATTGAAGAAGGATTTGGAGTTTTTAGTTGAAGTCAGCGATATTTTTGGAATTAAATTTAAGATTATTGTATTTTTAATTCATGGACTTGTTAATGAAAAGCGTTAATATGTATCATTAGAAGAAGGTAAAAGGTATATATACGATTTGTTATATGGTGAAAATATAAATGTCCACTTTTAAACGAGAGATATAACTTCTCTAAATCACAAAATTAAGGAATACATTTTCCCTTATATTATATATATATATATATATATATATATATATATAAAACTTTTATACATAGTTCATGTTACGCTTCTGGAAAAAGTCATCTAACTTGTGTATAAATTGTTGTGTATATTGCGATAATAATTGAATACATATAAATTGTATAAAATCAAAGAAAGTAAGGAAAATTGTACTCCTATAATAGCAAGCTATTAATTTAAATTAATTAATTGCTATAAACATAGTTTGATTTATTTATATCCCATAGTAAACTACTGTTGTTATTTCGTCTCTCTCCTGGTGAATCTCGCTCGTCACTCTCGTTCTCGCTGGCTCTCTCTCTCGCCTCTCTCACTTTTATACAAACACAAATGTGTATAATGCATTTGTATTTATATAAAGCGGGAGAAAATTGTATATACACATAATTTTTCATTCCCTCCTCCCAGATCTCGCCCATCAGTCTCTTCCTCACCTCTCTCGCTTATACAAACAAAAATGCATAAATTGTGTTTTTATTTGTATAAAGCGAGAGAAAATTGTATATACACAAACAAATACAAATACCTTCATCTTATACACTTATAATTATACAATACAAATATTCCTCTGTGAGATAGGGCTGTGCAAAAAACGGGTAAAACCATTAACCCGAACCGATTTTCGGTTTATTGGGTTAACGGGTCGGGCTATTGGGTAATTGGGTCGGGGACCGGTTCAATAATTTTTTTAATTGGATTAACGGTTCGGGTGACGGGTTTGGGAAGGAAATATCCCGGGTCACCCGATTACCTGACTATTTCCCCCTTCTAATTTTCTAATTCACATTTCACAATTAGGTTACAAGTTAGAAACCTTCTCCTTCTGCAGTTCTGCTTCCGCCGCTCTCCACTTCTCCAGTCTCCACTCTCCAGTCTCCATTCTCCAATTTCCAAACTCCGGTGAGGCGAGGACGGAACTCGACTAACCAACGAGTTACTCAGGCGTCCAGCGAGGCGACAACTAGGGGTGCATATCGGTCTCAGTTCTCACAAGGTAACGACCGATCTTTAATTTCTGTATTCGTTGATTTCGTTCTATTTATCATCATTTCATGACCTTCTTCTGACTACTCAGTTTCCGCCGCTCTCTCCAGTCTCCAAAGTTTCTCCAATTGCCAAACTCCGGTGAGGCGAGGAGGCGACGACTAACCAACGAGTAACTCAGGCGTCCGGCGAGGCGACAACTACTCTCTAGTCACTCAGGCGAGGACGGAACTCACGTCTCACAAGGTAACGACTAACAATGACTTGTTTTGGGTGCTACGAGTTGTATGAGTACCCTACTATTAATTTGTTGTAATGTTGACATAAATCCTTTATCTGCTCCTCTCCAATTTTCAAATAATTTTGCTGGTATTTGGTGTAAGTTTTCTCTGGAATCTGGATTATAATTAGCCATCGTATATTGGGAAACTGGGAATGCTTACACTGTTGTTAGTTGTTACAGCCATTGTATAGCCATTGTACTTGGTATTTTTTGCTTGAATAAAGCTGCTTACTCTTTTTTTAGTTCCTTCAAGGCTTCAATAATTCATTGCTTCATCTAAATCTTATAAAAAATAGTTCAATAAACGATTATGGCATATCTTTTCGCAGTTTTTGGTGAAAGTATCATGGCTGAAAATGTCATAACTGATAAGGTTGTTGGTGAAAGTGGAGCTTCTAATTCAAATGCAATAGATCAAAGTCAAATTGTTGAGTCTCAAGTAAAGAAAGGGAGGAAAAAAAGATCTCGTGCGTGGGATCATTTTTCTCGTAAAACTGATTCTGATGGAAATGAAAAGGGTGTTTGCAACTACTGTAAGAAAGAGTATTTTGCTGATACAAAAGAACATGGTACGACGTCAATGCTTACTCATATATCCAAATGCCCTAAGATGCCTTATAACATTGATATTAGACAATCAAGATTAGCATTTCAACCAATGATAGGTGGTAACAAGGGTGATGTAGTTGTTGTTCCATGGAAATTTGATCAGGAAGAGTGTAGAAAGGCCTTGTGTCGTATGGTAATTATTGATGAACTTCCTTTTATATTTGTTGAAAAAGAAGGTTTTAAACAATTTATGAAAGTAGCACAACCTTGTTTCCACATTCCTTCTCGTACCACTGTGACTCGTGATTGTTTTAATCTTTTTGATGAAGAAAAACATAAGTTGATGGCTGTTTTTAAGGGAACAAAACAAAGGGTGTTTTTAACCACTGATACTTGGACTTCCATCCAAAGAATTAATTATATGGTCATTACTGCTCATTGGATTGATAAAAATTGGACTTTGCATAAAAGAATTATCAATTTTTGTCCAATCACTAGTCATAGAGGTGAAGATCTTGGAAAGTCTATTAGTAAGTGCTTACATGAGTGGGGATTGCATCACATTTTCACTGTTACAGTTGATAATGCTGGTTCAAATAGTGTGGCAATAACTGAGTTGTCTAAGCAATTAACTAAATGGGGGACCAACCTAATGGGTGGTAGTCACCTTCATATAAGGTGTATGGCTCATATTGTAAATCTTATTGTTCAAGACGGTACAAAAGAAGCAAATATATCTATTGAACGAGTTAGGCAAGCAGTGGGATACATCAGACAATCTCCTGCTAGGTGGAAAAAGTTTCAAGAATGTTGTGAAGATGAAAATCTTGCTAAAAAGTCTTTATGCTTGGATGTTCCTACAAGGTGGAATTCAACCTACATGATGTTGAAGCGGGTAATTGAATATGAAGGTGCAATTGTAGAGTACGCCGATCGTGATATTGGCTTGACACTACATCTTAAGTTTGTTGATATGGTGGATAAAAATTCTACAGGTACACTTTTGAGAAGTGATTGGGAGGGTGTAAAGCGAATCACAAAATTTCTTGAAATGTTTTTTAATCTTACTTTGAAGATATCTGGATCACGATATGTTACATCAAATCTTCATTTTCTTGAAATTTGTCAAGTTGGTGTTTACTTGAATCAATTGATATCAAATGAAGATCATGTTTTGGCTAAAATGGCGGAAAATATGAAGGAGAAATTTGATAAATATTGGGGTGATACTGAAAAAATGAATAAAATGGTTTTTATACCATGTGTTTTGGATCCTCGTCACAAATTTATCACTCTTGGCTTTGCACTTAGGAAGATGTTTGGAGAAAAAGGGGCTGCTTTAGAAATCGGTGTGCGAACATACATGGAATCTTTGTTTAATGAGTATACAAAGCCTGTTGATTCTGATAAAAATGGCCAAATTTATTCAACTGAGGTGGATACTTCTGATTCAAGGTCTGTTGATTCAAGGTCTGGAGGAGAATTTGGAAATTTTTTTGAGGAATTACAAAAACATACATCTGAAAAAGGAGGAGCAAGTTCAAAGTCAGAATTAGTTAAGTATCTTGATGAAGAAATTGAAGTTGGAAAATCAGATTTTGATGTATTGCTTTGGTGGAAAGTTAACTCCCCTAGATTTCCAATTCTTTCTGAGATGGCTCGAGATGTGTTGTCTATTCCCGTTTCAAGTGTGGCGTCTAAATGTGCTTTTAGTACTGGAGGACGCATACTTGATTCGTTTAGGAGTTCATTAACTCCTAAATTGGTACAAGCTCTAGTGTGCCTTCAAGATTGGCTTCAAAGTGAGCCACAACCCATAAGTATTGAGGAAGATTTAGATTTTCTTGAGCAACTTGAAGAAGGTAAAAAAAGAACCTCATTGATGTAAAACTGTGAATAGTTTATTCTATATTTTTATTTTTTAAGTCTTGAGCCTTGACTTGTTATATTTGTCTTTAGATTTGGCAAAACTTGGAAACGAACTTTGCATTGATGACATGTAAAATTGGAGGTTTCCTTCACTAACTCTACTAAAGGAAAAGGAAGGTAGATGTCTTACTATTGAGGTGGTCTCTTATATTACATCATACATGTGTTATTTATTATCTTGTCTTTATGCATGATTTATGATTGACTTCTCTTTTCTGATGACTAATGAGTAATGAGTATGTAATATTATGGTTGATACAAATATTTGTGCAAAGCTCCCAGTAGAATTTGGTGTTCTGTATCAGTTTATCACTTTATTTTGACTAATCTTTCATTTTAATCATTAAAATATCTAATGCTTTCTCTGTTTCTTTGTTCATCAGATTTCATCATGCCTCAACTTCATGGTTCTAATGCTCGATCACCTATTTGGAATCACTATGAAAAACTTGAAGAAAAAGAAGATGGATTGTGGACACTGAAATGTATTCATTGTGGTCGTGTTGCTTATTACCATTCGCACTATAATGGAACTGCCTCCTTAAGAAATCATGTTAAACGTTGTTTGGAAACAAGAAACCAGAATCGTTAACTCGCAAGAATTGATTACTAGCTATTATTTTGTTTACTTGAATGTGAAATATTAGTACTATGTTTGCACTAAATTTTCAGTTTGTGTGACTGCTATTTTGAATTTTTGAAATTTTGATTGCGCCTGTGTGAGCAGTTGGGGATTTGTTGACTGTTGTGGCTGTTGTGTCGAGTGTTTTCTAGTAGAAAATTGTTGTGTTGTGCTGAATGTTGTGGGTTGTGGCTGTTGTGTCGAGTGTTTTCTAGTAGAAAATGTTGTGTTGTGCTGACTGCTGTGGGCCTGTGGCTGTTGTGTCGAGTGTTTTATAGTAGAAAATGTTGTGTTGTGCTGAGTGCTGACTGCTGTGGCTGAGCATAAATGCATACTGTGAACTTCACTGATTCAGCATCAAGTGCACTTGTAGCTTCATCAAGGAGTAGTATTCTTGGGTTCTTTAAGATAACCCTTGCTATTGCAAGTCTTTGCTTTTTGTCCACCAGATAGTTGGGTTCCATGCTCACCTATCTTAGTATAAAAAAGTTGTGATGAATATTGAATCATGTACTGTTTTGTTTGTGTTTTAGTGTGTGACTTTGTGCTTTAGCAAGTAAAAGAAAGGCAGTGTAAGTGTTTGCTAATTGCTAGTATGTTGTCACTTTAGTTGCACCGTTGCAGCCTTGCAGCCTGCAGGACCTTTTGCCTGTTCTTCATGTGATTTTTATTTTTAAAAAATGTGTGATATGTTAACGGTTAACCCGATAACCGAACCGATAAGGGTCGACAACCGATTAACCAATAACCGATTAACCGATAACTTAATGGTTCTTTAACGGTTTAGCTAGTCTACAAACCGATAACCGATAAGCAAAACTGATAATGTTCAAAACCGAACCGAACCGACCGATATGCACCCCTACTGTGAGATATCTTTTGTCTTTCTCTCTTTCTCGCTTTATACAAACATATATTATACAATTGATATTTTGTATATGTATGTTGTAATAGAACAATTAATAATACAACTGTTTTTTTTTTATATGCATAACGAAATATAATTATGTTTGTTAGGGAGCATAATTATGCAAATTATAGTTATAACATACAAATATAATTTTTGTGTTTGATATATATAAAAGTTATGCTCCATAAAATATGTATACTAGTTACATTAAACTTGTATTCTTCAAGCATCCGATCAGTTTATAGTTTGTCGTCAATCATGTTACATCCAATATTATACAACTTACATATTTTAAATTGCTTAAATTTGACAGAGGATTGAGTGAGATTGAAGTGAAATATTGTTATGTTTTTTTTCAAACCTGCTACATAATGTAAAATTTTGTTGTGTTTGGTAAATAAAGAAAGTACTTATATAATTTGTAATATATGGTCAAAGAAGTTTAAAGGTCTTTTAATATTTTAACCTTTAGATTATCAAATCTGTTGGAACCACCCCGCGTATTGAAAAATTACAAATTAACATAATTAGGCAAGCACATGGAATTTTTATTTTGTTTTTAAAAAAAAAAAGTTTCTTTTCCCACTTGCAAACCAAGTTGCAAAGTTGCCATCTTTTTTTTGCTTGCGGAACATGCAATATAATTATGTACATAGAAAAGAAAGAAGAAAAAACAACAAAAAAGGGGATTTTAAAGTAAATAAAGTCACAACTTGTCTTTTGTTTGAACGTCAAGTTGGTTCGAAAAAAGCAAATATTGTTGATTCTTCTCGTACGTACAACAACTAGCTTTTTTCAAAATTAAAAAAATCATACTTATTCTATAATAATTTTCTTCAGTCAATCATGCAGGAGTTGTGCATGTGCTTATCCATATATTATTTGTTATCATAAAGTACACTTAGATTACGTATAATCATGATAATAATTAAGGTCACAACTGATGAACTATATGTTAGGTTATAAATTAATTAGACCACATGGAAATCAAATAATGGATATTCATACACCGGGGTACGTATCTAACAAATTTATCCCCGGGACATTAAATTATTTTCATGTTAGGGTTTTGGAGGAATATATAACAATTACACTATATACATCATCTTATTTCAGATCGTCTAAAGGAAGCGAAGAGCATGAACTCTGTTTTCTCGAGTATATATTTAGATGAGTGATACTTGTCAAATATACCTTCTGTTTCAAAAAGAATTATCATATTTCCTGTTTAGTATGTTTCAAAAAAATGATCCTTTTTCTTTTTTGGCAATATTTTAACTTAACTTTCCACGTGACATATTTAAAACCACAAGATCAAAGGGCATTTTGATAAATTTGACATAACTTTAATTAGAACCATAAGATTAAAAAGTCTTCTTTCTTTTTTTTAAACTCCATTTCAAATCAAACTAAATCATTTTTTTTTTTAAACGGAGGGAGTATAATTTGTAAAAGTCCAATTAGATGATCATTTCACAAGCATCCTAACTATAATTAAGAACATACCATTTCGCAGAACAAACTCCAATTGCAATCAATATCCCCCCACAAAACCTCTAGGGCGTTCACATATAATTATTATATATAATAAAAGGCATCAACCAATTTCTTTTTTTAAAAAAATATCATTATACTCAACACAAGTTCGGACCTATTCATGTATAACTAAATTAAAGAGCATCAAATCAAAGTATTTAAGTGTTTCCTAAACCTTCAGGTGTATACACTATAAATCCTTTAAGTCTCTATTTATAATGTAACACAAAGACATATAAAAGGTTAGTCACAAACATGACATTAAACATGAATATAATGGAGAAGGTTATACAGGTGAAAACTTACGAGAATAATGATCATAAAGGTGGAGATTATCTCCATAAATCATAATAGAGGAAAGTAATTTTGATAATTGGTGAGAGTAACTTCTGATGTCGTAGACATCCACACTATATTATTTTATAACAATATATATGAAGGAGAAACATATATAGACAAGGTAATACGACACCTTTGTATGGTCTCCATTTATATTTATCTTTTTTTTCCTTTTTGAGATTTTTTTTAATTCTTTTCATGAAATATTTTATTTATTAAATAAAAAATTTAATCACTTTTACTATTTCAATTATATCTAATGAGTTACAAAAAAAACCTCCATCTATTCATATTCTTTACTTAAATAACATGTTTCTTCAAGTCTTTTCTATCTATTTTTATGGATTATCAAATTTATATATGTAATAATCATTGAGATGTTGAATGTTCATTTTTTGAGTTTTTAGCTAAAAACGTCCCTCACAAATATAACTCAAAATCTAATGTATATCCTTATATTATCTAAGCGGGCAGAAACATCCTTATACTATCCAAATAATAACAAAAATGATCCTTCACTCTATTTTTTTTATTAAGAAACTGATTGAACCAGTAAAAAAAATTTAATTTGGTCATGTCTTAGCCACGACGAGAAAATCAAAGTTATCTAAAATGAATAAGGATATGGATAGGAAATGAATCTTTCATTGCAGAATTTAATTTTTGTGTGTTGTTAGTCTAAATGTTTATTGCATTATCAAATAAATTGACTTGCAACAATACATAAGTCTTAAAATATTTATACAGTAGGTTCGATAGTTAAAAAGATTATGTAAAAAAATCATTTTAAAAATATTACCCACAATTTATTACAGAATTTTTATTATTATTATTTTGTACATATGTAGATAAATGCTGGAAATATTTAGTGAAATTACGTAGCGTTTGTTATAAAAATAAAAAAATAATTATTTTATTTGGAATTTTTGAAGTTGGAGTTAGTATTTGGTTATACTTTTTACAAAGAATATTTAGAATTTAAATATATTTTGTCTGAATATGATTTAAGCCCTCAATTTAAAAAAAAAAAAAAAAATCTAACTTGACTAGCTTAATCGTGCGTACATTTTTTCTTTTAACTTGACACTTTTTTTTTTGTTGGTGGCGTGAGTTTCTTTAAAAAGTAGACAAAATGATGAAACTTGCAACTTTTTGGATAGTTTAAGGATGTTTATTGTTTGATTGTATAATACAAGGATGTATTTTAGGTTTAAGTCATACTTCAGGGATTTAGCCAAAAAAAAACTCTTCATTTTTCATTTTCTCATTCTTTCTTTCTATTAGAGAAGTTTTTTTAAAAAAATATATATTCTTTCACCTTTTCCATATAACATGATATGTTCTTCATTTTGATGAACATAAAAAATATAGTCTTCAAAGATTTATTGCAGGCAGATGTTCACATTAATTTAGTACAAGTTCATCAAAATGAAAAAAGGAGCTTAATTATGTCGAAAGAAATATCAAAGAGAGGTGATCAACTAGTATAAAGTTTGAAAGATTCCAATAATTAATATATTGTTTTGATTTCAATACTCAAAAATTTTGTCATGCTTGAAAGGTGTATTACTTATGGTACTTGTTCATAGCTATATTGTTGTGCTTAAAAATCTATATAATATAAGCTAGATGTTAAAAAAGTGAAGTTGCACCTCTGTTTGGCCAATGATTCTATTTATCTTAATTTTCCTCAATCTTTTTGATTATTTTTCATATTATTCTACTTATTTATTACTCCCTCCGTTTTAAATATAATGACTCTATTTCCTTTTTAGTCTGTTTCAAAAGAATGACCTCTTTCCTTTTTTGGTAACACTTTAACTTTAACTTTTCACGTGGCATGTTTCAGACCACAAGATTAAAGGGCATTTTAGTACATTTGACATAACTTTAATTTGAAACCACAAGATTAAAAAGTCTTCTTTCTTTTCTTAAACTTCGTTCCAAGTCAAACTAGGTCATTCTTTTTTAAACGGAGGGAGTATTTTACAAGAAATAAATATATCGATTACTACTACTCTATTTTTTTATATTTAAATGTCTCAAAAATTATTTACACTCATTATTAAAAAGGGAAAAGAGTAAAAAATGCTTTTAAACTATATGAAAGGAACAAAAATGTCATCCGTTCATAATTTGGCTTTAAAATGTCCTTACCGTTAATACTTTAGTTAAAATATCTTTGCAGTAAATACTTTTCAAAAATGTCCTTTTTTCTTAGAAATATATTCTTTTTTCTTTTATATACATCTTCTTCCTAATTAAAAAATTATTAAAGAACACTATTCTTGTTTACTTTCTTCTAAAATCATTATGACAAATAAAATGTAGAAAATGTTGTTTTTTCTTCTTAATCTCATTTTAAGGAATGTGTTTGAAAATAATATTATATTTATTTGAAAAATGACCATTTTGACTCATTAAATAATAATAAGTGCATTTTTGGATCAAAGTATTGACAGTAAGGCTATTTTTGAGTCAAACTACAAACAAAGGGCATTTCTGAATCAAAACATTGACTATAAGAGCATTTTTTAAACCAAAATATTAATGGTAAGAACATTTTTGAACTAAATTATAAACGAATGACATTTTTCTTTCTTTCACATAGTTTGAGGACATTTTTAACCCTTTTCCAAAAAAATTAAAGTCTCAATATTTACTATTTCAAGATATTTGTCTCATTTTTTATTTTTATTTTTTCTCTTTCAATTTTGTTAAACACAATGGAGTAGTACAAAAAGAGAAGAAGTCGATTTGCTTGCTTCCCTAATAAAAATTAAACACCCAATAAACGTTTAATAGCTCATGAGTTTTAAATTTGTCTTTCATTTTTCTATTTTTTTATTTATTTAAAATAATTTACCTTCACAATTCATACCTATTGAACTTCTACTTTACTTAATATTATTAATCGTTTTTAAAAAATTTCATATGGATAACCCTCATACAATTTAATTTAAAAATTTAAGATACCTTCTGATATCTTTCAAATTCAAATTTTTTTGTTTCACAAGATTCCTACTTAAGATTATTCTTTTTATTCCATATTAGAAATAGTGATATTCTATATTATTATTATAGTATCAAATTTATATTAATTTAGTTTGATTCCATGTGCGACAAAAAAAAAACTCAACTTGCCAATAGATTTTACTAACAACTTAAGTTGGTTAGTATTCTATTAACAAATTACCAACATATTTCTAACTGAATTATATTTTAAAGCTTAACAACGAAATTCTAACAGATTACCAACCAAAATCTTATTAAGTATTTTAGTTGGTAAATAAGGCAGAAAAAAATGGCACTAAATTTAGCAACATTCTATCAATGTATTACCAACTGAAATATTACTAATGCACACGTTTTGTTGGTAATATTACCCACAAAGTATATATCGATTGGTAAATATGACCAAAAAAATTATTTATATAGTTTATTAGCATATTACCAATGAATTACTAACCAAACATTTACCAACGACAAGATTCTGTTGCTAAATTTATCAACCAAATAAAAAAATGTTGGTAAATTAGTAGCGAAATGTAATTTAATTTGTTGGTAAACTTGCCAACCAATATCAAATTAGTTGAAAATTTTACCGATTAATAAAGATTGTAGTTAATAAGTTACTAACATCATTAAAACAGTTGGTAATATACTAACCGATCATTAATTCATTCGTAAAATTTATCAAAATATTAATTATTAGTTGGTAATATTACAAATGAATGTTTAGTTGGATAGTAACTATTACCAACTCAGATAAAATTTCTTAGTAAATTATTAATTACTAACTTATATTTGAATAGTTGGTAAATTCACCAATTGAAGGTAAATTATTTGGTAAATCAGTGCTGGTGTTTGAGGCTTTCATATTCAATTTATGTCATTAGGCGTTTTAATTTTAAATTTTAATCAAAACTTGACTTTGTTCAATATTTTTGTAAACATGCTCAGATTAGAACTCCATCAGCGTCATTAGTTTCGAAAGGTCATTTTTATGTAATAGGAAGGTTGGGTGTTTTAAATCTTATGTTTTGACCAAAATTTGACTTTGGTCAATATTTTATGAAACGTGCTTAGGTGAGAATTATGTCAGCGTAAGTAACTCCAAAGATCATTTTTTATCTAGTAGGATGGTTGGTTCGGATTTTGAGGCTTTCATTTTTATGTGTGCCATTAGGTGTTTTAGCTTATAAATTTTGGTCAAAATTTAACTTCGGTCAGTATGTTTGATAAACATGCTTAGATGAGAATTCGTCAGTGCAATTAGATGCGGAAGGGCATTTTTGATGTAATAAGATAGAGAATTCGGGTTTTGATACTTCCGTCTTTAGTTTGTACCGTTAGGCGTTTTAACTTTTGGCCAAAATTTGACTTTGCTTAACATTTTTATTAAACATGCTTTGATGAGACTTCTGTCAGCGTGATTAGTTTTGAAAGACCATTTTATATCTAATAGGATGGTTGGTTCAGATTTTGAGGCTTCCATTTTCAGTTTATGCTATTAGACGTTGAAGCTTTTACTTTTGGCCAAAATGTAGATTTGGTCAATATTTCAGTAAACGTGCTCAAATTAATATTTTTGATATAATGATATGTGTCACGTTGAGATTAATTTAACTTCTTGTCATAAATTTTGCATTCATTCAAATATGATTTATAAATTGATATTAATATTTTTGGATTTATATCCGCGCTCTTAGATTTTTAAATGCAATAAATTAATAAATATTTTACTATTGAATAATCATTCAGTCAATAATATTTTGAACATATTGTCAATCAATTACTAACCTAATATTGAACTTGAATGATATATTCCCCATCAAAATAACAATCAATTAGTAAATTTTTTAAAAAATAAATAATCATACTAATGTATTTAAAAATTAATACCAACAAGGGTTGTGATGTAGTGGTAAGTATTCCTCCATACTTAACCAGAGGTCTCGAGTTCAATTCCCCTTGGGTACATAGTCACCTTTGTTAGGGAGTACTTTACCAAATGTGGGACTTCCCAATGTGAATTTAGATTTACTTAGTTGGTGAATTTGCCGACGAAAATTTCATGATTTTTGGTTAATAAATTTACCAACAAATTAAAATCAGTTGATAATATTTACCGACGAATTTTTTAGCAACGATTAATATAATTTTTTTTGTTGATAATTGAAGTTTCTTTTGTAGTGATGAAAAGGCTCTTGATTGTGGATATAAGGGTTGTCGGGTAAATTGCTCAAAAATAATTGCTTTAACTATGTTAAAAAATCATTTTTGCTTTTGTGATTAAGGACTTAACAAAATTGTGTTGTTATTTTTCTCTTTTTGCTTTACTTTTTCATATGTTCTCTCAATATATTTTTTTAAATTTAGGTTCTTATCAATTCATTTAGGCTCAAATTAATTATTTTTAAGTTTTAACCAGAGACGGATTCAAGATATGAATTATCTGGGTGCCAAGTAGACATATTGCTTAGACCACTAAATCAACCTTAGATTTCGATTCTGTACAAAATCTATAAGGCATAACATTTTTTAAAATTATTTTACTAATATTATAAATATATATTATTCATTTATAATAGTTCTCGACGAGTTTACATATTTTCAAAACTGTCAAATAGAACAAAATTACTTATATTTGTAAATATATCACTTACTAAGAAACAAACTAAACAAATCATTCGAATATCAATCACCACTCTTAATTTATATTTCATTTTTTATCTACTTCAGGAAAGAAAATATTTCACAATTGCGATAGCTATAAAAAAAAAATTTACTTCATCAATTTTAAAAAGATTAAGTTATAGAAATATTTTTTATTTCATTAGGAAAAGAGGATTTTATCATATCTAAATAAAAATTGAAGATGAAGTTACTATAATATTATTTATAAAATACATGACATTACTCTATCTAAATTAGAAAACGAGATTAAGAAAAGTATTACTATTTCCACTTTTTTTTTTAGCTAAAAAGATTTCAAAAGAAAAGAAACAAGAAAGGGATTCTTTAAAAATAATAAGTTTATTTTAAATAAAATAATAATATTCATTAGAAAAAGTTAATTTTTGATACAATAAAGTATGTAGCAACAGAAACATTTTTAGGATCAAACTATTAATAGTGGAGTGTGGAGATATTTTTTGAACAAATTATTTATACAAAATATCTTTATTTAATGTGACATAATATTAAGCTATCTTTAACACTTCTCTATCAAATAAATAACTAATAACACATTATTAAAAAATCAAAGATTAATAAATTAAATTAGTGAAAGATAATTACTAATTAAAACTAAGCCAACTAGAATTAAAGAGAAAAAAAGAAAATATAATCTTCAAAATATGTTTTGTTGAAGCACAATTCCTCATCGAGTTTTTTTTTTTTTTTTATAAAAGTTCCTTCCGAGACTCAATTCCGAATCTACAAGGAGGAGAGTCTCGCTCTTTACCAGTGGTACCACAACACCTTTTGGTTATGTGGATGCCATTTGCTTATTTATACACATTGTACATATATACACCTATATGTATGTCACGTTTCGATCGAAACTCGTGGGTGGCGTGACACCCTCACGAGTCTTAGTAGAGATCCGCCTCTGGTTTTAACTTTATCATAATACAATTGATTACGTCAATATACGTTCAAATTTTACTATTCATGACTCAAAATAAAGATATTTCTTATATGAAGAATCATTTATATTTTTTTTAAATTTATTCGTTTTTTTACTTTAAAAGAATTATCAGAATTATGTAAGATATATATAAAAAATAAATAGAAAATTATTTAGGCGATGATGAAAATAAGAGAAATATATTTATTTAGACGATAATGAATAAGAGAAAAAACAAATATAATGAAAGGATCAAATACCCAAAAAATAATAATAGAAATACTCATCTTTTTCTCCTCCTATTTTTGTCACTTTTTTATTCGACTGAAAGGAAGATTCATCGTACAGTAAATTTATCATTTAACAAAAATAAGAAAAAAGTCAAGTCCTTAAATATGTTTATTTAAATTATATGTATTATCATCATAATGTATGGATTTTTTTTTCCCTTAATGAATTAGTCTTTTAATTTTGAAAATCTTTGATAATGAAAATATAATTCACTTAAGCTCTAATTCTACAAAAATATTTTGTATTGTAATATCTATCATTTTCTTATTTCTACAGTTGGTTTTTTATTTAATTTCCTTGTATCATATTAATTTTTTAAAAATAAATTTACATGTATTGCTATGGCTGCGTGAAGCGTTATCAAATTCCCCTAATATCTAATAATTTGTGGTTTGTCATTCAAGAAAGTTGTAATACCTTAAAAGGAGTAGTTATTATTCCCTCTATTCCATATTAATTGAATTTACGAAGCAATACATACATATTAGAAAAAACATTCAAGGACTTGATTTAGTCCATAATTTTTACTATTATCTTTTATGAAATCATAAATATAACTAGTTTCATCTCGTGGAGAATATAAAACTTTATTAAGTAAAAGGGCAAAGTGGGAAAGGAAGTAAACATCAATCTTGAACTTTGAACGATTTAATTATTTTGAACAATTAAAAAAAACTCAAAAATTCAGTTAATATAGAGTAGGGGAAGTGATTACTACCCGAAAATTGAGATAGCCAAACACAATTTAACATAAAAAATATTTTACAAATGAATTAGTTAAACACAAATTATTATTTTTTCAAAAGTATTTTTTTCTAAAATGTTGTTTTAAAAGAATCTACTAATAAACCGTTTAATAATAATGTCAAACACATTCTTCGTTTCAATCTGATTAATATGTCATCAATTAATTTAATATTAAGTAAGAATTTATCCAATTACTTGGGTATGATTATCAGTGCCAGCTTTTCCATATATTTTTTAGGCCACTGCTTAAGACCGCCAATTTTTAAGTGTCTCAAATTTCTATAAAATAAAAAATTATATTTACTTTTTTTATTAAATAGAATTAATTAATCATAATAATAAGTATATATATATATATATATATATATATATATATATATATATATATATATATATATATATATTTTCTTTGCAAACACTCACATTTTTAAAAATCTTTTTAAACTCCTTATGCATTCTATTTCTTAAAATCTTTGATAGTTAAAGTAATATTCTGTCAAAAATATGAATGAATAATTGAATAGTTTTGAACAAAGTAAATTACAAATATGTTTTTATTTCTTCGTAATTTTTATATTAAAGTAGGATAATCAAGTTATCAACTTTTTGAATCAGATTTTATAATTTTAAGTCTTATTTTTATTTAAAAATTAACATTATTTATAGAATTATATTTTCGATTCATATAATAATTCTCAATAAAATGATGTTTTCAATGTTGAATTGATAAAATCTTGCTTAAAAATTAATATTTAAAAAAGTATATGAAAAAATCATTTGTAAAAAAGATATTAAATAATAATTTACATCTAAAATTTTTAAAAAATAAACAAATACAGATAATTTTTTAAAAAAATTTAGGCCTCTAATTAAAATTTCGCTTTAGACCTCGAATTATATTGAATCGCTCCTCATGATTATAAATTTATACAAACAAGAATCTGAAAATCTGATAACGATTTAATCAATTTAGAGCTCATTTGGTTAAGCAAGAAAAAATAGTTTTTATGTCAATAAATAAAAATGTAAAACTTCTAATGACTTAAAAAAAAATCCTTTTTTAAATTTTTTTAAGTCATTTCAAATTTAATTTAAGTTATTTTCAACTTTATCAAACATTTAAAAAAAAAAAAAAGTAACATAAAAAATAAATTTAACTATAAAATAGACATTCAAATATATATTTTAAAACCATTGGCACCCCCGCCTACCCCATCTTTTTCACTTTTTACAATCCTAAAGGAAAATAAATCAAAAACAAAGAAAAATAAATAAAATAAGCAGCTTGAAAATTAGATTTTGAAAGCGGGTAGTGTACCAAATTATCTCCGGAAACTACGCAACATGTTAATTAAATTATAGCAACACTGTACACATAATTTAATATTACAGTATATCATTGTGAAGGAAAAAATAAATTCGAACAGTAACATTCAACTGAAATTGGAGATTTTTTTCACTAATAAATGAAACTTAGGAGATAACCTAAGGTGATTACACCTAAGCAAAAAGTTCATCGATCTATCACTCCAAAAAAAAAAATCAATCAAAGGACTACAAGAAATATACAAAATTAAATAGTCACCATGATTACAAATTAGTTGTAGGGCGTGTTTTCAGCGATTTGCAATTGCGATTTGCGCTAGCGATTGCAAATTGCAACGTACAATTGTATCAACGAATACACACGTTTCTTCCTTTGTATTCCCTGTTGGAATATCTACTACGTACGATTCCACCACCACCGTTCCGTTTTCATCATCCACCGGATGCAGCGTCGTCACCGATCTGTAATTGTTCAGCCTGTGATCTCCGCCGACGACGCTGAAACTGATCACGTGTTCCTTATCGTCTAAGATTTCCAATCTCTCCGTGCTAGAGGCGGCTGGGAGGCCGGAAATTACCTGAACCTCCCTTAATGTGCCGACGTTTCCGTCTCCGACGATGACGTGGCAGCTTTTGAGAAAATGCTTATACGCTTGCGGATTGTCGAATCGGCGGACTAGTGACCATACGGCGTGGATCGGGGCGGAGATCGTCTGTACCACGGCGGAGCAGCACTGGTTGGGGCTTACAGCGTGGGTGTGGTAATGTAAGTGATTATTAGGGACGGAGAACTGCACCGGGATAATCCATGTCGGTTGAGGCGGTTTGTGGAAGTTTCCGGCGAGAGTGGTGGTGGTTGTGGGGTTGATTCTCTGCAGCTGAACTGAACAAGGCATTTTTATTACTCTCTTATTCTCCAAAGGAGAGAGGTGAGGATGGAGTAGTCTTTACAAATACAAATGGTGATAGATGCATATATATATATACAAAATGCATATAAAGAGAAAATTGATATGTTCTATTAAATAATAGTCGGTTACAATTTAAGGTGACATATATGATACAATAATAAGCACTATTTTATAATATTTTGAAACCTCTAATGTAATATAAAGTTTATTCTTTGTTTGTAGTTAATGTCTTAATTATTTTTAAGTTTCTTTTAAAATATTATATATCCAAATTCTAATAGATTTTTTTTGATAAAACGCGATTTTTTAATTAATAATTTAGATATGTGAGTCATTTTTGTAACGATAGCGTTATATGTGAGTCATTTTAATAACAAATTTGAGAGGTATATCATGTCATTTTACATATTTGGTCTTGCAAATGAATCTTACTATCACTCATATTTTGGCCTATAAAAAAAAAAAGCAAACGTACATGTGAGGAGGCATGTTGAAAATATAATCACTCTTAATTTTTAGATGAAATGATAACAAACTTCAATAACTTAAATTAAAAGTAAGGTCTAACTAATATTGAAACAAGTGTTAAAGAAATTTTATTCTTTAAAAATGCTACTTTAATTTATTTTTTAAAATGTCACTTTTGTAAAAAAAGAAATAAGTAATTTATTTTTAAAAATATTTTCTAAAATATACTTTCCGTAATGATAAACTGTGGCCTAGTTGTGTTAGTTTAATCTTTCCTAGAAATAGAGAGATGTTTTTTCATGCAACTTGCATACAACTCATCTAAACAGAGTCTCTATAATTAAACTGCCCTCGTCTATTCCTATAATTACGTAATCTGCCTTCGTTAAAGAAAATGACGTAATAGCCCTTGGATCTTGTTCTACAAAAGGCTACAAAGCAGCCACGTCACTCTTAAGCGGTTCCGCGTCCTAGCGGCCTGCGAAATATACGCAATTGTAACGAGGCCATCGTAAGATAAAATGTGTCAGTATTGTAATACTATAAAAAATATGTATAAATTTAAGGAATCTCATAGTGTAATTCAATAATTACATTCTGTCTCGATAAGTTTAATAATTATAAAAAATCCCTTAAAATTGCTGAGCCGTGATACTTTAGAATGTAGTGATACATGGTAAATGATACATGGTAACTTAAAACTGTTAAGAAAAAATAGGGGATAAAAACGGTAAATTTAATGCTGTTACTAAAACAGCTTAATTTGTGGTAACAGATCATTAATCAACATTAAATCAACACTTACTTGGATATTAATTTCAAAATTTGAAAATCAAAGATTGTATCAGTTATTTTGAAAACAATTTTTTTAAACAGTCTGTTAAAATTGGAGCTACCGAAATTTTGTTGTTGTTGCAGTGGGTTTTTGAAGATGAATACTTCGATTTTGATGAGACATTCCGGAATTTGGGTGAACGAATTGCAGTATGAAAGTTACAAAATTGATGAAATCGTTGTTGGAGATTCAATTTCGTTTTCTAATCTCAAAGCAGCAATTGCGGCCGAGTTGGATATTGATGTATCAAGGAAAGAAATTGAAATTCGATACATTGTAGAAGGTAACTCCTGTCCGATGAAACTTAAGAACGATATGAGTGTTAAACTATATTTTGAACTGAAAAAAAACGAGCCTGGATTTTCAATATATCCATTATGTATTGACACAATTGAGAAGAATATTGGTACTGTACATAACTTTGATGGAAGAAGTGGAGAAATATCGTGTGTAGAAGGCACAACAAATGATACACAGGCTTTGGCAATAGTTGAAAATAGCTTATTTGAGACACATGAAAATGCAGAAGTTGGAGTTGCAAATGTTATAATCAATTCAGATATTGTTGATGTGAAGACAGGTCAGATATACAAGGATAAAGCAACACTTGTAGATGTGATGACGAAATATAAGATAAAGAACAACTTCAACTGCAAAGTGAAGAGGTCTGATCAACAAAGGTATGACAGTGTTTTGATATTTTAATGTATCATGTGTTGTTTTATAATTTAATTAGTACATGAAACATTATTGTTCTATATGAAAACCTGCAAGTTTCATATGATATTTTATAATCTAATGTATCATCATTTCAGGAATTTGTTTTTGATACATTGAAATAACTATATTTGATACTTGAAAGTACTACTACTGATATAGTAAGGACTGTATCAGTTTAAACAGTCATATCACAAATAGTGGATAATTTTCATTAAATTTTGATACTTTTCTTAAAAATTGGTTGATACTTTTTGTGTGATTCATTGTTTGATTACTTTAAACATTATTGTTGAATATATTATATATGATGTATTTGATATGTATATTAATATGCTTAAAAAATGTACGCAGCTATGTGTTGGTATGCTTTTCAGACAAATGTGGTTGGACTATGAAGGCGTCGTGCAGGAAAAAATCTGATATATTCATTGTTAGAAATTTCAATAGTGAACATACGTGTCCGATGAGGGAGAGGGTATTAACCAAAGTCCAAGCAACAGTGGGATTTGTAAGTGGAGTGACAGCTCCAAAATTGGTCAATTATAAACGAATTTATACACCAAGGGATATAATTGATGATATTAGAGAATATTATGGTGTTGAAATATCTTACCAGCAAGCATAGCGTGCTAAATAACGTGCACTCTCCATGATTAGAGGAAAACCATCTGCTGGATATAGACGGATGCCGCGATACATACACATGTTAAAAATTGTGTATCCAGATTCTTATATAAGAATGCATAAGACTGAAGAGGATGAATTTATGTATCTGTTCATCGCCTTAAGACCATTCATTAGGGGATTTAAATACTGCAGACCAGTAGTTGTTGTGGATGGTGCACATCTGAGTGGAGCTTACAAAGGGACATTTGTATCAGCAAGCACACTTGATGCGAAGGTATTTTTTATTTATAGTAATGATGTCTTTTTATATATTAAGTATCAAATAATATAATGTGTGTGTAATCAGGTTGCATATTTCCATTGGCATATGGTGTTGTTGACACCGAAAATGATTGTTCGTGGACATGGTTTTTCGAACAGTTCAAACATGCATTTGGCGATAGAAAAGATATGTGTGTTGTTTCAGATAGATGAGAGTATCATGAAGAGTGTAAGGATTGTGTTCCCCGATGTACCTCATTATGCATGCATCTGGCATCTTTGGAAGAATGTATGTGGAAACTTCAAAAGGAGCAGAAAGGCCATAAGTGATCTATTCTACTCTATGGCCAAGGCATATAGAAAGGAAGATTTTGATAAGTTGATGGCTAAGGTTGATAGAATTGATCACAGGGTTAAGGAGTACCTTGAATATGCAGGTTACGAAAAGTGGTCAAGAGTTCATGCAACAGTAAACAGAGGTAGAATGATGACTTCAAACATTGCAGAATGTATCAATGGTTGTCTTGTTGAAGCACGCCAATTAACTATATTAGAATTCTTGGAAGAGGTTAGAATTCTTTTTGGATCTTGGCATTGCAAAAACAGAGAAGTAGCCTCATACACAAAGGACACATTAGGTAGAAAATTTGAGGAATTGTTGATTATAAACGCGGCTAAAAGTTCAAAAATGGAGGTATGTATCATTATATAATACTTTATATTATATGTATCTAATTCTGTGTATCATTATGCTTTTTTTAACATGTTTTGGTTTTTAAAAGTTATATATTTAAAATTTTTAATGTACACAGGTTGTTCCATCATCTGAGTTTATTTTCTCAGTTTATGAAAATGGAAGAAGATATATTGTTTGTCTTGAGCGGAAAGTATGTTGTTGTGGTAGATTTCAACTAGATGAGATACCTTGTTCACATGCAATCGCTGTATTGAAAAAAAAGAATGTCACCGATATGAATCCGTATTGCTCTGATTATTACAAGCCTGATGCGTTGGCAAAAACATATGAAATTAAAATGGTGCCAATGCCAGATAAGAAAGATTGGTCAGATCCTAAACACGTGGTAGCTGAAACTGTGTATCCACCTAGATACAGAAGATCATCTGGACGACCAAGAAAAAGAAGAAGAAAGAATGCAGATGAAAAGATTTCGGTGAACACAAACTGTTGTGGACAATGTGGACAAGAAGGGCACAACAGAAGAACTTGTACTTTCTACCCAAAAGAGAAGTGAATTAGTCGTAATGTTTCTATGATATAAAGAATAATTTATAACGTAAACATTTTAATGAATTTCAGTTTTGATTACAACTGCAAATTGAACACTTTGTGTTTAGATAAATAAACGTACAAACATGTGGTAATTACATTTGAAGTCGTGCTTATGATTATAAATACTTTCTTATTATTGGTGTTGATAAATATACTTGTGTCAATATTTGTTTTGAATATATAAATCTTATGCTACAGTAAGATATATAATTTAAGAATTAATAGGTAACATAATGTACATGATACATATGGTTTATCTAGTGTATCATGTACTTTTATTGTGTATTTTTTGTACACATTGTTTATATAATGTATCATGTACTTTTAGTGTGTATCATTCGTTTGCACAATGATACATCTCCATTAGATAAAAAATACAAATATATTGTTGAGGTTATTGAGTACTTTAGAATGACTATAAATCATGTATCATGTGAATTTATATAATTTAACTTGTGTAATGCTTTTTTTGTTATGCTTTTATTGAAATATACAGTAAATAACTTTCCTTTAAAAAAATAATACCAATTCATATGAATATGCTATTCAATTTACCTAAATATCTTGTAAAATTTAAGGATTAGAGTGTAATATATTGTACATTATACATACGGTTTAGCCAATGTATCAGTTATTTTTAGTGTGTTTTTGGTACATATGTATCATTTGGTTTTGGCAGTGTATCATCTCGATTAAATAAAAAATTTAAAAATCTTTACGTCTATGTTTAATTATAAATACTTTGATTATACTTTATTAAATGATTTAAACCTGGTTTTGGCAGTATATTTATTATGTCTATGTTTCATTAAAAATTTAAAAATCTTTACGTCTATCATTTGATATTTATATCTTCAATATAAACAAATTTGTTACGTAATGTGAAAAAAAAATATTCATGGAAATTGACAAAACCAAAAAAATAACATTAAAAAGGATAAAAATAGTTGTTCAATAACATATAAAAATAATAAATATAACATTAAAACATTGTTTTATCATGAAATGCTACGCTATGTGAACTAAATCTTCTTCTGGTGGTGGTGTGACTACGCCCCTGGATTTTGGTGGATCATCATTGTCGCTAACATATCCGCACTTAGCCTTCTCACTTCCATAACTCCACATCAACGCTCCATATCTTTGACGCAGGTAATCAGGATTAAAATCAGCATAAGATATATTGATTTGGTCACTGATATACTCGGCAAATGCAGTAACATATAACCCACAGTCTCTACAAAAATACAGAATAAATTAAAAACTTAATGATACATTAAAAAGGGCAAATGAAAAATACTTACAGGCTATCGCTTTCCTGTGTAGGGATGTCTTGTGCAAATTCTATCATGAAAGGAACTTGAGGCTCCAGAAGTTAGCCATTATTGTTGTCTTTATATGCTTGACAATCAGCAAATTTTGTGCGTTCATTTTCTTCAAAAAATCCACTGTCAAGTAGGTATGAAGGAAGTATTTTAGACAACATCTTGATCTCATGAGGAATTGTTTGTTTCCTTGTGCTAATTGATGAGTCAAAAACCCTTATCAACCTGTTTTTCAACTCAACAACAGCCAACACCCAATGGAATTGTTGATCACAGTTAATTGGGATGTAGACCTCATCTACAAGATGCCATGGTAAAGCAGCTGGTATTCCAAACCCTTTGATGATGTTAATTATTGACCTCTCATGTACAGATACAACTGAAGCGCGATCAATATGTTCTTGTGTAGTAAGACTATCATCATCATCGTCCATGTAATATCTATCATAACAGTTTTTTACATGTGACATGAACAAACAGTGGGTTGTTGTGTATCTGTATTGATCCATGCTGCAAAGTTTTGAATTTTTACGAAGGTAGTAAAAAATCACATCGATGTGCTATAAACAAAATGAAAACAGAGTAAGAAATTATTTACATCTAAACAATATAAAAAAAGAAATATAATTATGTGAATATAGTATGATACTTTTGCAAATTAAATAGTATGATACTTATACATAATGTATCATTGCTAATTAAATAGTATGATACTTATACAGAATGTATCATGATGTTATAATATAGTTATGACTGATACATATTTCATAAATAGTTTAATATTTTACCTCATCAGACCAACACTTGTTTGGCTGTGACATGGCATAAAACCAATTCTTGTTCATTGGAAAAGCAACAACAAAGTCCATCATCGTAAATCCAAAAGAAGAAGATCTTGATCTGTATTTATCGTCCGATGGGTTCCTGCATATATGATACATAAGTTTTCAATGTATGTACATGATACATAACACTCACTTATTTACAGTTTTTATATAACAAAGTATCATGAATTAGTTGTATATAAAATGATTACGCCTAACACTGAGAAAAAAAATGTATAAAACTTACTTATTGTTATGATTTTTTAGAAGCCCCCTCAACAACCAATTCATGTAATCCTCAATCAGTTTCGGCGAAACTTTATCTGCAATGCCACATCCTTCGAACGGGAAATGGAGTCGAGCCATATCCTTCAATTTCTCTTTTCCCTTCTCGCTTGACCCAAAAGAAGTACAATATGGAGATTGAATCCTTCTCGAAGGCATTCTATTTCTATGCGCAGGAGTGACTGCATCAGTTTTAACAACAATCTCCGTTATTGGAATTTCAGTGGGTAATTGACTGTCGGTCAACAAGTACTGGCTGCTAGTTATATTCTTTGGATCGTAAGAATATAATGGTCTAGCATTGGTAGCATCTTTACCCAAATCTTTGATAAGCGCATCTATTGCTGCTTGAGTTGATGGCGATATTGTTGTTGAAGTTGAAGAATTTTGTATAATATGATGTAATGATTTTTAGAATAAATTTGTGTGTAATGAAATTGTGTGTCATAAATCAAAATTGAAAAATGTACCGATGAATCCGTTGTTGTTTTTTCGGGCAACACATGAGGGATGTTGTGATGAACATTGTCGTCAACGGCTTGGTCCATGATATGTTCATTTAAATCTTGGTTTGACTGATGTGCGTCACCATCCTGAATATGCAGTTTTGAAATAAAAACTGTTAATATAATTTGTGCTGATACGTAACATTGATAACAATCACATGATACATAGTATTGATTAAATATGTATGATACATGACAGAATATAAAATGAGAAAAAAAATGATCATGATACAAAGCATTGACTATATGTGCATGATACAAAACATACCCAATGTATCATAAACATTACCTTTGGATTATCACTGACTATTGGTTCACCCTCATTTACGGAAACACCAACACTATCCACATCGACATCCCCTGCATCGTCGACGATATGATGCTCACCATTTTTACCAGAAAAACCACCACCATCCTCAGCTACACCACCTATATCATCGAGATCAACTGGTATTTGCTGAGATGTTTGTTTGTCAGACTGAAATGTGCTTGTATCAGCCTGAAAATTGATGTTCTCTTTGCTAATAGATTGCATCAGCTGGGAGTGATTTGCTTTTATCAAAATAATCAGTTCCTCAAATTTCTTGTCAACCTAAAAATTGTAGATACATTTAGGATAAATAAAAGTTTGTTTAAAAATTACAAAAAAATTTACTTACGTAAGTTTTCAAATATCCTTTCAACTCTTCAATATGAGGAATTATATTGTTGACATTCTGTGAATCAGCATACCCATGAACATCAGCAGCCGGGTTCTGAGAAACGTCTGGAACAGAACCATGTACATCAGCAGCCGATTTCGGTGACACTTGTGGAACAGAACCATGTACGTCATCAGCATTCGAATGTTGAGGCAGACTTGACATGGAAACATGTACATCATCATCCGGTGTCGGAGACACATTTGATTGATCAGGCTGTTTCTGTTCTGACACCTTCTTTTTTTGAATAATCGATTTTTTTCTTCTTTTTGGCGGTGGTGGAGGAGATGTATCAGACACTCTAGAATATGTCCTCAATAACTGTTCGGGCGGTTTTGTGGAGAAATCATCTAAATCATCTTCCTCGTTTGGTTGTACTAATGGTATTGATGTAGAATGAGCATGTTCAACTTGAGCAATATCAAAAGCTTCAATTTCCTCTGCTGTTGGGACAATGTTTGAACATGCATTCTAAATGTATCACAAACACATAAGATAATTTAACTGTTAGATACAGTAATAATTCATAATGTATCACAAAGACATAAATAACGATATTCCATATACAAAAATAAAATTTTACCTTTTGGAAAATGGTGGACATAAGCATTTCAAACTTTGCCTTTTCAGACACAACTCTCCAATTGCATATTCTTGGGATGACATTGCGTTCTCTCACAACTATTTCTGAATTTAAATTGGATGCACATTCGTATATCCAAACATTTATTGCATATGGCATCCCATATAATCGGTACAACTTTTTACTAACGTCAAAATCCTGTCTAAGTGAACCAATTAGTTTGGAAAATGATAGCTGACCCCAATGAAAATGTTGATATCTACCATCTTCAACCACTAGAAAGTCGACAATAGATATCGCTGTATTATCAATAGTAGCTAATACAAATGTATGAATAAATAACAGTATAGACATTTGGAGTGCATCCTGATTGCTCTCCCAATTACCCATCTTAAACCTTTGAACTAGTTGATGCTTTGTAAACTATTGACTGCACCAGGGAAATACTTTTTAAAAAGCATACAATTAGTTTGTTCTGGGTATTTGAAATCATTGGTATTTCCTCTGACCTTAAGTCCTGTTAATAATGCAAATTCATCTATATCAAATTTCAGGACACACCCGTTGGAATGTCTAATATGCAACACATTAGGGTTGCTTTGTTCCAATTCTAAAAGCAATAAGCACTTAGTTATTTGGCCCTAAAAATTACATTTAGAAATGTCTAAAAAGGGTCCAAAAATTGTATCCTTAAACATTTGGATAACATTGTCCCCCACGTATTTTTCAAAGTCCTTTAGGAAATTGTTGTTAAAGTTGACAGCAAACCTTATGGGATGTGTTGGTATCTTTTTAATCTTGTACTTCAGTGGCTGCAATTTGAAAATAAAACCGCAAATTAAAACGATATAGAAATATAACTACTAAATAAAACAACTAATAACTTAATGATACATGGTTTCAGTTTTCAGAATTTCATACTACATGAAAAACATGTGATACATGTCTATAACATGTATCAGTGAATTAAATAAAACATTATAACATGTGATACATGTCTAATACAGGTATCATAAACAGCGACTAAACAACATACACAAAGAATCTATATGTATCATCAACTATATATGATGAAGCATTTATTAAACTTAGTGAATGATACATTATAACAAATTTCAAAACATGTATGAGTACATCAACTAAACAACTAATACCTTACTGATACATGATATCATTCAGGAATTCATACTACATGCAGAACATGTGATACATAGCTACTACATGTATCAGTACATTGACTAAACAATGTACACACAGATTCTACATGTATCATCAAGCACAGATTATACTTTACTACACTTATTGAATGATACATTATAATAATTTTCAAAAACTTAATGATACATATAAAATATTATGAAACACAACAAATTCACGTATCAGTTGACCATCTAAAACACTATACACCCTTTTTCAAATGTATCAGCAAGCACACTTGATTCCTAAAAATTTTTACTAATTTAAACAACACCATTTTTAAGTACCAAAATACTAACCCGAGACAATGTAGGTCTAACAACAGTGTTTGCTGCTTCTTTTTTCCTTTTTTGTTGTATTTTTACAACCTTTGATGTTTCGCCATGGTCTTTGTTTGAATCCTTTTGAAGATTCATAGGATCATGCAAAGACTTTTTCCTATTTTCTTTCCAATTATCATCGTCGGAATCATATATCCTTCTATTAATTGACGGATCCATTACTATGATGTAATAGAACAATTAACAAAAACAAAAAAGAGAAGAATATACGAATTGATGATGGATTAACTATAAAAAGGGTCTGGGTTCTTACGATTCAAGATTAGGAAGAAATAGTCGAATATGGATTAAGAATAAAAAGAAGAAAATAAAAAAATTTGCTGGGTTGAGAAGATTCAAAATTATGAAGAAACAGTCGAATGAAGACGATTAAGGAAAAAAAAGAAGTGAAAGGTGACTTTGGTAAGAACAAAACGGTAGAATGCAGTGGAAGTTACCCTGCTTCCTGATTTTTTGAATTTTGAAATTCAAAATTTCAAAATTTGTTCTTTTAATTAAATTTAATTAAATTTAATAATTCAAAATTAAAAAGCTGATTAAAAGGTTGAGTGTTTAAATGGATAAAATTTAAAATTCAAAAACTGATTTAAGAGGTTGAGTGTTTTAATGGAGAAAAAATAGGCATTAAAATTGGTAAATGTGTATTATAGGAGAGAGAGTGTAATGTATCTAAAAACTTACAGTAAAATAAAAAAATAGGGAATTATGTAATATTTAAAAAAAGTAGGGAAAATTGGAGAATATAAAAATTAAAGTTGTGTATTTAAGTTATTTTTTCAAAAAATATTATGTATGTAGTTTTAATGAATTTTATTTTGACTTTATAATTAAAACTTAAAAATTGACGTTTTAAATTCAAACTATGTAATTAGGACGAGGGAAAAATATTGGTTGATAGTAAGGTTTTTGAAATTTATGAAAATACTATTCATTAACAAAAAGAGAACTAGTCGGTGATGTATTGGTATATTCGGTTTAATTTTAAATTTTATCAATTTGATTTATCGGCAATTGATTTCTAGCCATATTAAATTATTATAATACTATTAATATATTGATTTATCAATTATTAGTTCAATTATGAAAAATTCATAGAAAAGAATGATTGAGAATCACTTGGAAATATAGTGACACTACAAAAATACTGTAAATTACATGGGGATTAGCATGAAAATTCTCACGAAACTTATTTTCCTGCAAATTTTTATACTAATTTTCAAATAAATCCCCATATAATTTACAGTTTTCTTATAGTGTGATAAATCAAATAAACCTACATATACATGAATTGATAGATTGCATCTTGTTCAAAAGCAACATTAACAAATTGTTAAATAACAAAAGTATAAGACAATCAAAAATTAAAATATAAAACTAAACCCTAAGTCATGAATTTTGTATATTGAATAGTATAAACATAAGATGTTACTTTACAATGAAGTTGTTGATTAATTAAAAAAACTTAAATCATTAAGAATAAATAACTTGATTATAAAAAAATTAAAATTACTTATCGAAATCATTAAACCAATTATTCATCACCGATATATCAATAACATTTTTTGAGATTATTATTTTCGATTCAATTTTAAATAACTTTCACCATAGACTAAAATGTCTTGACTAATTTAAAAGATCATTTAATATAGTTGAAATAACTGAATTTAATTATAGAATTTGTATAGTTCATTCTTTAACCGAATAATGAAAACATTCTTGTAAAGAGATTAGAGATTACTGAAAACTTGTATTATGAACTTGAACTAGAAGCACTTATGCTGCAAGTTTTAATTTAAATTCAAACTGAAAAGCATATGAACAAGTGGTGCAAAACTATTATGTAGGATGAGGCTCATTACTCAAATTGTTATATAATACAATAAAATGGCTCATTTTCTAACTTGAGCTATCAATTATAAATTCTTAGAATATGAAATTGATACTACTTGCAATATAATTTTCTCTCATTAGTACAACTTTAACTTTGGTTCCAATTTGCATAATGACGCCTTTTATCTCTATTTCCAACCCCTTTCCCTCAACTTGATTTTCTTTTATATATGATGTTTGATATTCTATCAATTTGAGATTTAGTTGATCTAAATTTGTGTGGAAATTTCTCAATTAAGGCATAAAAAATGCAAGTGGTAATAAGCTTTAATTTAAAAAAGTATATATATATTATCGTAACTTTTCATAATTGAAAGTAAACAAGGATTTTTTTGTTTCTCACTCGGTAATCTGCATCCATATTAGAGTCCGACCAAGAAGTTTCACAATGAAAGTAAAGCGCTTCTTAAGGCAACTTCCTATCCAAAAGAATTTGAACTACTTTGGTCCCTAGCAAAGGCGACTTCTATTCAGAGGGACTACAACTCGAGATCTTTAGATAAAAATTAATTGATAATATACTTGACGCTGGAAAACAAGTTATTAAGATTGGTCTACTGAGAAAAAGTCTCTTCAATTTGAAAAGCCCTATGGTACACTTGCAGCTTCAGCAGACAGACCAACCACCATTCTAACTTTTTGCACAACTTGCAAGTATATACTTATCTAAAGCACGGGTGTTTTGTCATGGCAAAATTTTTACTAGTAAAATTAAAGTCTTATCCATAATTATTTTTTTTTGTACATACTAATATTGGAATACTATTTCATCGATTTTGACTGCTTATTCATCACTTTCGTGTTATCAACCACGTTGCTTAATGTAAGCATATATACTACAATTTGATTTAAGCAGATTAATTCTATGTAGGACACTAGTTGATTGAGGGTGCATTTGGTATATAAGGTTTTTTATTTTTTTTTAAAAAAAGAATTCATAGTTGATTGGCTTATATATTTTATAAATTGTGTTCAACCAATTTATAAAAAAACAACTTTGAAAAATATTTTTCATAAATCTTTTTCAACCTCACTAACAGTCTGGATCTAAGATCACCCGACTTTCAACTCTTGATCCCCATATGGGATTCGGCTTCTCAATCTGATCACAACTCTTGATTCTAACCCCAGAACCCCACTCACGACCTTGATCTAAGTTAGTTTATTAGACCAAAGTCAGGTTGAGGATCAAGTTCTTGATCAAGGATAGGTTCGGGTTCGACTTTGGTGTTGATGTTGGGGCTCAAGGCGATTGCCCGGGGTTTAGGGCCATGTTAAAGTGTGGTGATTCGAATCCATTGTCATAATATTTGTCTAGATTATATCTAAATGCTTTTTGAATAATATATTTTTTTGGAAAAATGCATAAGTACCCCAACCTATGCCTGAAATACCAGAGACCCATTTATACTATACTAAGATCCTATTACCCCCTGATCTTATTTTATAAATAACCTTTTACCCCTTTTCAGTTTACGTGGCACTTGAATATGTTTTCCTAGACTTGTAAATAACTAAAAGGTTGTGTAATGTTTAGCAATAATATTATAATGTTTATTTCGTTTATATCTTTTATCTTGAAGAGTATATGGATACCTCAATGATCAATCATGAAGATATTTGTGTAATTGATAGTGGAACAACGCACGCCATATTCAAAAATGAGAAATGCTTCTCCTACTTGCTTAGAAGAAAAGCAAATGTTACTGCAATTTCTAGTAATTAAAACTTAATAGAATGCTCCGGAAGAGCTACTATATTTCTGCCTAAGGGGACAAACCTTATCAAAGAAGATGCATTGTTCTCTTCTAAATCCCCAAGAAACCTGTTAAGTTTTAAAGATATTCGCCGAAATGGATATCATGTTGAGACAATAAATGAAATGAATGTTACATACCTTGGTATTACCAAGATTGTCTCAGACCAGAAATATGTGTTGGAGAAATTATTAACTTTATCTTCTGACCTGTATTATGCAAAAATAAGTACAATTGAAGCACACTCTATCGTAAACTAGAAGTTTACTGACTTAAAGACTTTTGTCCTTTGGCATGACCGAATAGGTCATCCTGGATCAATAATGATGAGACGAATCATTAAAAACTCAAATGGACATTCATTAAAGAACCTGAAGATTCTTACAAATGATGAGTTATCGTGTGTTGCTTATTGTCAAGGCAATTTGATTACTGGGCCATCACCAATGAAAGTTAACATCGAATCCCCTCAATTTTTCAAACGAATACATGTGAATATTTGTGGACATATTCACCCATCTAGTGGGTTGTTTAGATATTTTATGGTCCTAATAGAGGCATCTTCGAGATGGTCTCACGTGTGCCTCTTATAATCTCGCAACCTGACATTTGCAAAATTATTGGCACAAATAATATGATTAAGAGCGCAATTTCCAGATTATCCCATTAAGGCAATTCGCCTTGATAATGCTGGCGAATTCACATCCCAAGCTTTTGATGCATATTGTGTATCTGTAGGGATAAAAGTTGAACATCTTGTAGCTCATGTTCATACTTAAACTGGTCTTGCTAAGTCATTTATTAAGCGCCTACAATTGATAACAAGACCTCTACTCATGAAAAGTGAGTTGTCCACTACTGTTTGGGTTCATGCTATCTTACATGCAGCATCACTTGTTCGTTTCATACCGACTCGTTATAATAAATACTCCCCATCACAATTGATATTTGGTCATAAACCAAATATTGCTTATCTTCGAATTTTTGAATGTGTTGTATATGTGCCAGTAGCACCACCTTCGCGCACTGAGATAGGCCCTCAAAGAATGTTAGACATATATGTTGGGTTTGATTCACCATCCATAATTCGCTATCTTGAGCCATTGACGGGAGATTTATTCACCGCAAGATTTGTAGATTGTCGATTTGATGAAACAAGTTTTCTGCAATTAGGGGGAGAGCAAAAGAAACTTAAAAGTGAAATTGCATGGAAAGTTTCATCATTATCTAATTTTGATCCACGTTCCCCTGTCCGTGAACAAGAGGTCCAGAAGATCATACATTTGTAAAACATAGCAAATCAAATGCCAGAAGCATTTACCGATTCAAAAAGGATAACAAAGTCACATATTCCTGCAGTAAATGTGCCTATCCGAATTGACGTCCCAAAAGGACCATCTACAAGTGTCATGGCTTCTGAATCACAAATATTCCTGAAGCGTGGTAGAACATTGGGTTCAAAAGATGAAATTATAGAAAAATAAGTACAAAAAAAATGACACTACAAAAGAATCTCACGAAGAAATTCAAGATCTGATTAATCCTGATATTCCTGAAGAGATCAGTGAACTCGAGACTCAAGTGAATGAAGAACTCTGAATAAGTTCTACAGGTGACGGGATAAGATTAGATCGATCAAAAATCATAGTGGATAATGTTTTCACATATGATGTTGCACTTAACATTTTGCAAGACAATGAGGACCTTGTACCTCTATCTGTTGAAGAATGTCGATAAAGATGTGATTGGCCAAAATGGCAAGAGGCAATTCAATCATAAATTGAATTCACTAGCTAAACGTGAGGTTTTTGGACCAGTGGTCCAAACGCCTAGTAATGTTAAAACAATTGGCTATAAATGGGTTTTTGTACGAAAAAAGAAATGAGAGAAATGAGATTGTAAGATACAAGGCACGCCTTGTTGCACAAGGATTCTCTCCACGACCCGGTGTCGACTATGAAGAAACATATTCACTGGTGGATGCAATAACTTTTCGATGTCTCATCGATTTAGCTGTACATGAAAATATTGAATGTCTTATGGATGTAGTTACAGCTTACCTTTACGGTTCACTTGATAATGAAACTTATATGAAAGTTTCAAAAGGACTTAAAATGCCTGAAGCATATCGTTCAAAATCTCGGGAAATGTATTCAATCAGATTACAAAAGTCATTATATGGTTTAAAACGATCAGGACACATGTGGTATAATCGCCTCAGTGAGTACTTGATAAAACAAGGTTATATAAACAATATCATTTGTCCTTGTATATTTATTAAGAAAACAACATAGGAATTTGTTATTCTTGCTATTTATGTTGATGACATCAATCTCATCGGAACTCCAGAAGAGGTCCAAAAGGCAATTGAATATCTAAAGAAAGAATTTGAGATAAAAGACCTTGGAAAGACAAAAGTTTGTCTTGGACTACAAATAGAACATTTAGTAGACGGGGTCTTCATCCATCAATGTGCCTATACTGAGAATCTTGAAATGATTTTACATGGACAAAGCACATCCATTAAGTACTCCAATGGTTGTCCGATCACTTGCAGTGAGTAAGGATCCATTCCGACCTCAAGAAGAGAATGAGGAACCTCTTGGTCCAGAAGTACCCTATCTTAGTGCAATTTGGGCACTTATATATCTTGCTAATGCTACAAGACCTGACATAGAATTTCCTATTAATTTGTCAGCAAGATATAGTTCTTACCCTACACGAAGACATTGGAATGGAGTTAAACATATATTGCGATATCTAAAGGGGACTAGTGATATGGGTCTGTTTTATACTAACAAAGATAGTGCAGATCTTGTTGGTTATGCAGATGCAAGTTATTTATCTAACCCACATAAAGCTCGATCACAAACAGGCTATCTGTTCACATACAAAGGTACTACTTTATCATGGCGATCTATGAAACAGTCTATTGTCGCTACTTCTTCAAATCATGCTGAGATAATAGCCATTCATGAAGCAAGTAGAGAATGTGAATGGTTAAGATCAGTAATATATTTTATCAAAGAAAGATGTGGTTTGAAGTGTGACGTCAAGATACCCACAGTACTCTTTGAATACAATGTTGCATGCATAGCTCAATTTAGAGGAGGCTTCATAAAAGGAGATAGAACGAAGCACATTTCACCAAAATTATTCTTCACACATGATCTCCAGAAGGATGATGATATTGATGTGCAACAAATCCGTTCAAGTGATAATCCAGCAGATCTATTTACCAAATCTTTATCGGCCTCAACTCTTGAGAAGATGGTTCACAAAATTGGAATCCGAAGATTTAACCATCTGAATCGTGATTTTTATCAGAGGGAGTAAAATACGCGTTACACTCTTTTTTCCTTAGTCTAGGTTTTATCCCACTTGATTTTCCTAGAAAGATTTTTGATGAGGCAGCAAGTAATGTGTATTATGTATGTCTATGTACTTTTCTTTTACATAGACATCCAAGGAGGAGCGTTGTTAAACATTTTGGAATGTCACGTGGGCCCCAACAATTAGAATAGTTGCATCACTAGTAATTGTGTGCAAACCAATTATGCATGCCATGTGAAACCTTCCTATTAGGATTATCTCATCACTTGGCCAATTAGAAGGCCAAGTTATACATTTATACATTAGTTCATGGCTATAAATATCCACTATATGAAATGAATATATATATACTAATTACATTACTTTCTATCATTTTCCACTTGTTTTCCTTTTAGTTAACTAATATTAAGTTACTTAGCAGTTATTTTATAACAAGTTTCATTTTGTATAGTGCCTTGCACACCGACTTTACTAATAAAAAATCGTATAATTTTATGAAACATTTACATTTTCAACTTATAAATGCATGTCTGATAACATGCTATGTAGGAAATATTCCACTTACCTATAATTTGCATTTTTTTAAAATAATATTTTAATATTATTATTTTTTGGCTTATGCCTTTTAATTTATTTTAGGTCAAAATAATTTTAAAGCACTTTTATATTGAATGTTTTTGAGTAAATTAAGAAAAAGCACAAATATTTATTTTTAAGCCGGGATTACAAAAATAACTTAAAAGATACAAATTAAGATTCTTAAATAAGTACTTGCTTACATAATAAAGTGTTCCTAAGATACTTTTGAGTGCTGTCTAACGCTCATTATGTGTAAATAAATTAATTGAAAATATCTCATATTTTTGAATTATATACATTAGCTTCAATAAGTTTTAAAATCTCACATATATTTTAATTGATGATGCTGATATATATAATTAATAGACCTAAAACAATATTTTAAACTTATTATTTTTTGGCTTATTTCATAAATATTGAGATCTTCTCATAATTGATTGTGCTCTTTTAATGGTAAAATTAAATTTCATCTAATGTGAATATCTTTAATCTCAAACGAAAAAGTAAAAGTAACTTTTTTCACGAAATTTATATGGAAATACGTCATATTCATTGGATAAATAATAATCCTAAAAGATAAAAGTTTCACATGACTTATATATTGTAGAGAATGTTGAAATTCGATTGTATAAACTTAGTGAATTGCGTGTGTAGGTACTACATGTAAAGTATAAATTTTACTAGATACACTTCTAGTGAGTACTTGATTGAAACTATCAAAGTAAGTGAAAGAAATCACTACAATATTGTGTTTTAGAAATGTTTTATTGATTTCTTTTCTTTTAGTGGATAGCTACTATTTTTTAGTTTCTAGAATTTTTTATTGATGAAAATAGAAAGGCAGTCCATGATAATTTAGCCACTAATTACATAATGTAAAGACACCTGATAGTTCATATATTGATTAGCAGATATTAAACTTAATGTCACTGTAAAAGAGACAACAATTACTTTTTATTTCTCTATATTAGTGATTTTACTCAAAGGATTAATTAATTTATGTTTTTCACTCAATTTTGTTGTCAGTAATGAAAAAATAAAATTAATAACCAATGTATAAATATTATGTAACAGTGTATATCTATATGTATACATCTTTAATATATAGTTATACATCACATTTACATAATGTACATTATTTATACAATAGGGATACACAGTTTTATTTTTAGCACTAGATGAGGTACCGTGTTTTGTCGGTCGACACTTAATAATTTCTGGGGGTTTTGGGGGAAGGGTCGCAGGTAGCCATCTACGGACCAAAAACACGGGCCGTGGGTCACCTACGGTCTGTGAGTTGCACTTGAAACGCTAAAATCTGCATTTTGATTTGTTCTAGCATACACGGTGTTACAATTATCGATTGACATTGTGCATAATAATCTTGAGATTTATATTTGGTGTACTTGACTATTTTGAGATGATGAACTTAATACCTATAATTGATCTAGTTGATGATTGTGATTGACCTATTTGACATTAGTTATTGGCATACTTGATACTTGTGATTGTCGAATTGTGACTACTGGACGATTATTTTCAAGTCTTGTGAATTGTGTATCTAAATGTATTAGGTTAGGTTGATTTTTATGCAGTTTGTAGTTTGAGAAGGTTTGGTTGGGATGAAATGAGTACTTGTATTCTAGTTTTGCCTACTTATTCGGTTACTTGTTGAGCATCGTATTGTTTGGTACTTACTCCTTGTTTCTACACTTGTATAGATTTCGAGCCTAGATCTGTGTAATTTCCTTTCTCCTAGTTACACATGAGGCTTCTTAAGGATACATTGAGAGCAAGATGTTTGTCATTCCAACAGGCTCTCTTGTTCCTATTTTATGTCTTGTTCTATTTGAGAAACAAAGACATTGAGACTTCTAATTATGTTTTAGTTCTATCCGTTATACATTAGTGGCTTGTATACGTATCAAATTTTGGGGTTTCATTAGAATAAATAAGTGTTCCATTCTTATGTTACAATTGTTTACTTTCCAATTTCTTTCGTGTTTTTGGATTGAGGCTTATTTGTCTTGGTGGGAATAGACAAGTGTCATCATGTCTATTTTGAGTCGTGATAAGTTACTACCAATTTCATGCAAACAACTTATCTTTCCACTTGCTTATCTATACCAGAAAGTTTGTGGAGTAAAATAAATCTCAGACTTATTTCTTTTGTTCCTGTACTGTCTTTTGAAAGTCTGGATTTTAATACAAATGAGATACGCACATCTTGATTTATCATGCTTTAGTGTTATTACACTGTCTACCATCCACTCAAAGATCATAATAGATATCCAAAATAAGATGACTAGATGTAATTATGTAATATATATGCATAAACAATGCAAAAATGTATGTGTATATATATCCTGTAGATCTTCTAAATTTACATTCCAACCAAAATATTTCATACACAGAAATAATTTTGGACCTATGCTCACACGGGCGACATATATCTAGTAGAATAGAAACATGTGAACTTTTAGAAATGAATTTATTTATCTCATAAAATATCTACTAATGCCACAATTACAATCCATAGAAATCATTTCAATAAATAATGTTTGTTAAGATTATTATAGAGATGGTGTTATATATAGTAGTTATAACGAATGCGTGTTTTTCTTCAAAAATTAAAATTATTACGCTCAATTGTTGATGGGGAATAACACTTATAAAAAAGAGTTAACTATTTAGGATTTGTCTAACAGAAGAAATGAGTAACTTCTACGCACGAAAACCTCAAATTTATTATAGAACCTATTAGCGAGGTGGATTAGAGAGGATTTATTTACTCACTTTTACCATTTAAATAGAGACATTAGTTATGCGGAGATTGTAACACATAGAATGAATGAGTTGTTATACCGTAAGTAATAATTTTAAGATTATTATGCATGAATTACTTTTTTTGAAGGGGTAGTTTTACATTTAAATAATCAATACCTAAATTGCTTGTATAGTAATCGATGTTACACAAAATTGGAGCCAGAAAAGAATTAAGTTGAATTTGTAATGTACTCTCTAAGGCTAATGTACTTGAACAAAACTTATTTTGTATCATACTCGAAAGGAACCTTGTTTATATATGTGCTTGTGATGAAAAAAAATTAGATACTTTATTTCAATATATATGCGTATCAGGTTAAAAATAAGACTCAACTTCTCTTGTAATCTTGAATATGCTAATAGAGTCGATTGATATTTAAAAAGTTCCTATACAAGTTGTCGGATCCTAAAAAAAAAGATTATTCTGGGGACACGTTGTTCAAGTCGACTTTTCTTATTGTCCCTTCCAATACATATCTTCTAACTTCCCTATTTCCAGACAAAGATACATTCATATAAGAGAGATTCCACCAGAGAGCTAGCCTAGATGTAAAATGCAAATGCACTAATTTTGTTGAAGATGAAAACATAAAAGAAAATTAATCAGTGTATGAGAGTTTTATTTGATTTATCACTTTCACAATATTCACTAGTTACTAAAAAAGTTCAATTAATTTATCAATTTAGGCTACACAAAGCATCATTAAAGGCCTGAGGATGAAAAAACTGACTTAATAACATAAGAAATCCATGACCTTTTATTTTTTTAATCTAAAACCTCATATAGATGGATAATTCATTACTAATAACAAGTGACTTCATTAAAAAGACAACAATTGTTCATGATAGAAGACTCAATCTCTAGTTAAATCTTCTCTAAGCAATGCTCCAATTTTAAGAACTCCAATAAACTCCATGATACTCCTGATTTCAATATTACTCCTCATCTTGTGGCTCAGGGGCAACATTTAAATCGAATTTCAGGTGCTCCATCAAAATAGAATTTTGTGTTTCTTTTTTAATCTTCTCTACCCGCAACTTCAATGCCAACTTCTGCTCCTCCATATGTTTATCTTGAGGTATTTCTAAGTCAGGGTTCAGAATCCTATGCATTAATACTCGTTTTTGTTCTTTCTCGTTACATGTTTGCAATTCTTTATGGAGATCTTTCAATTCCTCAAAACCATTTGATTTTCCCTCTACTTTCATTTTGAGAAAATTTTCAATTTTATCTTCTACACTTGTAGAACCATAGGAATATGGTTTTTCACCTGGTGAAAAGAGCATCACACCAACATCTGCCCTAGTTTGACTTACAAATTTTTTTTGCATCATCAAACAAAGTTTTTTTCTTTTCGAGAAACTCACAAAACGTGCTCTCTCAGATCGATGAGCTTCATTTCAATTTTTTGCTTGCCTTTCTTAGTTTCATTTTCCATTGCAAAAGAAAAATGATATGAAGAAGATAGTAATATATTTCTGTTGAATAATGCTGAGCAATTTTAAGAGGAACACTTGTACAATTTATAGTAGGTGTGTGAGTGTACTTGTCACGAGTATTTTAATGTATTCTTGTTATAATTCTAGCTATCACGTGTATTGTCATGTTTACTTGATACTTTCCTATTATGAGTCGATCTATTTATTAAATATTTTCACATTATATGGGTCTTTATATCACGTGTTCTTTCACATGTGTTTTTACAGTTGTTTAATGCGTTCATATCATGGATCTACTATAACATTCATATTATGAGTTTATATTTCATGTTATGTGATTACCTTGTACTTCAACAAAAATTATAAAGTTGCAAGGTAATAATGTCGAACTGAATTTAAAGACAAATACAAAAGATATATATATATATATATATATATATATATATATATATATATAATATGTATATATATACACACTTCATGTTTTCTAGTAGTTGATGCTTTACATTGTCATTTGGTGATGAAGAATAAACTTATATGCTAGTATCATTTTCACAAGCATAAAACATATATACAAAAATGATAAACTTATGATAGATACTTTCAATTATGTATGTTGGCAAAATCAGATGCCTAGACCAAAGTAATTTGTTGCTTGTACTTACCTGTGGATCTTATCTCATAGATTGTATATCATCTTCTTAATGTTTTTGACTCAATCAATTTTTATTTTTTAATATAATTAGCGATTGACTTTTCTAATTTTCTTCTTGCTCGTACAATTATGTGCTATACCACAAAACACTCTTTTACTATTTTAGAACAATTATATGATGTGGTTCACATATTTTCCTCTATGAAAAATAATTAACGGTAAAATTTAAATATGAAGAAATTTGATAAAGTCAAAAAAAATTATCTATTGCTTTGACAAACCTTGGTATAATTTATCTTAAAATAAATATGTCTTTTACATACTTCACAATGTAATAGATATACGTGACTAAAATTTTGATGCATACATCAAATACAAATAGTAGACATTATAATTAGTTCATCATAGTATGTGTAGGAGTGCATCTCACCGACTTTCCACTAATTCACCATCTTGAGAATAAAAAACTGAAAGTTCATTTTATTTTTTAAAAAAGATCATACAATTGAATCTCAATATTTTAAACTAACAGTAAAATTCATTTATCTGTATGTACATCATCAAATATTTTTAACGTCTTCATTTGAATGACTTAGAGCCCGTTTGTATTGGCTTAAAAAGTAGTTTTTAAGTCAATAATAAAAAGTCAAACTAGAATAACTTTAAGTCAAAAAAAGAAAAAGTACGGTGAGACCTACTTTAATTTTAAGTCATTTTAAACTTATTTTAAGTAATTTTTGTCCTTGTCAAACACTTCCTAACTTATTTTAAGTAATTTATTAATTATTTAAAGTTATTTTTTCAAATTGATAAACACTTTCAAATGTTAAAAAACTGACTTAAATGTAGGTTTAACCAACTTTAAGGTCAATTCAAACACCTTTTTATACACTAATGCATTCTCAATAAATAACATATAAATTATATAATTGATGATATATTCCTGGTAAGGATTGTCTACATAATTTTTAAGACCTACATAGGTGCATAAATCATGTGGAAGATTAGTTATCCAAAAGTAAGATCATCTTAATATTTAAAACAGAAAATTACTTAATTGTTTTGGATATTTCGTTAAACACTTTAGTAGTGTAAGAAGTTCTTCCTACACGGGGACTATTTACCTCTCTATTTGCTTGGGCTGTCACGGCTCGAGCTAACACTTGAAAAGTCGATCTAAACTCCGCATTTATAACTTGTTCGGCCAAGGGATCGACTGGAGCATGAGGAGGAGCTTCTTGTTCCACATTCTTTTTAGCGTATGCCCTTCAAGTAAACTTATCCCGAAAGGCATAAGGTAAGGATTAGGAGAGAGACTTTATAGAGTTAAATTCTATAGCATGACTTTAGAGTAATGAAAGAAGTGAATTTTCCTAATAATTTTGTATCCTCTCATTCATAAATGTGGAACGCTTTACGCTCATTAATAAGACTCTACTAGACCTGGCTTATGAGACATTTTATTACTTTGTGCTCTGATTACCAATTTTGTCACGACCCAGGGTACACCCTAGATGTAACATGACGCATAGAATCCCGAAGGACTCCATACAAGCGATTTAGCATTCACAACTTAAGAAAAAGAACAATAAAGAGTAAAACAATCATCTTAAGTCCAAAACAATATTATCAAAAAGCGAAAGTCTAAACACATATCTGATTAACATAGCCATCTATTACAATCAAATGAAATTGGGCCTAGCCCATACATCTTGTCCAAAAAAAAGAAATACAAAAAAGACACTAAAATGAAAGTAATTGGTATTCGAACCGTGAGGACTCACCAAAGCCGGGGAAGAATCAAAGTCCAAGATCTAGCCACTAAAATGGGAACTATGTCTGTCGGACCCTACATATGGAGAAAATATAGGCAAGAGTATGTGTTGGTGCAAAAATGCACTAAGTATGATAGCTATGCATAAAAACATTTAAAATATGATAAAAGGAACATTTCATTTCATAACATGCAATTGACCAAGTAAAACATGATACGAAAAAGTTAGAAAGATAAGTCATAACATCATGGCCAATGCAAGCTAAATTAAAACTTGAAACACATATGAGGTATTCCTTTAGTAACCTTAGTTCACTATAGTCTTGTTGTGGGAAATTATCCTTAATTAACATAGAGACCATGTGAGCATAACATGATCACCTGATGTTTCCCACACTAAAAAGGATTGTTCTACTTACCTAAGGTAGAACCAAGAACTTTTAGCAGTCTAAGTGGATCCACTAGCTAATCATCCTATGAGGGCACATAATTTATGGGATAAGGAGATTGATACTAGAAATTTGGACTCTACTAATGGGAGAGCATCCATCTCATCAGACTTCTTCTAGAAATCCGACCTCTACTTACGGTAGAGCTCCTAACTAGTTCATTAGGATAGCTCTTATTCATTGATTTAATTAAGTAAGAATAGTCTTTCAACCTAAGAATCCTTTCCATGTAAGAAAACCATTCACATCGTGCTAGTATGTGTTTATGAAAATAGCCTTTCACAACACAACACAACATAAAATATCATCATTTGGCACTTTTGTCACGACCCAAATCGGGGCCGCGACTGGCACCCACATTTACCCTCCTATATGAGCGAACCAACCAATCTAAACCTTAACATTTCAATGTATAACAACAGAAAATAATGCGGAAGACTTAACTCATTAATAAAAATCAATTCAATAACTACTTAAATTCAACAACTATTATTCCCCAAAATCTGGAAGTCATCATCACAAGAACATCTATGGTCAAATTACTAAACTAAGAGTATTCTAAGAAGCTAAAACAAGTAAAAAGCTAGTCCATGCCGGAAGTTCAAGGCATCAAGACTTGAAGAAGAAGATCCAGTCCAAGCTAGAAGCATTAGCTCACCCTGAAGATCCGGTGTGATGAAGACTAGCTAGATTCACTGTTGAATTGAAGACGACGGCACGTTTGCTGCACTCCACAAATAATAAAGAAGAAAACATAAAAATAGGGGTCAGTACAAACCACGGGTACTGAGTAGATATCATCGGCCAACTCAAAATAGAAAACAGTATATATCAGTTAATATCATAAATCAACTATAAAACTCAACATGTAGCAACAACAAGTACTATAGTCATCAATAAGTACCATTAAGTTCATCCATGAGGGCTCAAGCCTCAATACCATACTCATTTGGGAATTAAGTTTATTATGTTGAGTATATTAACATCATCTTTCAAGATTTATTATCTTTCTTCCTCTTGTGTCGGTACGTGACACTCTGATCCCCTACCACTATGTGTCGGTACGTGACACTCCGATCCCCTAATTCTACGTGTTGGTTCGTGACACCCGATCCCCTAATAATATGTGTCGGTACGTGACACTCCGATCCCCTAATTCTACGTGTCGGTTCGTGACACCCGTCCCACTAATACTATGTGTCGGAACGTGACACTCCGATCCACTAATACTATATGTCGGTACGTGACACTCCGATCCCCTAATTCTACGTGTCGATTCGTGACACCCGTCCCACTAATACTATGTGTCGGAACGTGACACTCCGATCCACTAATACTATGTGTCGGAACGTGACACTCCGATCCACTAATCTCATTCTGTCAATTCATCAAGCCTTCTCTACACCAAGGCATCATCAATCCCATTACTTTAATTCATCAAGCCTTCTTTTACACCAAGGCATCATCATTAATAACGTAGATTAAGGTTTCTTTCAAAATTTGGGATTCAATAGTTTTCATCATGCTTGTTTTATCACAATCACATAATCATATTCATGCAAGCATACAATTAAGCATATAGAAGACTTTATAATACTACCAACACATATCATTCGCTATTAAGAGTTTACTATGAAATAGCATGAACCATAACCTACCTCCACCGAATAATTGAATTCAAACAAGCAAATTCCCAAGCTTTGTGCTTTCTTCCTCTTCGATCGATCCCTCTCTCTCTCTCTGTTCTTTCTTTTTTTTTTCTTATTCAAAAACCCTCTTTCTTTTACCCTAATTAGCATATAATTAAGAATAAAAGATGGCAATAATGACCCACTAATTAACTTAAGATTACCTCTTTTAACCCCCAAGTAATTAGACTTATTAACATTAACCCTCTAACTTTATACTTAAAGCAGGAATAGTCCAAAACGTCCCTTAAAAAGTGTAAAGAAATCCGACTCCGACTGGGATTACGCAACCTGTGACGGCCCGTCGTGCCTGCGACGGTCCGTCATGCAGGTCGTCGCAACGATCAGAACTCCATTTTTCGCTAAGGGGTCTGTGACGGTTCGTCACCCCTGTGACGGTCCGTCCTGCACTTCCGTCACGACGTTCAGAGAATCGTTTCCTGTACCAAATTCTCAAGAGTTGAAGTGTTTTGAAACGGGGCCTCACGATGGTTCGTCGTACCTGTGACGGCCCGTCCTGCAGGTCCGTCACAGATTACAGAGAGTCGATTTTCGTACCCAAATTTCAGAATTCTAAGTGTTCTGGGACGAGACACCCTCGACGGTCCGTCGTGGTATCCGTCGTCTCAACCAGTTTTCCAGAAATAAAATCTGCTGCTCAAAACGACTAAATAGGTCGTTACAACTTTACTTTCAAAACACCCTTTAACATCACATACGTTTCATAAGATCATGCATAAACTCATACTTTTCCCCTTCAAAATTCTAAGTTTACTTTCAATCACAAAATCCAGTAATCATGGTTTAGATAGGTATTTTGTCATACAAAATCTAGAAATCATGGCTTAGATAGGTATTTTGTCATAAATTCATGTAATTTTATTACTTCATGCTTCGGATCATAAAATTTCTCTTTCATAATCAACAACCCACATCATATGATCACAATTTGGAAAAATGAGGGTTCGCATGGGTTTATAGGTAAACATCATAAAAGCATTGTAAATCATTGATTCATGCATATTCGGACAAAATTCAATCATTAAGATAAATAATCAAAGGAATCCACGGCGATTGAAAAAAATCCTAACTAATTGGGGAATTCTACCTTTTGGAATAGAGGAATTTTGGGGACTCCATGAATGTAAGAGATTTCATGGATGAAAGCTACCATACCTTAAGTCCAATTGCTTATATTCAATGGAGTAATTGAGATCTTAGCTTGAAACCCTATGTTGAATCTTTTTGTTCTTCTTTTAAGCTTTCTAGAGAGAGAATATTTGGGAGGAGACTTGATTTCTTTTGGGAAAAAACTTGGCAAATTTTGTTTGTCCATACACTTTTTTATTATTTGTCTACTCATGTACTCTAGCTTCGCTAATGAGATAAGGTAGAATTGACAATTGGTAACGTAAGTAAATATAGAATACACGTATCTCTATGCCTCTCATGTCCTTCTTTCCTTCGCTTGGGACTCACTAGCACACTCCTTGCTGCTTTCGTGCTTGATGGCTTCTGATGAACCAATGATAGAGATCCTTCCCTAACAGCTGCTGTTCAATCCGTCCCTGAGAGTGAGAGGAGTCGTAGGAATTCACATTGCCCTTTACGGCTTGGAATTCCTATTGTATAGAATAAATAATTTTTTTGGCAAATTTTCCAAATTCCCAAATACTAGAAAAAACTAGTATTTGGGCCAAATTTCATTATTTGGAAAGTTTTAGAAATTCAATTTTTACCCTTAACTTTTTATTTTACAAAAATAATATATTTATTGACACCAACCAATTCTTGACTCATCGGCCAACTCTCCATTTCCATCACATGGTATATAGTTCTATTTTTGCTCAATATAAGAAAATTTACTCAATAGAAAGTCCTCATCAGAATGTTTTCCAAAAGTGCCATTGAACTATGCATGTTTATTTTCTCTACTGGATGTATACTATGTTCCTTGTTCATAGAGTATTGTTGAAGGTTTGGCATAGTATACCATAAGAACATCATATGATTCCTTAGAAGTTAATGGTTGACTGATTGGTGGTTCGAAAGTTAATATGAGAAGCCTTCTCTTATATGTGTTTCAGTTGTCATCGAAAATGAAAAATTCTTCTTTATCTTAGGTTGTTATATAGATTCGGTAGGTGATGATGCAATGTTTCCTTCTACATGCATTCTTTTGATTTCATACATACCTTTGTTACAGTTAGTCTTAATGAACTAGCTACTAAATAAAACATGAATTGCATTTATTTTATTTTGATAGATAAATATTACGTTGTTGATGCTGGTCTACGAAACACAAGAGGATTTTTAGCTCCATTCAAAGGAATGTGCTATCATTTGATGGACTACCGAGGAAGTGAAAGAGATCCTAAGAATGGAAAAGAGCTATTTAACTATAGACATGCTTCTCTGCGCAATGTAATTGAAAGAACTTTTGATGCGTGAAAAAGTAGATTCAGAATACTAAAACAAGGCATGAACAACTATGAATGTGACATGCAAGTGAAAATAGTAATTGCTTGCGCTGTATTGCATAATTTTTTATGTGAACACCAAAGTAGTGATGGAATAGTCAATGAATATGAAAATGATGATATGGTTGTTGATGAAAGTGACGAACTATTGGCTCAGGGTAACAACATCGCTTCATCTTCTCGATCATCTGATTCGGAAATGCAAGAAGAGATTGTTCATAAAATGTGGGAAGATTATATCAAAGAATAGATTGAACTCTTTCACATGAGAAAGCATAGGTTCTTCAGTGATTGCAATATTTATTTCCTTTTGTTTTTCTCTTTTTTTTTCCCCAAATTTATATTAGTTGTATTTTCATTATCATGATTTGTACCAAGACCTTTTCACTATATGAATATTTACTGTAATGATTCTTGTTGATTTGTTGCGGAAGTCATCAATCTTGTTACGTGAGATTTCTATTGTGCTATGTAATACAAATTTATGGTTAGTTTGATAGTTTTAAAAACTTATGGGTATAAATCATATTTCTTAAAAAAATGAAATATGTTTCTCAAATTCTATGGCCAAACACATGGTAAAATTTCACCCAAATTTTCATCTAAATAATATGTCACGACCCAAAACCGAGCCGCGACTGGCACCCACACTTAACCTACTATGTGAGCGAACCAACCAATCTAAAACCCAAACATATTGAATAAAATACAATGCGGAAGACTTAAACTCATTAACAAAATCAATTAAACAACTTCTAAAATTTATAACTCATTATCCCCAAAATATAGAAGTCATCATCACAAGAACATCTATGATCAAATTACTAAACTAAGAGTATTCTAAGAAACTAAAATACATAAAAAGCTAGTCCATGCCGGAAATTCAAGGCATCAAGACTTGAAGAAGAAGATCCAGTCCAAGCTAGAAGCATTAGCTCACCCTGAAGTCCGGTGTATTGAAGACTGGCTAGAATTACGGTTGTGTTGAAGACGACGGCGCGTTTGCTGCACTCCACAAATAACAAAGAAAGAAACAAACAAGTAGGGGTCAGTACAAAACACGCGTACTGAGTAGATATCATCGGCCAACTCAAAATAGAAAACAGTATATATCAGTTAATATCATAAATCAACTATAAAACTCAACATGTAGCAACAACAAGTACTATAATCATCAATAAGTACCACCAAGTTCATCCATGAGGACTCAAGCCTCAAT
>CM064965.1:54070872-54120569 GCA_032847665.1 Solanum chilense
CTCTCTCTCTTTGTTCTTTTTATTTTCTTTATTCAAACCCTCTTTCTTTTACCCTAATTAACATATAATTAAGTGTAAAAGATGACAATAATAACCCACAATTTAACTCAAGGTTACCTCTTTTATCCCCCAAGAAATTGAGTTATTAATATAAACCCACGAAATATATAATTCTAGCAGGAATAGTCCAAAACGCCCCTTTAAAACTTAACCAGAAATCCGACTCCGACTGGGATTACGCAACCTGTGACGGCCCGTCGTGCCTGCGACGGTCCGTCCTGCAGGTCGTCGCAAAGATCAGAGACTCAATTTTCACTAAAGAGTCTGTGACGGTCCGTCACGCCTGTGACGGTCCGTCCTGCACTTCCGTCACGACGTTCAGAGAATCATTCCCTGTACCAAATTCTCAAGAGTTGAAGTGTTTTGAAACGGGGGCTCACGACGGTTCGTCGTACCTGTGACGGTTCGTCCTGCAGGTCCGTCACAGAGTTCAGAGAGTCGATTTCAGCACTCGAATTTCAGAATTCCCAAGTGTTTTGGGACGAGACACCCTCGACGGTCCGTCGTGCCCATGACGGTCCGTCGTGGTGTCCGTCGTCTCAGCCAGTTTTTCCAGAAATAAAATCTGCTGCTCAAAACGACTAAACAGGTCGTTACATAATATTTGCCAAAAATATTTGAATATCTATGGACAAACGCTAGCTAAATATAGGCAAAATGACATAGTATAGGAATTAATTAATTAATTAATTAATTAATTAGGAAAAGATCTAATCGCCCCTGAAAATAACATCAAACAGTGACACACGACACCATTATCACGGACCGTGGATGGACCTACGCTCCGTCCTGCACATCCATGGTTGGGTGGTCTGGGACCTGATCTTTGGGGAATCAAACCACGACCCTAGACCACGGACTGTGGACCCCTATGCTTCGTAGGTCCAGTTGTGGTCCTAGGCCTGTATAACTTTTTGGGTGGGCAATCCACAAACCTGACCTACAATACGTGGGTAAACCTACGGACCATCTGTGGTCCTCGTGGATGACACCTATAGGTTCTGAATTTTGATTCATTGCCCTTTTTCGAATACAGGGTGTTACAATCACATATGTTCTTGGGTCGCGACAACAAACATGATTAGTCAAGTGATAATAAGCAAGAGAGTGTTCGTTTAAAAAGGGACTAAGGTTAACTAATTTAAGGAAATGGTGGTGGAATTCATGATTGAAAATCTGATGCTCCTGCCAATTATTTATACAAAATCTGATGATTCATGTTTGTTATGGAGCGCAATTATGTAAATTATTATAGTTATAACATACAAATATAATTTTTATATTTGCTAAACCTAAATTTGCTCTTAAAAAGTTGTACATATCTCACTTAAGACATGCAAGTATCTAAAGTTAGGATGGATTAAACTAAACTTCATAGATAATATTTGAAGTTAAATACGAATAAAGTTTATAAAAAAGAAAGATTGAATTAGTTATTGTTTTTCACTTTTTTGTCATATATAGAATAAGCCAAATATTATTTACCAAATACTGGATGTTGCCAAAGTATTGGCGATATTTTATTCTTATATAAATTAGTTAAATTAGCTTGGATGAATTTTCAACGGATTGAAAGAGGGATGAAAAATTTACACAAAAGGTTTGATTATTTATTGACAATACTGTTTGATGAACATAAAGCAACCAGCTATGTAAGAAAAGTAAACCTGATTTTTTTTTATGTATATATTGATTTTTTTCACTCTTAGTTCGTGATTATTCGCTTGTCTTAATATTCTTGTTTGTTTTATATTTTTGTTTTGATACATCCAAAAATCTATTTAATATTTTTTAAAAGGAATGTAGTTAAGCAAATTTATACTACTTAATTTACTTATCATAGCTATAGTTTGCTATAATTTTCATTCGCGATTAATATTATATATTAATTACGTGGGCTGACTTTGAGTTCGTATAATTAGCCACGTTTATATATGTATAATTCGTCAGAATATACAAATACATATGTCTAATATACAGTTATCTAATCGATATACACATATAATTCACCTCCCTCCCACTCTCTGCCCTTTCTCGCTCGCCTCTCTCCTCCTCGCACAATCCCCTTCGCCTCTCTCCTCCCTCTCCCAATCTCACTTGCCATATACACAAATGCATATGTATAATATACAATTATTTAACTGAGATATACACACACAATTCATCTCTCTCCCACTAATTGTCTTCGCTCGTTCTCTCCTCTCTCTCTCCCGGTCTTGCTCGCCTCTATCCTCCTTGTAACATGTAGTTACAAATTATAATTATCACACTATAATTATGGAGAGTGATTAGGCTATTTTTGAGTGATTATATGTGAAAGTTCCTCTTGTTTAAATGTCTTTTTTTAAGTCTAATTATTCATCATGGTTAATTCAATTATCATAAAGATATTTTAATAATTAAGTGACAAACCTCTTATACAAGTGTCGGTGCTTGCACGGGCCCAATATGTATCATGTTATTTATGAATGTCTCGTTCGAACTATTCAAGGGGCAGCTATTTTAATTTAAAAACAAATTAGCATTACTACAAGTTGCAGGCAGTAGAGACGTTCCAAGTGGTTTTTGATCCTTTTCTATGTGCCTTCAAGTGTCAAACAAAATTTTAGATTGTATCCAGTCTTGCGTTGTCTCTTCTTTTTTCCTGGCAATCTTGCTTGATTTGACTGATACTCATATAAGTTGATCCATTCTTGAAGTATGATGGCCACTTTTTTCTCATGCATGCACTATCCGTTCGTCCATCTTTTTTCTCAGATCTCTAAAAAAACTGCAATGAAAAAATAATATAAGTAGATATACATTTAACCCATCAAAATACACATAAAAGAAGAAATGATGGAATGGAAAAAAAATACTAAGAATAAAAAATTATTAACATCTTATATTTGATATTTCACCAAATCAAAAAATTATTCACTATTTTCATAATTATTAGCACTACTTCGTAATTTTAAACATAGGTTAGTTGAGATCAAGTATATGAATTGTTTGTTTAGGCCAGGGGCATAGTGAAAGAAAGTTGAGGAAAATTGACGTATTTTATAGGTTAAACACGAGACATGTGTGTTCCAATTTAAAGACAAATAACAGCCATGTTGAAACTTGAAACTGGCTCTTCTATAATATAATAATATAGATTAGTTTAGTATTATTTTTTCTTTCTTTTTCCATTTATGTGTGTACTTTATGGTGATAATAATTTTGATATTAATTTTTCTTAATCTTTATCTTCCCAACTATTATTTCATTGTTATACATTTGCTCTTTTTTTTCGACATTATTTTTATCTCTCTTTCTTTTTTATTCAATTTGGGTAATTAAATAAGGGCATAATCCTCTTTATGTATCCTATCATATATTAATTCTCTCTATAACATAATTTCTTTGCTTTCTATGTAGTGTATATGTATATTTTACTCAAAAATATATGATATATATAAAAGTAAAAAAAATGACTAAGTTTCAAAAAATCAATTAATCTTATGATTTAAGAGAAACTGATTTTCCAAATTACAAAATCGCCACTTGATTTTTAGTAAAATCAAGAAAAACATAAAATTATTTTTCAAAAGATTTAAAACAGATAAAAATCAGTTGAAAAAGGTTCGAAGTTCGAAGTTCAAATGTACATTCCGAGAAGGTGTTAGGCCCTCGGAATGCCCGCTAACTCGCGGTAGACTGATGATTTGACTAAATGACCTTTTGAAATAATTTTCAAATATTGACCTAGTGAAGTTCATTTTTTTTTTGTTTAAATATATTTATTTTTAATAAAATTTATTTACTTACTTATTTCTAATTTTTTTTCTAATTAGTTATTTCAATTGGCAATAAAACTAAGGTGGATTTTAGAGAAAAAAAAAATCCAAAATGTTGACAAGACTACTAGTAAAAAATAAAGCTAAACAATATATATATATATATATATATATATATATATATATATATATATATATATATATATATATATATATATATATATATATATATATATATATATATGAGAATAAAAGAGATGATTATCTTTGGGGAAATTTATTAAGTTAAACCAAAATGTTAAATAATACAATAACTATTGTAAATTCATTGTATATGTGGATGATCCATTAGAGTTATCCAACAATTAATTGGATTCATGTATTAGTGTTTCCAATGTGATAAGATTTCAAGGTGATATGAACCTTGATGATAACTATGTATAATTCCAAAGTAATCTTTGACTATGATATCTCAAAACTATAAATAGAGATATCATTCACCATTGTATGATATACTTGAATAAGAAAATTCTCTCCTCTATCTTATACTTCTTATATTCTGAGCTTTCTTTAGAACACGTTATCAGCACGAACTTGCTACTTGCAAAGAAATTCCCAGTTGTCAGTTGGACTCAAGATGAGCAATGGAGATGTATACCTTCTTGATAGTGCTACAACGCATACAATATTAAAAGAAAACAAATACTTTTCTAATTTGGTTATGAAAATGGCATATGTCAACACAATATCAGGTAGTACAAAATTAATTGAGGGCTCTAGAAGAGCGACCTTATTACTACCTGGAGGGACAATATTTAGCATTGATAATGCATTATATTGTAGTAAGTCTCAAAGAAACTTATTAAGTTTCAAAGTTATTCACCAAAATGGCTATCATGTTGAGACGGCTAATGAAGGAAAGGTTGAATACCTTTACATTACTACAATTAATGTAGAGAAGATAATTGTGCATGAAAAATTACCTACACTTTCTTCTGGGTTGTACTATACAAGTATAAGTACAGTTGAATCACATGCCGTAGTAAACAAAAGGTTTACTAATTTTAATGATTTTATCATTTGGCATGACCGGTTGGGCCACCCGGGATTTAATATGATGCGCAAAATCATTGAGAATTCACATGGACACACCTTAAAGAGCCCAAATATCCTTCAATCAAATGAATTCTCTTGTGCTGCTTATTCTTAAGGAAAGTTGATCATTAAACCATCAACAGTTAAGGTTGGAATTGAATCCCCTGCGTTTCTGGAACGTATACAGGGTGATATATGTGGATCAATTCAACCTGTATGTGGACCCTTTAAATATTATATGGTCTTGATAGATGCTTCTACAAGATGGTCACATGTGTGTTTATTATCAACTCGCAACATGGCTTTTGCGAGATTGTTGGCTCAAATAATAAGATTGAAAGCACAATTTCCAGACTATACAATAAAGACAATTCGTCTAGATAATGCTGGTGAGTTTACGTCTCATGCATTTAATGACTATTGTATGTATACTGGTATAACAATTGAACATCCAGTTGCGCATGTTCACACTCAAAACGGTCTAGCAGAATCATTGATTAAATGTTTGCAATTGATAGCTAGACCATTACTAATGAGAACAAAGTTATCTGTGTTTTTGTGGGGGCATGCTATTTTGCATGCAGCAGCACTTGTGCGCATAAGGCCGACCAATTATCATGAATTCTCCCCATTACAAGTGACTTTTGGTCAAGAGTCCAACATTTTCCATCTTAGAATTTTTGGATGTGCGGTGTATGTCCCAATTTCTCCACCACAACGCACAAAGATGGGGCCCCAAAGAAGGTTGGGGATATATGTTGGGTATGAATCTCCTTCAATAATAAAATATTTGGAGCCTATGACTGGAGATTTATTTAAGGCAAGATTTGCTGATTGTCATTTTGATGAATTAGTATACCCAACATTAGGGGGAGAACATAAGTCATTGGGAAAAGAGATAGATTGGAATTCATCAACTCTATCTCATCTGGATCCTCGAACAAACCAATGTGAGCAAGAAGTTCAAAGAATAATTTATTTGCAGAACATTGCAAATCAGCTACCAGATGCATTTGTCCAGCTGTTAATGCTCCAGTTCGAGTTGATATCCCGACGGGACAAATTGTTAAGGCAAATGAGTCTAGATCAAATTTGAAGCGTGGTAGACCAATTGGTTCCAAGGATAAAAATCCTCGAAAGAGAAAAGAAATAAATGATCAAGATGATCATGGGTTGGAAGAAATTTCTCAAGATGAGACCCAAGTCATAACACATGATGATGAGGAGGTTTGAACTTCTAAAAACAATGAAATTACAATGAATTATGTCTCGACGAGAAAGTTGTGGAACCGAAATAATGTTATGATTGATAACATATTTGCCTATAATGTTGCTATTGAAATAATGCAACAAGATGAAGATTTTGAGCCAAAATCTGTTCACGAATGTAGACAGAGAAATGATTGGCCAAAATGGAAGGATGCAATTCAAGCTGAATTGACTTCACTAGAAAAACGTGAAGTTTTTGGACCGATAATCCGAACACCTAAAGGTATCAAGCCAGTGGGGTACAAATGGATTTTTGTACGAAAAAGAAATGAGAAAGGTGAAGTCATGAGATATAAGGCCCGACTCGTTGCTCAAGGTTTTTCTCAAAGACCTAGCATTGATTATATGGAGACATATTCTCCAGTGGTAGATGCAATCACCTTCAGATGTCTCATAAATCTGGCAGTTCATTAAAAACTTGAAATGCGTCTAATGGCGTTGTCACAGCCTATCTATATGGCTCATTGGACCACAACATTTTCATGAAAATTACTGAAGCATTCAAAGTGCCTGAAGCATACAAAGATTCAAGAGAAACTTATTCAATAAAGCTTCAGAAATCTCTGTATGGATTGAAACAATCAGGATGGATGTGGTACAATCGTCTGAGTGAATATTTGTTAAAGAAAGGGTACAAAAATGACCCGATTTGTCCCTGCATTTTCATTAAACGGTCGGGGTCTGAATTTGTAATAATAGTTATGTATGTTGATGATTTGAACATCATTGGCACTAGTAAAGAGCTGTTAGAAGCTATTGAGTGTCTGAAAAAAGAATTTGAAATGAAAGATCTCGGCAAGACAAAATTTTGTCTTGGCCTACAGATTGAGAATTTGTCAAATGGAATATTGTTCATCAATCAACGTACACAGAAAAGATACTAAAGCGTTTTTACATGGACAACTCACATCCATTGAGTACTCCAATGGTGGTAAGATCGCTTGACATCAATACAGATCCATTTCAACCTAAAGAGAATGATGAAGAGCTTCTTGGTGATGAAACTCCTTATCATAGTGCGATTGGGGAACTAATGTACCTTGCTAACAATACTCGACCAAATATCTGTTTTGCAGTAAGTCTATTGGCAAGATTCAGTTCCTCCCCAACAAAAAGACATTGGAATGGTGTTAAACACATACTTCGATATCTTCGAGGGACCATGGACATGGGTTTATTCTATTCCAATGAATTCAAGTCAGAACTGATTGGTTACGCAGATGCAGGGTATTTATCTGATCCGCAAAAAGCTCAATCACAAACAGGCTATTTGTTTACATTTGTAGACACGGCAATATCTTGGCGATCAACGAAGCAAACGTTAGTAGCCACTTCTTCAAATCATGCAGAAATAATAGCCGTCCATGAAGCAAGTCGAGAGTGCATCTGGTTGAGATCAATGACCCATCATATTCAGGAAATGTGTGATTTTTCTTTGAAAAAGAATATACCAACCACAATGTACGAAGATAATGCTGCATGTATAGCTCAATTGAAAGGAGGATACATCAAAGGAGACCGAACAAAGCATATCTCTTTAGGAAAAATCCCCCCCGCCTACAAAAGAAAAATCCCCCCCCCCCCCCCCGCCTACAACTTTTCTTAGGAAAACAGAGAGGTAGTATATGTAGAGGGGAATTAGGGTTGGATTGGAGGGAAAATAAAGGGTAGAATCGGATTTAAACCAAAGACCCATTTCAAATTCAAATCTTTCACCATTTTAGGGAAACACCTTTTCCTGCAAATTCGACCCCATTCCAAAAGAGGAAGGGGAGAATGAACGCTCTCGATCAATCTCCTGTCCCATAGACGCTACGTGGTATCATCTCACCGTCTCAAGGACGAACACGCAGGTCTGCTCTTGCCGAAAAGCACTACACAAGAGCAGAACAAGGCAGAGTAAGGAAACGTTGGATTGTTGAGAGTTTCATGGTTCTTTCTCTGTAAAGGTAAAGGGTGGGCTGGGTCAATTTGGAATTTTTGGGTTGGGCATTGGGAATTTTGGAGAGATGGTATTGGACTTTGAAAATTGGTGGGCTGCTTATTGTATTTGGAGGAAAGAATTGGGTGGGCTAAGCTAGAAAAGGGCCCAAACTTTGGTCCTTTAATGAGTTTAGGGGAAAAGGGTTATATCTTAAAATTTAAGAAATAGTCCAATTAAATTTAATTTAAGGAATTTGACTAAAATTTAAATAAGACGAATTTATATCAATTAATCAACGAACTTCTTAATTTTAACAAAGTAAAATTATTAATTTTTATTATAAACTAGTGATTAAAAAATATGACCATAATTTAAACTAAATTAAATTAATAGGGTACTTACTAAAAATTAAAATTATTTTGAGATAATTTTTAAATATTTAAGAAATATACCAATTATATCTATAAAAATATATGAAATATATTTACTAATTACAAATTATGAAAATCGACTAAGATTATTTAAAATGACTTTGGAAAGTATTTGAATTTTATAAAAACAAATTATTCTAAATTGTTTGGAAATTAAGAAGCCCGTAATTTAATTATATTAGGGTGAGTCAAAATTGAGTGTCAACAGTGTAGACTTGGTAGAGATATATTTTTTGTTGTTATCTTCTTCGATTCTTCTCCGTTCCGATTCTGATTTTTCCCTTTATATTCATCATTGCTATCTTCTTCATTGTTTCGTGTACAACTTTTGGTAAATCAAAATCCAAAAATTTTATTAAAATTATTAATAAGTAGCAATTTAATTCTTATACGCAATAAAATTTAAAATATTATAAGAAATTTACACACACACAATGGTGTTTTTAATTGATTTCAGCATAAAAGATTTGATTTGTGTAATGGTATACAATATGTCTTGTTTATATCAAAATGAATAAAAGACATATAATCATCATTGAAGTTCTCTCGATTATTTTATAAAAAAAAACACCTTAACTTTTCATGTGCCCTATTACCCTCATAAAAGTTATAAATATCTATGTAAAGGGCTATTTTGACCCATTCCTTCACCTGATTTATAGATATGCACAACATTCGCGTGAAGTATTTGCTACGAATAATCAAATAAAAAGTGTCAAATTTTGCTTGTTTTTTTTACTAATTAATTATTTACTTCATTAACATCATCTTTCCCAAAAACAAATCTCGAAAGAGGGTAATCTCTCTTGACGATTTCATCGTCTTCGCCAAAATAAGATTGTTGCTTTCAAACGCATACGCAAGTGTATGTAGTCATGCAAGTAATGAAGTATCCCTTTTAAGAAAACGGATAGCATACCAGACTCATGAGTAGATATTAATTGATTTTTCCAATCACTATAAATTAAAACAAGTGTTTCCAAGAAGAATGATGTATTATTCTAAGTGATCAATTGTTTAAAGTAACTATGCTAATATGATTCAATTTCAAATTGTAGTTAAAACAATGACTTAAGAAATTCCAGGGTTGCAGCCTCCTTTTTGGATTAATGCATAGTATTCATCTAGTGAACGTTATGATTTTCAAATCATTTATTTACGAGGTCAAATGTATGATCATGGTCCGTCGACCTCTAATCGCCTACTTTAATTGACAGTCTAACTACATCGTTGAACGGGGATAGATTGAACCAATTACCGAGCATTACATCTTCATCATGTCTTTTGGCCAAAAAGGATCTCTAGGTATATCCCTATCCTAGATACAAATCGATCATAATTCTAGAAAAATAATTATGCTCCTTTTGAACCACATTTTATTCTCATATTCCTCTCACAAACTCAATTCGGACAATTAATTTATTTTAGTAGTGGTCAGTCACGAAATACAAAATTAAAAATAAAAGATAATTTATGTGATAACTGATATCAATCCATCAAATTCAATAATGCACAATCATCCTATAGCCACAACCCTAGAATAAGAAAATTTAGTTACTCATAATGTGATTCAAAATTATAAAATATTCAATAAACATAAGAAAAATTGAATCAAATTAAAGACTAGGAATAAAACGTAATATTGAAGAAAAACTTCTCCTGGTCGTCATTCTTCAAATATAATAAAACAATTAATTAAAATAATAAAATTTGAGTTTGATTATAGTTTGAAAAAATTGACAGAAAATGAGGACAACAGTAAGTGAGGCACAAGTGCTTTGTAATTCTTATTTCATGAACTCTTCCTCTCCGCGACGCAGAAAATATCTGCAGTCTTCTAACACGACTTCTTCAATGTTGCAAATAATTAATTCCCTCTCTGTGATGTAGAGAGGATACATAGTGGGGTTTTGTTTTACTTTGAACTTCTTTTGCTTTTTTGACATCTTATCGTTTGTGCTTTGTTACTTAAATGTCATTTCACTATACATAGTTTTGCTTTTTGACTTTTTCTTTTGATTCCCAGCATGTGATCACTAATCATATTGGTTACTCGCAATGTAATAACATGACTCAAATATTATCAATAACTAAAGAATTTATCCTCAAACTCTGCTAAAGCATGAGTGTTGTTTGACTCCTACGTATATAAATACGTCGAAATTCACCACCCCACACTTGAAGCCATGTTTTTGCTCGAACAGTTAACATGTCTATTCCCTACACCTAGACTCACTAATAATAGTATTTGTGCTTCAGCTACTTACTCTCAAGTGTCTTCTTGTCAAGCCAAAACAAACATGTTTTTATTACACTTGGCTTTAGCCCTCGTATAAAACCACATGACTTCTAGTATTGACTGGACAACTTTTACCATCTTTGAACATTAAATCTTCATGCTAACTATTAGATTTTACCTATCACTAATCAAACATGTGCCCCTCACTCAAAGAAAGTAATCACAAACTTAATTACATATGAGGTTATTGTAAAATATGGACACATAATGAATCAAATCTCAAATTCACAAAGAAAATTCACATGTATGTATATAGAATTATGGGTTGTCCATTATGTATATTTATCTCCACTAGTTAAGTATGTTTTGAAAGAATTAATTAATAAGACTTTTACTGGTTGTAATGTAGATTATGAGACGGGCTAACACTTTCCTAAGCATTGTGTACATTTTAGACTTCATCACCTCTTTATTTTCTTCTCTTTATTTTCCGTTTTTTCCTTAACAATCTCGTCACAGGTAAATTGCATCGTTTCACAAATGACCCATAAATTTTTATTTAGACTTTTTTTTTCATTTTTTATACAACTATCTATTAACTTTCAATTGTACAAATTTCAATCAGTCTATGTCATAGTGCTTAGGTAAGCATGGTGCAACGATTAGGATTATAATAAAATTAGTTAAAGTAAAAATGAAGTTACCAATAAAATGCTACAGTCTCAAAAGGGCTACTAGTGATAGTACATTTGATAAGGCTAAAATTTCTTAACAAATCAAAGGAGACATATTCTCATTTTTAAACAACTAATACTTTTCAATTTTGCTTCAACAACATGCATGACAAGTTCTAGACTACAATGAAACACATAAAATACATAATGTGTCTCACCACACATGACACAATTTAATTCAAATAAGATTTTCATCAAGCACAACATTCGGTGACTTTCACTTTCAACCAGATTCACTGCTTACATGCCCTTTACGCCCAGTCATTCCAAAGAACACTTGCCCTCACCCCACCCCCACCCCGACCCCCTCTTAGCTCATATAAAATTTCAATCTAAGTTTAAGTTGCAATTTAGAGTTAAACACAAGAGTTCAAAGGCATCCAAATATGTTAGAGTCTATGCGTCCACTATCAGTCAATGGACCAGACCCCTTGACACACAAACAAGAATATAACAGAAAGTAAATGTAGTTTAACAACACAGGAATTTTACGTGGAAACCTCTTTGCTCAAGGGAGTAAAACCACGACCTGTCTCACAGGATTCACACAACTGTTTCACTAATCTTCGCAAGTAAAAGTAAAACCAGTTACACAAATGTGAGAAAAAGTTTTTAATCTCACCAACAACCAATAACTCTATTGCTTGATAAGCCTAAGTAGAAGTTATTCTACCCACTAAGCTATCGCTATAGACAACTTAGAATTTCAACACCCACCACACTGATTTCTTTATAGATTTAGGATCATATACAATGTAAGACCAAAAGAATATATTCTCAACAACTACACAATATACGCCTGGATTTTTGGTTGTTCTAGAATATTTCTTCACTTTGATTTTCTATAGTCTTTGCAAGAGTTCTTGAGTATACTTTTTCAAGTTGCAAAACTAAAAAAACAATGTTAAGAAAAGTGACATTGTATAGACAAGTCCCTTTCCTTAAACTCATGTCATTGGTTGGAAAGGTCTGACTTTTCTGACACGGTAGGAAAATATGCACCAACTTTCTGTACCTTCTCCAGCTGGCAGTCAACGAGTTGTTCATGTTGAGAACCTGGTACCTTCACAAGGTCCCTGAGTTTGTTACATCATCAAAACTACAAATAACATTTCCCCCCTTTTTGATAATGACAAACATTACTCCAGACATCACTCCAGCTTCATGAAAAGTTCCCCCTGAATTACTTGTCCACCCTCTTGGCATAAGATATATTGCACAAAATATTTTCCCCCTCACTGTATTCCCCCTGACAACCATGTCCAGCTACAACCTATCAGTTAATATAAATAGCATTGCAAGATAAACATTTAATACATTAATAGCAAACTGAAACACAAGGACCAAAAGATAAGCAACATAAGAAAGACAAAGAAAAAGATTGGAATAGACTATGAAGAGGGAGGCTGATGAGAAAGGGAGTGAGTCTATCATTTACAACATCATCATCCTTTATAGCTTTTTCTTGAAAAGCAATGACCTTGGCCCTCAGCTCTGCATTTTCCCTTTCCAGGGCTTGAACCACAGCAGTACCAAGTCCCTCTGTCTGTGCAGTGAGCAGCTCGGCTTTGGGAATAGCAATTTCATCATCCTTTCCACTCAGTCGCATAGTTAATTCTTCACTTCATGCTTGAGTTTGTCCTGGTCTTCTATGAGTTGAGCCATTTTGCTCTTGGGGTTTCCTTTCCCTTCAATGCACTCACATTCAACCAAAGTATTTTCTGAAAAATCTTGTTTCACTATACCCATCTTGCCAACACTAAGTGGAATGTTAAAGTATTTGAATACTTCAGTGAAAAAGTATCCATATCCCATTCCATGTATTCTTTTCCGCTCAATAATAGACTTGTACATATGTTCAAGCATGATTCCTGGAAGATTCAGAGGTTCAAATTTACACAACAACTCCATCACATACAAATCAGCAGAAGTAGCTGAGGTCCTCTTTTCAGTTCTAGGAAGTAGAGTTTTGTTAACAAAATCAAATACTAACTGATACTCACTTTTCATCACCTTCTTATACACCCCTGCACACTTTTTTGTAGGATGCTTCGAGACTAATGCCACAAACTCGACTGAACATGTTTTCCCAATCACAGACCTGGTACCATCTCGAGGTACCCTAAGAACTTTCCCCAACAGAAATTCATCCAGATGCACAACGATATCATTCACTCTGGTATGGACACTTCCTTCTTCCTAAAATTGAATGTTGTGGTAAAATTCACGCACTTCCTTTTCATGAAGAATGGGAGATTTTTTGATAAAGAGATTTATCAATGACTGAATCTCTACCATGTCATGAAGTAAGTCCATTCCAGGAAGATTAATTATCCCCATGTCAAAAACCCTCCGAGCCAGTACAGATTGCTTTCTCAAATTATCAACAGTTTCTTGTTTGTTAACCTGCTCTTCAATTTTTCTTTGTGTACCAGGTCCTTGTGACCTTTTCCTTTTTCCTTTAGAACTCTCCATTGTGGATTTTGTTTGCTCAGCCTTTTTGGTATCTCTTGATTTTGTATTTCCTGATTTCTTCTTCCTGTGACCCTTTTCAGTCTCTTCAGTAGACACTTCTATGACACCAAGCTTAGGCATTTTGAAATTTGACACTTTGAATGTTCTAGCACTCCTGATTTCTGCTGTAGACCTTGCACTGGCTTTCAAAGCATCAACCATCAACTTTTTGGCATTAGATCTATTGTAGGTCTCCTTCTAGGCACTTCTTCCACTGCTTTCTTTTTTCCCTTTTTTGATACACTAACATCTCTTCTTTCAACCTTCCACTGAATAGATTTATCATCACTGGCTGAATCAGAGGAATTAGAAGATGGATATCTCCCATAGTCTGGAGTTTTATCAAAAATAGGTTGGGTCTCTCTGATATCTTCACCTTGAAAAGGTTCATTTTGGTCGACCCTGACTTCCTCTCTCATCATAGCCAGACTCTCAATCACCAACTCTTCACTTGCAGCAAGAATGTTTGACTTAGAGGATTTGTTCCTTGGCAAATCTTCTTCAAACAAAGCATTTCATGATGAGGACCAGGTCTAGTAGGAACACTTGAGCTGTTCAGATCTATGGAGTGAAACAGATTTTTGGGAATATCCTGGGAAGAACTTGTCGGAATATTAGACCTAGAACCTACTAATGAAGGAGAATAGAAAGCAATGGGTTCAATATCACTAAGGGTTGTAAGCATTTTCTTAGAGGCAGATGAAGGATCAGACATTTTTGTTTTTTCAACAAGAAGAAAAGAACAACAGTTTTGAAGAAAAGAAAAATAGAGATAAAGACAGTTTTTGTCTTTTCTTTCTCCTTTTTTCTTTTATAGTGAAGGAATGTTGCAAGACGGATTAAGAATTAAAAAAAGAGAGAAGAAGAGTTTAAAAAGAACTGAAATGGTTCCAGGTCCCTTGATTTGACACGTTGCTTGAAAAGTAAGTGATGGGACTAACGGTCAGAATAACCGATGACTGACACATGACATTATCAACGGTCACTTTATCTCAGTTTAAAGTTAATGTACAAATGCTAACCTCGACTGGGACCAGGTCCTATAACACAACTTTATCATCATTCCTCAACTTTTCTAGCCATGTCTTTGCTTTGCTAGTCCTTCGTAAATGTATACCTATAATAGGTACCAAAAATGATCTAACTCAGATAATATATTATTGACACAGAGGATACCTGCACTGCAAGTTTAGCCATCAAAGAAATTCAACTATTGAATATCTGGAAATCAGTGTACAGTCATCATGCCCAGCTTCAATCTATTGCTCTCAAATTGATCTTTGCTAAGAGACTTTGTGAAGATATCTGCAATTTGTTCCTCCGTTGGACAATATGTAAGCACAATATTTCCCTTTTCAACATTGTCTATCAGAAAATAATGTCTAACATCAATGTTCCTGGTTCTCATGTGTTGAACTGGATTCTTTCCCATACGTACTAGTATTGTCACACATAAGGGGAATAGCCCTGATGATTACACCAAAATCCTCTAAATGTTGCTTGATCTATAACAATTGTGAACAACATGCAGCAGCTTCTATATATTCAGCTTCAGCTGTTGAAAGAGCTACAGAATTCTGTTTCTTAATTCCCCAAGAAATAAGTGAAGATCCAAGGAAATGGGCCATTCCAAAAGTACTCTTTCTGTCAACTTGATAACCAGCAAAATTAGCATCTGCAAAACCAACAAGATCGAAAGTGTCACCTACTGGATAGAAAAGGTTCAGGTCCCCTGCCTTCTTCAAATATCTTAGAATCCATTTTGCATTCTTCAAATGTGAATCAAGAGGACATGCTTGGAATCTAGCACACATTCCAACACTATATACAATATCAGGTCTGCTAGCAGTCAGATACAATAAGGATCCAATGATTCCCCTATATATGGTTTGATTCACAAGAGAATCAGATTCATCTGCTATAACCTTGGAGTTTGTTCCCATAGGAGTATCAATAGGTTTAGAATCAAACATATTGAATTTATTCAGCAGCTCCTCCTTAATGTACTTCTCCTGACTGATTGAGATTCCATTTGATGATTGCTTGATTTGTAGCCCCAGAAAAAAGGTCAATTTACTTATCATGCTCATCTCAAACTCCTTTCCAATTAATGATGCAAATTCTTCACACAAATGCTCTAATGTAGCTCCAAAGATTATGTCATCCACATATACCTGAATAATAAGCAATTCTTGTTCTCTTTTTAATAAGAACAAGGTATTGTATATTTTCCCTCTTTTGAACCCATTTTTCAACAAAAACTTTGACAATCTTTCATACCAAGCTCTGGGGGCTTGTTTTAGACCATATAGAGCCTTATTCAATTTGAACACATGACCTGGTAACTCAGCATCTTCAAACCCAGGAGGTTGTTTAACAAAGACCTCCTCTTTTAAGTCTCCATATGGAAAGTCACTCTTGACATCCATTTGATATAGCTTGAATCCCATGAATGCTGCAAAAGCTATTAGTATTCTGATAGCCTCTATCCTTGCAACAGGAGCAAAAGTTTCATCATAGTCTATTCCTTCCTCCTGATTGTATCCTTGAACAACTAATCTGGATTTGTTTCTATTAATCACACCATTTTCATCAAGCTTGTTTCTGAAAACCCATCTGGTTCCTATCACTGTTCTGCCAATAGGTCGAGGAACCAGGTACCACACCTTACTTCTTTCAAACTGATGAAGTTCTTCTTGCATTGAGTTGATCCAATCTGCATCACCTAATGCCTCTTTCACATTCTTAGGCTCAATAGATGATATAAACGCTTAGAATGCAACTAAATTCCTTATTTTTTTATCTAGTGTGAATTCCATAATTCAAGGGTGAGATAAGATTATTAAGTGGATGTGATGAACTATGTTTTCATCCTGGTCTCAAAGTCAGCTGGTTCAGCTGATCAGTATGCTCTTCTTCTTCAAGGAACTCATCATTTTCTGGAAAGTTTGATGTATTTTGACTAGAGTTCAGAATGGTACCGGGTCCCTCTTCACATTTTTGAACTTCATCAGCCTTTTCAGATACGCTATGATTATCATTATCATTGTCATTCCTAAAATGATCATTTACACCAGCTTCACTTCCTTCAATTTTCTTTGAATTAAACAGCTCAATCAACTCATCTTCATCATTTGATGCATAACCTTTCAAACTTCCATCTTCATCAAACACAACATGAATACTTTCTTCAATACATTGAGTTCTTTTGTTGAAAACTTTGAATGCTTTACTTTATGAAGAATATCCTACAAACACTCCTTCATCACTACTAGGATCAAATTTTCCTAGATCATCCTTTCCATTGTTCAACACAAAACATTTGCAACCAAATGACCTAAGATAACTCAACATAGGTTTTCTGTTTTTGAGCAACTCATAGGGAGTCTTATTCAATAAAGACCTTATTAGACATCTGTTAGTAACATGACATGTTGTGTTGACTGCTTCCGCCCAAAAACATTAAGGAAGATTTGACTCAATAATCATGGTCCTTGCAATGCTTACCAAGGTTCTGTTTTTCCTTTCCACTACTCCATTTTGTTGAGGATTTCTTGGAGTAGAAAAATTGTGACTGATACCATTTTACATGCAGAATTGATCAATTTTTGAGTTTTCAAACTCAGTTCCATGATCAGACCTAATTCTAGAAATCACTTGATTCAACTTTGTTTGAATCATTTTGAAAAACACTAACAATTCTTCAGGTGTTTCTGCTTTTGATCTTAGGAATCTTGTCCATGTGTCCTTGAGTAGTCATCAACTATCACCAGAATGTATTTCTTTCCATTTATACTTTGAACGTTCAAAGGTCCACATAAATCCATGTGTAGCAGCTCTAATACTCTTGATGATGTTACTTGCATCTTTGACTTGAAGGATGATCTGATTTGTTTTCCTTTAACGCAAGCTTTACAAATTTTGTTTTCACAAAATTTCAACTTTGGCAAACCTAGGACCAGGTCCTTAGAAATCAGTTTATTCAATAAAGATGAGCTCACATGCCCTAGTCTTTGATGCCACATGTCAACATTTTCATTTTGAGTACTAAGACATGTCAGATCATCTCCATGAGACGTTTCTAAGTTAGCCACATACATGTTTTTACTTCTAAAAGCAGTAAGAATCACTTTCTTTGTAGTTAGATTAACTACAGTGCACTTCTCAGAAGTAAACTTCACTTCATTTCCCTTATCACAAATTTGAGATACACTCAAAAGACTATACTTCAACCCACTAACATGATACACATCATCAATTGATTCTCCAAGTGATTTTCCCACTTTACCAACTCCCAAAATATACCCCTTCTTTCCATCACCAAAAGAGACACCTCCTCCCTGAAGTGTCTTGAGTGAGAGGAAATTTTTGATATCACCAGTCATATGTTTTGAGCATCCACTGTCCATGTACCAACATTGACTGTTGCTCCTCTCACTCACCTGCAGCAAGAATCACTTGTTAGGCTTGGGAAACCATTTCAATTTGAGTTCCCAAAAAGCAGACAAGGGAGCGATCATATTACAAGGGAGCGATCAGATTGTTTCTAGTCCAATGAGGTCGTTTTGGATTCTTTTTGACAAATGATTTTGGAGCAGAATCAGGTCCTTTCTTTGAAAACCTTTTAGTTGAGAATTGTTTTGTGGAGGTCTCTCTTTTGATACTCTTTCCTTCTCTGTATACTTTGAGAGTCTTTCATGTGACTTTCTTCAGGCAGTACACTCTTCTTTTAAATGCCCATTTTTACCACAATGAAGGCAAAGCAAATTGTCAGACACAAAAAAACATACTAGCTGTTTGGATTAAAAGAAAGAGTAATATTCAAACTTCCTAGACCCTTCTTATTGAAATTACTTTGATTTGTTATATTTGACAACAACTTAGAAGATTTTGTCCACTTAATATATTTTTCAAGTTCATCTATAAGTTTGACAATATCTCTTTCTACGTTGTTGCTCTTCTCCAAAGCCAACCCAAGATTAGTCTCAGAGATTTTCAGTTTTTCTTCAAGTTCAACTTGTAAACCATTAGACTTTCCCTTATGCTTTTCAGCTTCTTCATTTATCAGATGCAACTGTTTTTTAAGTTTTGTCTTGTCAGATTCCAGAGAAGCCATTTTATCTTCAATTTTCAGCATTTTCTCATCCATTTTATCTCTATTTTCATTTAAACTTTCAAGCTCAGCATTCATAATATCTCTTTCAGAAGTTAACTCAATCACTGAATCAATCATAACATTTGCTAATGTTCTCAATTTTTTAAGAGAATAAGTATTCAGATCATGTTTCATATCAAGAAGAGTTACCTTGTTCTCATCTATTTCATTTTCTAAATGAGCCATGAAAGCAAACATCTTAATGAATATGGTTTCCTCTTCTTGAACCACCACCATTGACACATCATTTGGTTCATCAGGATCTTCTGAGTTACTTGAAGAGTCTCCCCATGCAGCAAGAGCCTTTTTGACCACAAAATTAGCAGCAGCTTTTCGATCATTTTTATTAAGTACCAGGTCCCTTCTCTTCTTGTAACGACCTGTTTAATCATTTTGAGCAGTAGAGTTTATTTCTAGTAATAACGTCTGGGTCGACGGATCCCACGACGGACCGTCATGGGCATGACGGACCGTCGAGGGGGTCTCGTTCCAAAACACTTAGATTCTGAAAATTTGGGCACTGGGATCGACTCTCTGAACTTCACGACGGAATGGCAGGACGGACCGTCGTTGGCACGACGGACCGTCACAAATCTTTCCACAGAATTAACTCTCTGAACTTTATGACGGACCTGCAGGACGGACCGTCACAGTCATGACGGACCGTCACAGGCTGCGTAACCCTGGCTGAGTCGGATTTTTGTTAAAAGTTTTTAAGGGGCGTTTTGGACTATTCATGCTTATAATTATAAAGTTAGTGGGTTAATGTTAGTAATTCAATTACTTGGGGGTTAAAGGAGATAACCTTGAAATAAATAGTGGGTTATTTTTATCATCTTTTATACTTAATTATATGACAATTAGGGTAAAAGAAAAAGGGTTTGAATAAGAAAAATAGAAAGAACAGAGAGAGAAAAGGGAGAACGAACGAGCGAGAGAAGAGAGAACGAAGAGGAAAGCAAAGATTTTGAGGAGTAGCTTGCGTGATCACGAATTCTTCAGTGGAGGTAGGTTATGGTTTATGCTATTTTATAGTAAAACTCTTAATAGCGAATGATATGTATTGGGTAGTATTGTAAAGTCTTCTATATGCTTAATTGTGTGCTTGCATGATGTGATTATATAATTGTGATGAATTAGCATGATGAGGCTGTTGAATCTTAAACCTTAAATCCACTTTGTTAATGATGATGCCTTGGTATAAAAGAAGGCTTGATGAACTAAAAGAATGAGACTAGGGGATCGGGTGTCACGAACCGACACGTAGAATTAGGGGATCGGAGTGTCACGTTCCGACACCAGGATAGTAGAGGATCGGAGTGTCACGTCCCGACACCAGGATAGTAGCGAATCAGAGTGTGCACATTCCGACACTAGGATAGTAGAGGATCAGAGTGTCACGTTTCGACACCAGGATAGTAGAGGATCGGAGTGTCACGTTCCGACACCAGGATAATAAAGAGAATGAATCTCGAATTATGTTATTATACTCAAATTTAAAGAACTATTTCCCAAATGAGTATGGTGTGGAGGCTTGAGTCCTCATAGATGCGCTGGGTGTTGTGGCCAGTGGTTACGGTATTTGTTGTTATCACCTGTTAAGTATTTGGTTGGTTTTATGTTATTATTCGATATATATTGCTTTCTATTTTGAGTTGGCCGATGATACCTACTCAGTACTTGTGCCTTGTACTGACCCCTACTTGTATTTGTTCATCTTTGATTATTTGTGGAGTGCAGCAAACGTGCCATCGTCTTCAACTCGTCCTCAACTCTAGCCAATCTTCATCACGCCAGATTTCAGGGTGAGCTATTGCTTCTAGCTTGGACTGGATCTTCTTCTTCATGTCTTGATGCCTTGAAATTCCGGCGTGGACTAGATGTTTATTTATTTTAGCTTCTTAGATACTCTTAGATTTAGTAATTTGAGGATAGATGTTCTTGTGGTGATGACTTCCAGATTTTTGGGATAATAGTTAATAAATTTTAGAAGTTATTTGTTGGTTATATTAATGAGTTTTAAGTCTTCCGCATTTTATTTTGTTCATTATGGGTAAATGATTGGGGTTTAGATTGGTTGGTTCGCTCACATAGGAGGATAAATGTGGGTGCCACTCGCGGCTCGTTTTGGATCGTGAAAAACTTGGTATCAGAGCATTAGGTTCGTTGGTCTCATCACACAAGAACAAGTCTAGTAGAGTCTTAAGGAACGGTACGGGGACGCCTTTACTTTTCTTTGAGAGGCTATAGGACTTTAGGAAAATTCCATTCTTTCTTTCTTTCGTGCTATTACTTGGATCCAATTGGTATCTAGGTGATACAAATTGGTATCTGACCATCTTCACTCTATTTCGCAGATGGTTAGAACTAGAGCAACAACTGCGCCAACACCAACACCGGCAAGACAGGATGCGTCTCAGCCAACCACTGGGCTGTAACTCGAAGAGGAACAGTGGCAAGAGGCCGTGGTAGAGGTCGCGGGAGGATGTCCTCTAGAGGTAGAGGACAAACACCTGGTCCAACTAGTACTAGGGCAGTGACTCCTCCACCGACTGATGAGTTAGTAAGAGAGGGTGAGGAAGGGGAAAATGAGCAGGTTCAAAATGAGGAATTACCACCCCAGCCTACCCCAGAGATGATTAATCAAGTTCTTGCTTATCTTAGCGGGTTATCTGATCAAGGACAGACACCTCCAGTGTTTTCATCATTGGAAATAGGCACGTTCCCTCGATTGACTACAGGACCTATAATGACGAGTGATCAACATGAGCTTTTCACTAAATTTCTGAAGTTGAAACCTCCAGTCTTCAAGGGTGCTGAATCTGAGGATGCCTATGATTTTCTGGTTGATTGTCATGAGTTGCTACATAAGATGGGCATAGTAGAACGATTTGGTGTTGAGTTTGTGACCTATCAGTTTCAAGGGAATGCCAAAATGTGGTGGCGGTCATATGTTGAGTGTCAACCAGCACAGGCACCACCTATGACTTGGGCGTCATTCTCTAGAATATTTATGGAGAAGTATATACCCCGGACTTTTAGGGATAGGAGGAGAGATGAGTTCCTAAGCCTAGAGCAAGGCAGGATGTCGGTTACTGCTTATGAGGCTAAGTTTCGTGAGCTATCCAGGTATGCCACCCAACCTTGCTTCAGTCCACAAGAGCGGATTCGCCGTTTCGTGAAAGGGCTGAGGTCAGATTTGCAGATTTCAGCCTTACAGGTAGCTGCTGCAGCAAAATCCTTTCAAGAGGTGGTAGATTTTGTGATAGAAGTGGAGGGGGTGAAGCCAGACGACTTCACCATGGCATCGACATCTAAGAAGTTTCATAAGGGAGGTGAGTTTCATGGTTCTTACTCCAGAGGGCAGGGTTCAAGAGGTTACCCAGCCCGACCTATTCAGTCTTCACTGCAGGCTGTAGCTGGGGGTCCATCGCAGACCTGCCAACATTCCTCTGAGTTTGGAGGTTACCCCCAGACTTCGTCATTCTCACAGAGACCTATTCTTGAATCCAGAGAGTGTTATGGATGTGGGGAGAATGGACACATTAGGAGGTATTGTCCAAAACAGAGTTACAGACCCCCAATAGTCAGAGGTAGAGGTGGTCATGGAAGAGGCCGTCATTCTGGAGGACGTGGTGGCCGAGGTAATGGTGGTCACCAAAACGGACGGGGTTACGGGCAAACTGGAGCTACTACAGCACAACATGGTAGAGGCAATGGGCAGACAGGTGATAGGGCCCATTGTTATGCTTTCCCTGGGAGGTCTGAAGCGGAGACATCTGATGCTGTTATCACAGGTAATCTTTTGGTTTGTCATTGCATGGCTTTTGTATTATTTGATCCTGGATCCACATTTTCATATGTATCTTCCTCATTTGCTACTGGTCTTAATTTCAATTGTGAATTGCTTAACATGCCTATTCGTGTTTCTACTCCGGTGGGTGAGTCTGTGATAGTTGAAAAGATGTATAGGTCTTGTCTTGTAACTTTTGTGGGGAGCAATACTCATGTAGATTTGGTCATCTTAGAAATGGTTGATTTCGATGTAATTCTGGTATGACTTGGCTTTCTCCAAATTTTGCAATCTTAGATTGTAATGCTAAAACTGTAACGTTGCCCAAGCCTGGGACAAATCCGTTAGTGTGTGAGGGTGACTACACTTCCACTCCAGTTCGTATCATCTCCTTTATTCGTGCTAAAAGAATGGTTAGTAAAGGGTGTTTAGCTTTCTTGGCACACCTCAGGGATGATACTACCCAAGTACCTTCAATTGAGTCGGTTTCGATAGTCCGTGAGTTTCTGGATATGTTTCCTGCAGACCTTCCTGGTATGCCACCGGATAGAGATATTGACTTTTGTATTGATCTGGAGCTGGGTACTCACCCCATTTCCATACCCCCTTATAGAATGGCTCAAGCAGAGTTAAGGGAGTTAAAGGCCCAACTTCAAGAGTTGTTAGGTAAAGACTTCATTAGACCAAGCGCTTCCCCTTGGGGTGCTCCGGTGTTATTTGTGAAGAAGAAGGATGGGAGTTTCCGGATGTGCATAGACTACCGGCAGTTGAATAAGGTAACTATTAAGAACAAGTACCCCATTCCTCGCATTGATGACTTGTTCGATCAGTTACAAGGTGCTTGTGTCTTCCCTAAGATTGACTTGAGATCCGGTTATCATCAATTGAAAATACGGGCAACAGATGTGCCAAAGACTGCTTTTCGAACCAGGTATGGGCATTACGAATTCGTAGTAATGTCTTTTGGTCTTACGAATGCCCCTGCTGCGTTCATGAGCCTGATGAATGGGATTTTTAAGCCATATCTTGATCTCTTTGTCATTGTGTTTATTGACGATATACTGGTATACTCAAAGAGCAGGAAAGAACATGAGGAGCACTTGAGAATTGTGTTGGAAGTATTGAGGGAGAAAAGCCTTTATTCCAAATTCTCCAAGTGTGAGTTTTGGCTAGATTGAGTGTCCTTCTTGGGGCACGTAGTTTCTAGGGATGGAGTGATGGTGGATCCTTCTAAGATTGAAGCAGTGAAGAGTTGGATAAGACCTACTAATGTTACAGAAGTAAGGAGCTTTGTGGGTTTAGCTAGCTACTACCGTCGATTTGTCAAGGGATTTTCTTCGGTTGCTTCCCAATTGACAAACTTGACTAAGCAGAATGTTCCATTTGTATGGTCGGATGAATGTGAAGAAAGCTTCCAGAAACTCAAGACCTTGCTGACTACTGCACCTATCCTTACCTTGCCAGTAGAGTGTAAAAATTTCATTGTTTATTGCAATGCATCTTATTCTGGGTTGGGTGCAGTGCTAATGCAAGAGAGGAATGTAATCGCTTATGCTTCGAGACAACTAAAGGTGCATGGACGTAACTATCCGACCCATGATTTGGAATTGGCTGCAGTTGTGTTTGCATTAAAGCAATGGAGACATTATCTATATAGGGTTAAGTGTGAAGTCTATACGGATTATCATAGTTTACAGTATGTCTTTACTCAGAAAGATTTAAATTTAAGATAGAGGAGATGGATGGAACTACTGAAGGACTATGATATCACTATCTTGTATCCCCGGGAAAAGCTAATGTTGTGGCAGATGCCTTAAGTAGAAAGGCAGGGAGCATGGGAAGTCTGGCTCACTTGCAGGTTTCTAGTCGCCCATTGGGTAGAGAGGTTCGGACTCTGGCTAATGACTTTATGAGGCTGGAAGTACTAGAGAAGGGAGGATTGTTGGCCTGTGTAGAGGCAAGATCTTCCTTTCTTGAAAAGATTAAGGGAAAGCAGTTTACTGATGAGAAACTAATTCGGATCCGAGATAAGGTGTTGCGAGGAGAGGCTAAAGAAGCAATAATTGATGAGGAAGGTGTTTTGAGGATTAAGGGAAGGGTATGTGTGCCCCATGTTGATGATTTGATCCACACTATCCTTACAGAGGCTCATAGTTCCGGATATTCTATACATCCTGGTGCAACCAAGATGTACCGTGACCTAAAGCAACACTTTTGGTGGAGTAGAATGAAGCGTGACATTGTTGATTTTGTTGCCAAATGTCCACATTGTCAGCAAGTAAAATATGAACACCAGAGGCCCAGAGGAACACTTCAGAGAATGCCCATTCCTGAATGGAAGTGGGAAAGAATTGCAATGGACTTCGTGGTTGGTCTTCCAAAGACATTGGGTAAGTTTGATTCTATTTGGGTAATTGTGGACAGATTAACTAAGTCTGCTCACTTCATTCCGGTCAAGGTGACTTACAATGCAGAGAAGTTAGCCAAACTCTATATCTCAGAAATTGTTCGATTGCACGGAGTTCCACTTTCCATCATATCAGATAGAGGTACGCAGTTTACTTCTAAGTTTTGGAGAACATTGCATGCTGAATTAGGTACTAGGTTGGATCTTAGTACTGCTTTCCACCCTCAGACCGACGGTCAATCTGAGCGAACGATTCAGGTATTGGAGGATATGCTTCGTGCATGTGTGATAGAATTTGGTGGTCATTGGGATAACTTCTTACCCTTAGCACAGTTTTCATACAATAATAGCTATCACTCAAGTATTGATATGGCTCCATTTGAGGCACTGTATGGGAGGAGATGTAGGTCCCCCATTGGTTGGTTTGATGCATTTGAGGTTAGACCTTGGGGTACTGATCTTTTGAGGGATTCATTAGAGAAAGTGAAATCTATTCAAGAAAAGCTTTTAGCAGCTCAGAGTAGGCAGAAGGAATATGCAGATCGAAAGATTAGAGACTTGGAGTTCATGGAGGGGGAACAAGTCATGCTGAAGGTTTCACCCATGAAAGGGGTGATGCGGTTTGGTAAAAGAGGTAAGCTAAGCCCAAGGTATATTGGACCATTTGAAGTACTTAAGCGAGTAGGGGAGGTGGCTTATGAATTAGCCTTGCCTCCAGGACTCTCAGGAGTGCACCCGGTATTTCATGTGTCTATGCTGAAAAGATACCATGGGGATGGAAACTACATTATTCGTTGGGATTTAGTTCTTCTTGATGAGAATTTGTCTTATGAGGAGGAGCCTATTGCCATTCTAGATAGAGAAATCCGCAAGTTGAGATCAAGGGAGATTGCATCCATCAAAGTTCAATGGAAGAATCGACCAGTTGAAGAGTCCACTTGGGAGAAGGAGGCTGATATGCAAGAAAGATACCCACACCTCTTTAAAGATTCAAGTACTCCTTTTCGCCCTTGTTTTTCTTCTTGTGATCGTTCGAGGACGAACGATGGGTAAATTGGTATCTATTGTAATGACCTGTTTAGTCGTTTTGAGCAGTAGAGTTTATTTCTAGTAATAACTGTCTGGGTCGACGGATCCCACGACGGACCGTCATGGGCACGACGGACCGTCGAGGGGGTCTCGTTCCAAAACACTTAGATTCTGAAAATTTGGGCACTGGGATCGACTCTCTGAACTTCACGACGGAATGGCAGGACGGACCGTCGTTGGCACGACGGACCGTCACAAATCTTTCCACAGAATTAACTCTCTGAACTTTATGACGGACCTGCAGGACGTACCGTCACAGTCATGACGGCCCGTCACAGTCATGATGGCCCGTCACAGGCTGCATAACCCTGGCTGAGTCGGATTTCTGTTAAAAGTTTTTAAGGGGCGTTTTGGACTATTCATGCTTATAAATAAAGTTAGTGGGTTAATGTTAGTAATTTAATTACTTGGGGGTTAAAGGAGATAACCTTGAAATAAATAGTGGGTTATTTTTATCATCTTTTATACTTAATTATATGACAATTAGGGTAAAAGAAAAAGGGTTTGAATAAGAAAAATAGAAAGAACAGAGAGAGAAAAGGGAGAAAGAACGAGCGAGAGAAAAGAGAACGAAGAGGAAAGCAATGATTTTGAGGAGTAGCTTGCGTGATCACGAATTCTTCGGTGGAGGTAGGTTATGGTTTATGCTATTTCATAGTAAAACTCTTAATAGCGAATGATATGTATTGGGTAGTATTGTAAAGTATTCTATATGCTTAATTGTGTGCTTGCGTGATGTGATTATATAATTGTGATGAATTAGCATGATGAGGCTGTTGAATCTTAAACCTTAAATCCACTTTGTTAATGATGATGCCTTGGTATAAAAGAAGGCTTGATGAACTAAAAGAATGAGACTATGGGATCGGGTGTCACGAACCGACACGTAGAATTAGGGGATCGGAGTGTCACGTTCCGACACCAGGATAGTAGAGGATCGGAGTGTCACGTCCCGACACCAGGATAGTAGAGGATCGGAGTGTCACGTTTCGACACCAGGATAGGAGAGGATCGGAGTGTCACGTTCCGACACCAGGATAGTAGAGGATCGGAGTGTCATGTTCCGACACCAGGATAATAAAGAGAATGAATCTCGAATTATTTTATTATACTCAAATTTAAAGAACTATTTCCCAAATGAGTATGGTGTGGAGGCTTGAGTCCTCATAGATGCGCTGGGTGTTGTGGCCAGTGGTTACGGTATTTGTTGTTATCACCTGTTAAGTGTTTGGTTGGTTTTATGTTATTATTCGATATATATTGCTTTCTATTTTGAGTTGGCTGATGATACCTACTCAGTACTTGTGCCTTGTACTGACCCCTACTTGTATTTATTCATCTTTGATTATTTGTGGAGTGCAGCAAACGTGCCATCGTCTTCAACTCGTCCTCAACTCTAGTCAGTCTTCATCACGCCAGATTTCAGGGTGAGCTATTGCTTCTAGCTTGGACTGGATCTTCTTCTTCATGTCTTGATGCCTTGAAATTCCGGCATGGACTAGCTGTTTATTTATTTTAGCTTCTTAGATACTCTTAGATTTTGTAATTTGAGGATAGATGTTCTTGTGGTGATGACTTCCAGATTTTGGTGATAATAGTTAATAAATTTTAGAAGTTATTTGTTGGTTATATTAATGAGTTTTAAGTCTTCCGCATTTTATTTTGTTCATTATGGGTAAATGATTGGGTTTTAGATTGGTTGGTTCGCTCACATAGGAGGATAAATGTGGGTGCCACTCGCGGCTCGTTTTGGGTCGTGACACTTCTTTTTATCACTTCTTGATTTTTGATATTCTTTGTTTTCAGCTTTGAGTATTGGACAGTCTCTTATAAAGTGCCCAGCTTTTCTACACTTATAACATGAATCATTTTGAGTGGCAGTTCGAGGAACACTTGCTCCCTTTTTAAAACCTTTGTTTTTTCTCACAATCTTTTGAAATCTCTTGATGAGATAAGCCATATCATCATCGTCACTGGAGTCCCATTCAGATTTATATTTCAGGATCAAGGACTTATCTTTCTTGACTTCCTTCTTTGACTGATCATGACTTCGATTCATCTCATGGGTCTTTAGATTTCCAATGAGAGCATCCATTGTTAACACTTTTAGATCTTTTGCTTCAGTAATAGCATCAGCCTTAATTTCCGAAGACTTGGGAAGGATTCAGAGCACTTTCCTAACTTGCTTGCTCATACTGATAGGTTCTCCAAGACTTCTCAACTCATTTGTGATGGATGACAATTTAGTAAACATTTCATGAATAGTTTCACCTTCTCTCATTTTAAAATTTTCGTACAGAGAAGTGAGCATATCGATCTTTGACTCTTTTACTTGTTCAGTTCCCTCATGAGCTGTTTTTAAGCAATCCCATATCTCTTTTGCAGGATCACAGGCTGAGACACGATTGAATTCATCCGGTCCTATCCCACAGACAAGAAGTGTCTTTGCTTTGTAACCTTTTTTTATCTTCTTCCTATCAGCTTCATCAAATTTTTTTCAAGGCTTAGCAACAAGCCTAGTTTTTTCTCCAGCTTTCTCTTCAATCATAGGAATAAATGGTCTATCTAGGACAATGTCCCATAGCTCACTGTCTTCAGCCATAAGAAAATCATGAATTCTGACTTTCCACCAACTGTAAAAAAGTCCATTAAAACGAGGAGGTCTAGTTAAAGACTGACCCTCTTCTAGATTAAGTTGAGCAGTCATTTTAGAACAGAGATCACTCTCTGGTGTTAACCAGAAAGAAAGTGTCTTCTCTGGTACCACTTGTTAGAATCTATGCGTCCACTATCAGTCAATGGACCAGGTCCTTTGACACACAAACAAGAATATAACAGAGAGTAAAGGCAGTTTAACAACACAGGAATTTTACGTGGAAACCTATTTGCTCAAGGAAGTAAAACCACGACCTGTCTCACAGGATTTACACAACTGTTTCACTAATCTTCGCAAGCAAAAGTAAAACCAGTTACAAAAATGTGAGAAAAAGTTTTTTATCTCACCAATAAGCAATAACTCTATTGCTTGATAATCCTAAGTAGAAGTTATTCTACCCACTAAGCTATCACTCTAGACTACTTAGAATTTCAACACCCACCACACTGATTCCTTTATAGATTTAGGATCAGTTTACAATGTAAGACCAAAAGAATATATTCTCAAAAAACTACACAATATACGCCTGGATTTTTGGTAGTTCTAGAATAATTCTTCACTTTGATTTGCTATAGTCTTTGCAAGAGTTCTTGAGTGTACTTTTTAAAGTTGCAAAACTAAAGAAACAATGTTAAGAAAAGTGACATTGTATAGACAAGTCTCTTTCCTTAAACTCATGTCATTGGTTGGAAAGGTCTGACTTTTCTGACGCAGTTGGAAAATATGCACCAACTTTCTGTACCTTCTCCAGCTGGCAGTCAACGATTTGTTCATGTTGAGAATCTGGTACCTTCACAAGGTCCCTGAGTTTGTTACATAATCAAAACTGCAAATACCAAAATATATTCCCTATATGCTTTCATACAAAATTTTCCTTCTAGATTTCATCTTTAGTACAAACTCCATACCTACAGACTTAATAATTACCCTTAAGACGATCTTCATCCATTTATTATAGGGTAATGTGATTCAACTAGGAAGATTGACTCAATTCTCAGAAGATTTTTTTGTATATCATACGGTTCAAGGAGACTATCATTGATCAAAGAACTTAAAAAAAACTCCAAAGAACCCTAAACCCTAAACCCTAAACTCTAAACCCTAAACCAAAAGATAAAGAATCAAAAAATGGATACTATTCATCACTACTATATACATCATAAACAAACTTACACCCCACCCTGATATGTTCAAACTTACTTCTCAAATAAGAAGTAAAGCGGTCGTATCAAGTAAACAACCCAACTAATGAGGTTGGGATCGTTCCCACGAAGAAAATAGTTCAGACTTAACTTCAATCTATTATTACTACTATTTAGTCAATTATTTCTTTGGAAAGCAAAGACAATAAAAGGGGAGTTTTTTTTACTTCTAAATGAATGAAAATAACTAGCTAAATTACTGGAGACAACTAACAGCTTCAAATGTTGGAGTTTAATCAATTACTAAAGTAACTAGGGTTTACGTGTTCCCCACAGGTTCATAACATGATAACTCTAACTATAACAATTCTTTCCTAGTATCTTGCATGCAAAGTGATAAGTTATGTATTTATAAATCCTTGGTCCGGCATCTAGAAAATTTCACTCCGCACCTTGGTCCGTCTATGTGTGTTGCTATACTAACCCTTACCTTTACCTCATATTTAGCATCGTATTCAATATTTGACTAAGTTATTACCTCGTACCACTTCAATACTAGCCTATTAGATAGTATACACTAAATCTATGTTGATAATTCTTTTCCTATTATCTACCTCCTTGGTCCGGCAAGTAGCATTAACGCGAGTTCTAACGTTGGCCATCCGTTAAAAAGACTTCTAAGCAAAAGAATTACCAATACATGCAAGACACTATTCTAGAATTGTTATTTTAGTTAGGTTTTACCTCATTATTTGCCTGTGGTTCCCACAACCCTAGTTATGGAGTTTAGTTACCCATAGTTATAATCACAATATTCAAATATGTAATATAAGAATACAGGCACTTACTTCAATGAGATAAAATAAAATCCAGAAATTTACTTGATTAATCAACAAAATCACCAACAATCAACTCCAAAATACATGCACTTACTTCAATGAGAAAGAATAAAATCCAGAAGTTCACTTGATTAATCAACAAAAATCACCAACAATCAATTACTGAAATTAATTGAAGACTAAAGATTCTCCAAAAGTGTAATAATAATCACCAAGTCTAATCCACAAAAAAAGCTCAAATGACCAAGAGTCTAACTGATACGCTCAAACTTACTTCTCAAATAGGAAGTAAAGCGGTCGTGTCAAGTAAATAACCCAACTAGTGAAGTTGGGATCGTTCCCACGATGAAAATAGTATAGACTTAACTTCAATCTATTATTACTTTTGTTCAGTCAATTACTTCCTTGGAAACTAAAAACAATAAAAGGGGGGTTTCTATTCCTAAATGAATGTATATAACTAATGAAATTGAAAGAGACACTTAACAACTTTGAATGTTCGGAGTTTAATCAATTAATCAAAGTAACTAGGGTTTACGTGTTCCCCACAGGTTCATAACTTGATAATTCTATCTATAACAATTATTTCCTAGTATCATGCATGCAAAGCGATAAGTTATGTATTTCTAAATCCTTGGTCCGACATCTAGAAAATTTCACTCCGCACCTTGGTCCGGCTACGTGTGTTGCTGGACTAACCCTTATCTTTACCTCATATTAAGCATCGTATTCGATATTTGACTAAGTTATTACCTCGTACCAATCAATACTAGCCTATTAGATAGTATACACTAAATCTATGTTGATAATTCTTTTCCTATTATCTACCTCCTTGGTCCGGCAAGCATTAAGGCAAGTTCTAACGTTGGCCATCCGTTAAAAAGACTTCTAAGCGAAAGAATTATTAATACATGCAAGACACTATTCTAGAATTGTTATTTTAGTTAGGTTTTACCTCAGTATTTGCCTATTGTTCCCACAACCATAGTTATGGAGTTTAGTTACCCATGGTCATAATCACAATATTCAAATATATGATATAAGAATTCATGTACTTACTTCAATGAGAAAGAGTAAAATCCGAAAGTTCACTTGATTAATCAACAAAAATCACCCACAATCAATGATAAAAGTCTCAAGATAATCAATAATATCTCAAAGAGTCTACAAAATAATCAAGAGTCTAACAAACAGTGTCTTACAATACCGTGTCTCCAACCTCAAAAAAGAGATTTTTCGAACTATTTATAGAAAATAAGAACCTAATTAAACAAAGACTCTAGTTGCTGGAAATCTGTCAAAACGCTGAGGGGCCGACGGACCTCGCGACGGATCGTCGTGGTCACGACGGACCGTCATAGACTCCTTCGTCCCATACTTGTGCAATTTTTTCTGCTGCTCTCTTCATTACCCTCGACGGCAAGTATGACGGATCGTCACAGACACGATGGTCCGTAAAGGGTCTTCGTGCCAAAATACTTGAACTCTTGGAATATGGGTATTGGGACTACTTCTCTAATCTTCATGACGAACCAGCCAGAAGGACCGTCATGGCTACGAGGGTCCGTCACGCACTTCGTAACCCCACACTTGGTCAAAATTCCCCATCTTCCTTCAGCAGCTGCACTACGCTGCCACATTCGGACCGTCACAAGCATGACGGACCGTCACAAGATCCGTAGGTGGTCTCTTCTGCATTTCTTCGCTCAAAATCTCCGCATTCATCTTTGGACAGATTTCCTGCAAATAAAGAGAAACTTATATAAAAATTAGCACAAAAGGCTTTTGGACACACTAAACTTAAAGAAAAAGTATTAATAATACCGTGAACCCACGGTATATCAACACCCTCAACTTAAATTCATTGTTTGTCCTCAAGCGACGCATTATGACTCAATATAAAATCTCTGTACAATAGCATCCATGTTTTATCCTTTGCAATCATTTGGCTATCAATCCTAACTAATCTCATCATATTTATGTATGCTATCACTATTAGGCTTGAATTATGTGGGATCAGAGCATGACACAGACTCACCATGCACTAACACCTATCCTCTTTAATTTCTCACCAAGATGCTAATATTTCCGGTATTACAACTAGTGTCTTCACTTTGAAAAAAAATCCTCATTTTTCACACAATGATTTCAGTTTGAGTATAAGGATTACTTTTCAACACTTGCTCTCAGAACAAATTCACGCTCATTTATACATATTGCCATAAGCTTGCCCTTATTTTCACTGCCTTAAGTTCGCTATGCAACCCTTAGGATCACGATAGGACTTTCTTAGCTTGTAACATAGGCTCAGGGTCAGGTAGGGTATATTTAGGTATACTTTAGTGACTTTTTGCCCTCCTTGACATATCGGCTAAACATACCATTTTTTATCATTTTATCTCGCCCAGTTTCTCATACTGTTTCACCTTGTTATTTTCTCTTCTTTCTTCATTTGTGTAAGTGACTCTCTTCTTTTCTTGCTGGTATTTCTTGTATATATTTCTTTTTCTTTACTTTTCTTTCAACTAATTCTTGAGTCACTTTACTTTTGTTCTTTCTCTCTCTTTGTCCTTTCAACCCCACTTTCCAGAGCATTTCTCATAATAGCCACCCTCAACTCATGGCTTTGCCATGAGTCAAAGTACACAATACCCAAAGTTGGGTCAGGGCCATAACGAAGGTTGTTTACTGCATTAGCCACCCTCAACTTATGCTTTTGGCATAAGCTGAGGTGCACATGTCCACGGAGGGACTAGGGCCAACACATTATTCCCAGAAAAGATCAGTTGGGGTGAAAAGAAAGGTCTAATTTAAGCTTAGATCATTTGGATCAAAGAAGGATGAATTTCATTTGGTTTTCTTTTATATAGTCTAAAAATGGGCTATATTGAATAAGGGCCTGTGATCCTTTCCTAATTATCTATTACAGCTTACTTTTAGTAGGACTAACCAGGCAAGTTCTAGCTTAGTACAAATAGCGGACTATTCAAATCTTCCTCACACTCACTTGACATCTCATCACTCTACCAGATTATCAAACACCTAGTTCGAATTTTAGACTTAGGGTAATGCAGTGGTGTACCTCTATGTCATGCTTAGAGCCACACATTTATCAATTACTATGCCTAGTCATGCATTATTTTCCATTTTATCAGGATATCATTTTAGCCATCATGCTCCAGAATTAAACTATGTACACAAGATATAGACATGCCGGGTCAACAAAAAAAGTAATCAGTCTCTTGGGGAAAAAGAACACAGGCAAGAAAACCCCAAAAGAGGATAGTGAATTGGGCTACTCAGACTTCACCCTAGCACTCACTTTCCATTTACCCCACCCCCAACAAAAAAACATGCAATTGTCCCCAATGCATAAAAAAATTGAAATACTAGAGTGGTAGGTGAAGCAAACTTGTGGCGCAAAGCGCCGACGATCAGCAAACTGGTGGGTCCGGTTCCCTGGAACCCACTTCCTCTGTAATCTGGACACCCTCAGCGGTTTCCTCAGCAACAACAGCACTATCAGTAGTGCCTCCCGCTATCTCCACAGTTCGGGAGCTAGACGCCCCAGCCGCTAACTCTCCTGCTCTCATCTTGTGCGCCTCCTCCTCAGCAAGCGAGGCTCTTTTTGCAGCCTCCATCTCACGGCGCTCCTTCTTCCGTGCTCGCGCCTCATCCCCCGCTCGACCCCTACGCCTCTTGGCATGCTCTCGAGGGGGAGGTGGTGGAATCTCTGAGGTGGTGAATAGGGCCTCCAACACTGTGTCTTCAGTAGGCTCGACAGAAGGGGCCTCAAACTCAGGCATCCTAGCATCTAAGATCGTGTCAATATCTGCGCGAAGACTGTCGATCGCAGCATGAAGAGTCGACACATCCACCGGAGGAGCTGGCCGGGCTAGCACCCGCAGCTCAAAAGCGTCCAAGCGCTGGTGAACCTCAGCGATCTTCCGCTCGTATGCTGAACCATTTTCTGCTCCAAGCGCTCTTCTACCTCGGTAATAGACCTCTGCATCTACGGCTGGATATGATGCAGAAGTGTAGCCATTTGCGCCTCTAATTTTTGGACCCTAGCAAGCAGGACCAGAGCGGGTAAAGGGGCTGTGCGAGAGGAGCTCGAGGCAGTGCTACTACCCGGGATAGACTCGGCCGGGGTAGTGTCAGTGGACGCCGCCTACGTAGCTGTGTGGGCCTGGGCTACCTTATCAACCAAATCGTCAGCAAGTGGGGGCAGCTCTGGACGGGGCCCTCTGTGTGGAGCCAACTCATTGGCCTCATCTCTGATGAGGCTGACATCAACAATGCCCAGAGGGGTCTTGAGCTGATAAACGTGCCATATAGGCACACCTGCGGACCTGCAAAGAGAAAAGATCATGCACAGGAAAGGGTAAGTGGTTGTGACCTTAAAAGCCCTCTCGTGCATGACTGCATGTAGAAGCCACGCAAAATCCACCTCGAACCCGGCTATTATCGCCGCCATCAATACTGCTCGATCCCATGTAACAATATTATCAGCGGCTGTGGGGGAAAGGCAGTGGCGGACAATCTACCACAAAAACTTCATCGTGAAAGTCAGGTTAGCCTTCTTGATGGCCCCCTTCGGCTCTGTCACCCAGTCGGCACCCTCTCCATCAACTGACAAGTGCAGGGCCATCCACCTCTTGGTGGTCTCTGTCAGCGATGGCTCGCGCAGGAATTGGCCATCTTTAACAAGCTGCCATCGGTAGTCAAACTCGGTAGTGAGAGGGGTCCGAGTAGCATCAACACCCTCGCCATGTAGAAATCAGCGGATGGCAGGCAGGGAGATATCAACATGAACGCCCCGTACTCGGACCTGCTCCAGTGGGGCCTGTTTGGCGGGGGCAGCCCGCCTATCAATCTGTGATCGAAGAGTCGCTACGTAGGATGCATAGAACTCTCGGACCATTTCCTCTCTATAACGTCCCAACGGACGTGCTGTCCACTCCAGTCGATGTCTGGTGAAGAGATTGTGGATCTCAGGCATTGTCAGGAGACTCCCTGTAAGGACCCGTCGCTCCAATGTGAGTGTTCGAGTCATAACTCCTTTGTCATTCAGGAACTTTGCGTCGGCGTAGACTTGAAATTGTCCGTCGACACACCACCGTTTGGGCTGGTCAGTAGCCGGGGTGAGAGCCTGAGCTGGTGAACCGGGTGTGGATTCCGAACTGTCAGCCTCATCAGACGAGGCCGACGCTGCAGCAGTGGCAGGTGGGGGAACCTCAGCAGAGCCGGAGGCTTCCTCCGACCACGAAACTCTTAAGGAGCCAGACGCTCCTTATACATTGGTGGCTGACTCAGAAGGTGTGCCGGTCAGTGTGCGCTTCTCATCAGACTGGGAGGCAGTGACTACGCGGGACGCCACCTTTTTGGGTGTGGCTCTGGCAGCATGTGCAGCACGGGTAGGGGTGGAAGTGCCTGGGGGCACGTACTCGGGGTCACGCTCATCGTCAGAGCCAATGACCATGCGGGCAGACGGTGCGACAGACTTCGATCGCCCGCGTGCATAAACTCGATCTTGTTTTGGTGCCATAGTAGATAGTACCTGTAAAGGATCAATATTAGTACGAGAAGTGGCAAACAAGACAAGCAAAACCACACAAAAAAATTAAAATAAAATGACATTTCTATAGTATCAGTGAAACGCGACGGGCCAGGTGACGGCTCGTCGTGACTATGAAGGACCGTCATGGGGTCCGTTAGGTCTTACCTAGACTATGTATATATGGAGAACCCTGAAGGAGAGTCTCTAACAAGTATGACGGTATGTGTAGGACGGACTGTCACAGGTACGATGGTCTATCGTAGGTGTCCGTCAAAGATCACTTGAAAAAAATATGGAGATCCTTAGGAGAGGGGTCTCTGACCATCATAACAGTCATGCAGGACGGACCGTCGTGGGTATGATGGTCCGTCGTACTTGTCCGATTGAGGACACTTAGAAAAATGGAGAGAGACCCTTAGAAACAGGGTCTCTGACAACCAGAACAGTTGTGCAGGACGGACTGTCATAAAGACGACGTCCGTCATATGTGTCCGTCAGAGGACACTTAGAAAAAGTGAGAGACCCTCAGGAGTAGGGTCTTTGACAACCAGAACGGTTGTGCAGGATGAACCGTCGTGGGTATGACGGTCTCTCGCATATGTCCGTTTGAGGACACCAGCATAAAATTGGACAGTGGGATATTAGGGCTTTTGGAACGGACCCTACGACGGACCGTCATTGTTACGACGTTCCGTCATCGGGGTCTCGTTCTGCAGATCAGTGACAAAATTGGAGGTACCCCATTCATCCCAGTTGACCCAAATCGAATTTGTAATGTTTTGGACCTACATTTATCTAACCCACATACCTAGTAAACTAGCAATGCAAAATCACCTATGTCTAGGGTCGTAAACACGGCAATTTCAAAGATTTTTAACCTAGGTTAGACAGAATTTTATATAAAAGAAATGAACATATCAAGAAGAACTAGGCTAATACTAATTCATAAACAAAAATGCAAGATAAATGAGTAGAAATTAGAGGCACATACCTGAGAATTGGAGAAAAACAAGATGGAAAAGTACTTGGTGATCAATAAGACACCCACAGCAGCAACTATGACTAGTAGATGATAACTTTTAGGGCTTTGGAGAATTTTGGGGGAACAATGATCGGTTAAAGAGGGAGAGATTTTGGAAGTTTGAAAAGGGAGGGAAATAGGAGGAATAGTGAAGGAATGGGGGTGAAATGAGGGGTGTGGGAGTTTAAATGGTGAGATTTTGAAAAAACCTCCAACCGGGTCGGGTCAGGTACGTCTCATTAATGATGCGACGATTCCCCAACGACGGTCCGTCTCAGTTGTTAAGATCCTTCGTTGGTTCCGTTGTGTGTGCCCTAGTTTGAAAATAATAGAAAAACGTACCTGGCATGACGGATGCATACGACGGTCCGTCGCTGTATCCGTCAGTGACTGCTGCAGAGTAATTTTCTGCAGAATTTCCTGGTGATGTACCTTCAAATTTAAAAACCCATTAGTAGAAAAATGCTACCATTACTGAAAAGACTATAAGTATTGGGTTGCCTCCCAACAAGCGCCTGATTTAATGTCGCGGCACGACTGGGGACACTTGATTACTCAGACTTCATCAAGATGGTATGCCTCTATCACTTAATTCCCCGATGCGTTATGCCCAAAATAGAGTTTTATTCATTGTCTATTGACCTTAAACCGCACTCTCTTCTTGGCTTTTAACTTAACTGCTCCATGAGGGAATACTTGAGTAATCAAGTAAGGGCCAGTCCATTTGGACTTAAGCTTGCCCGGAAGACAAGGCGACCCAGAACTGTCTAAAAGCACTAAATCCCCAACCATAAACTCTTGTTTTTCACTTTTTTGTTCATTTTCCTTCTTCATCTTTTCTTTGTGGGATATGGCGGATACTGATTGGAGCTCACCACTCTGCCTTATGGTCCTACAAATGTTGAAGGTTGCTTCTTCATTGTTCAACCGAAATTTCATCTGTCCCTTTTTCATATCAACTAAGGCTCTACCTGTAGCAAGGAATGGCCTCCCAAGAATAATAGGCACTTCAAAATTGACTTCACAGTCAAGAATAACAAAATCAGCCGAAAATATGAATGACTCCACTTTTACTAGCACATCATGGAGTACCCCATAGGCCTTTTCACTGTCCAATCAGCCATCAGTAGCCGCATCGCAGTGGGTTTTGGATCACCCAAACCCAATTTCTTGTAAATCAAGAGGGGCATGAGATTTATGCTTGCCCCCAGATCACATAAAGCTTTCGCAAAATGTAATGACCCAACTGTACAAGGAATAGTGAACGCACCCGGATCTTCTTTCTTTTGTATGAGGGATCTTGTAGAAATAGCACTACAAGTTGCAGTCTATCATCTCCTCGAAAGTAACCGATCTTTTCTTTGTGACCAGATCTTTCAGAAACTTGGCATAACCGAACATTTGTTCTAGAGCTTCTACCAAAGGGAGTTGCTTCAGCATTGTTATAAAACAACGATATTTACCATCCTCAGTCTTTTTCACTAATCTCTGAGGGAAGGGGGGTGGTGGTCTAGGCATGGGAATTACCTTCATAGGGACTTCTGCATATTTTCCATTGCTCTCTTCTGCTTCACCACTACCCTTTACCACTTTATCATCATCCTTTCTCACATTTTCCTCATTAGACGGCATATGTGGGTCAATGGTTTGCTTACCACCCCGAGTAGTGATTGCTATAAAGTGCGCATCATTTTTTGGATTTTGGACAGTGTTGCTAGGAAGAGTGCCCGGTTGCCGTGTGTTCACTGTCACAAGATAATTGGGCCATTTGCAACTCGATCTGCTTAATCGATATTGCATGTGTATCAACTTTTTGCCCAATACTTGCTAAATCACACCTTAACTCTTTAATGTGCTCATCACTAGCATCGAACCTCCTCATCATTTTGTGCAACATATCCTAAACTCGCGCCATACTATCTCCACCATCAATAGGAGTAACTTCACGATTTTGAGGAGGGACATAGGGCCCATTCCTATAATTTCTGTTACCGTAGTTACCCCTGTTGAAGTTGTTGTCGCGGTTGTAGTTTCCATCTCGGACATAATGACCCTCACGGTTATAGTTACCATAGATCCGACCTTGGTTCCCTTGACCTTGGCGCCAATTATCCTGATTTGATCCTTGGGCGCTCGGTCGGAAACCCCCCGTCTGCTCATTTACTGCATAGGAGTCCTCCGCTGATATACCGTGGTTTCACGGTATAATTAATACTTTTTCCTTAAGTTTAGTGTGTTCGAAAGCCTTTTTGTGATAATTTTGATATAAGTTTCTCTTTGTTTTGCAGGAAATCTGTCCAGAGCTGAATGCAGAGATTTTGAGCGAAAAAATGCAGAAGAGACCACCTACGGAGCTTACGACGGTCCGTCGTGCCTGTGACGGTCCGTAGGTGGCAGCGTAGTGCAGCTGCTGAAGGAAGATGGGGAAGTCTGACCAAGTGTGGGATTACGGAGCTTGTGACGGACCGTCATAGACATGACGGTCCGTCCTGCAGGTCCGTCGTGAAGATCAGAGAAGTGATTCCAGTACCCAGATTTCAAGAGTTAAAGTATTTTGAAACGAAGACCCTCGACGGACCGTCGTGCCTATGACGGTTCGTCACACTTGCCGTCGAGGGAAAGAAGAGAGCAGCAGAAGAAATGACCAAGTATAGGACGACGGAGTCCACGACGGTCCGTCGCGACCACGACGATCCGTCGCGTGGTCCGTCGACCCGGCCGCGTTTTAGCAGATTTCCAGCAATTAAAGTCCTTGTTTATTTAGGTTTTCATTTTATCTATCAGACACAGGGGAGGCGGCGAAAGAGCTCGGTTTTAGAGAGATTTTGTGACTCTTCCATTATCAAATTCCATATAGTTAGATTTTGTGAGATTAAACTTTGGCAAAATAGTGTTTGATTCTTGGATATTCTTACAAGCGATTTTCGGTGATTAATCAAGCAATTTTCGGATTTTATTCTTCCTCATTGCAGTAAGTACATGAATTCTCATTTAACATATTTGAATGTTGTGTTTATGGCTATGAGTAACTAAACTCCATAACTAGGGTTGTGGGAACCATAGGCAAATAATGAGATAAACCTAGCTTGAATAGCAATTCTAGAATAGTGTCTTGCATGTATTAATAATTCTTTCGCTTAGAAGTCTTTTTAACGGATGATCAACGTTAAAACTCGCCTTAATGCTACTTGCCGGACCAAGGAGGTAGATAATAGGAAAAGAATTATTAACATAGATTTAGTGTATACTATCTAATAGGCTAGTATTGATTGGTACGAGGTAATAACTTAGTCAAATATCGAATACGATGCTTAATATGAGGTAAAGATAAGGGTTAGGAAAGCAACACACGTAGCCGGACCAAGGTGCGGAGTGAGATTTTCTAGATGCCGGACCAAGGATTTAGAAATACATAACTTATCACTTTGCATGCAAGATACTAGGAAAGAATTGTTATTGTTAGAATTATCAAGTTATGAACCCGTGGGGAACACGTAAACCCTAGTTACTTTAATTCATTGATTAAAACCCAATATTAAAAGTTGTCAAGTGTCTCTTTCAATTACGTTAATTATTTTTACTCATTAGTTAATACAAACCCCCCTTTTATATTTTCACTTTCCAAGAAAGTTATCGACCAAACGATAGTAATACTAGGTTAAAGTTAAGTCTAGACTATTTTCCTCGTGGGAACGATCCCAACCTCACTAGTTGGGTTATTTACTTGACACGACCGCTTTACTTCTCATTTGAGAGGTGAATTTGAGTGTATCAAATTATGGCGCCGCTGCCGGGGAAAGTAGCTTTTAGATTAACTTGAACTTATTACTAAAGTTTAGTTGATATTTTCTTGATTTTACTTTGTTTTATTGTTTTTGATTTCTTTTCAGGACTATCCTCCTTGTATGCCAAATACACGGAGAGAAAGAGAACCGTTGCTTCCCTACGATCACGAGCTAGAGCGTACACTGCGAAACATGAATCGTAATTTGGGAATCAATGATGAGGACCCAAACCAGAACATCCCAGCTCCGGTTGATGTTCATGGTCAGATGTTACCCGATGCTCCGGGTGAACATCAACAGAGGGGACAGAATCCCGCTCCACGGCCCCAAGCATACTACAGAGGCTATGATAACATAGCAGATTCAGATGGGCCACTGGTTTTGCCTCCTCTACCCACAGGCCACACTTTTGTGGTAACTAGTAGTCTGATGCAAATGCTCACTGCCAGAGGTTTGTTTTCAGGGCTACCTTCTGAGGATCCACATGCCCATATAGCTAAGGTAAGGGCAGTGTGTAAAAGTTGTGTGGGGAGGCCTGATTTGGATCTAGATGTGATAGGGCTCAGAGTGTTTCCTCTCTCACTGACGGGAGAGGCTGCTATGTGGTTCACTGAGCTCCCATAAAACTCCATCTTCACTTGGAACCAACTACGGGATGTCTTCTTAGCACGCTACTATCCGGTCTCCAAGAAATTAAACCACAAAGACAGGGTGAACAACTTTGTGGCACTACCAGGAGAGTCAGTTAGTAGTTCTTGGGATAGATTCACCTCATTTTTGATAAGTGTTCCGAATCACCGTATTGATGATTAGTCACTGAAGGAATACTTCTATCGGGGACAGGATGATAACAATAAAGCAGTGTTGGACACTATAGCAGGTGGATCTTATGGAGAATGCCCTTATGCTGAGATTGCTGAGAAATTAGAGAAAATCTCCCGTAACAACAAAGCTTGGAGTACTAGGAAGTCCGATACAGGGAGAAACACCTTCGCAGTGTAGTCCACTCACAACCCAGCCACAGATGATATTCGTGAAGAAATGGCTCAGATGAGAACTGAGCTTGGGTTGGTGCTAAAACATGTCGTTGGGGGTGCAGAAAAGATTAATGCAGTCAACTACTTGGCTAAACCACCACCTCCAAACGATGAGTGTTATTATGAGGAGGATTCCTATGCAGTAAATGAACAGATGGGGGGTTTCCGACCAAGTGCCCAAGGCTCTAATTAGGAAAATTGGCGCCAAGGTCAAGGGAACCAAGGTCGGAACTATGGTAACTACAATCGTGAGGGTCATTATGTCCGAGATGGAAACTACAATCGCGACAACAACTTCAACAGGGGTAGCTATGGTAATAGAAACGACAGGAATGGACCCTATGTCCCTCCTCAAAATCGTGAAGTTACTCCCAGGGATGGTGGAGGTAGTATGTCGCGAGTTGAGGATATGTTGCATAAGATGATGAGGAGGTTCGATGCTAGTGATGAGCACAATAAAGAATTGAGGAATGAGCTAGCTGGTATTGGGCAAAAAGTTGATACACATGCAATATCGATTAAGCAACTTGAGTTACAATTGGCCCAATTATCTGCAACTGTGAACACACGGCAACCGGGCACCCTTCCTAGCAACACTGTCCAAAATCCGAAAAATGATGGACATTGTATGGCAATTACTACTCGCGGTGGCAAGCAAACCATTGACCCACCTATGCCATCTAATGAGAACAAGGTGACAAAAGATACTGATAAAGTGGTAGATGTTGATGCTGAATTAGAGGATGAGACTGAGAAAAATGCTGAAGTGCCCAAAAAGGTAATTCCTATGCCTAGGCCACCACCCCCATTTCCTCAAAGATTAGTGAAAAAGACCGAGGATGGCAAATATCGGCGTTTTATAACAATGTTGAAGCAACTTTCTATCAATGTCCCTTTGGTAGAAGCTTTGGAACAAATGCCCGGTTACGCCAAGTTTATGAAAGATTTGGTCACAAAGAAAATATCGGTTACTTTTGAGGATGATGATAGAATGCAGCATTGTAGTGCTATTGCTACAAGATCTCTGGTCCAAAAGAAAGAAGATCCGGGTGCGTTCACCATTCCTTGTACAATCGGGCTATTACATTTTGCGAAAGCATTATGTGATCTGGGGGCAAGCATAAATCTCATGCCCCTCTCGATTTACAAGAAGTTGGGTTTGGGTGACCCAAAACCCACTGCGATGCGGCTACTGATTGCCGATCGAACAGTAAAACGGCCTATAGGGATACTCCACGATGTGTTAGTAAAAGTGGAGTCGTTCATATTTCCAGCAGATTTTGTTATTCTTGATTGCGAAGTCGATTTTGAAGTGCCCATTATTCTTGGGAGGCCATTCCTTGCTACGGGAAGAGCCTTAGTAGACATGGAAAAGGGGCAGATGAAATTTCGGTTGAACAATGAGGAAGTAACCTTTAATATTTGTAGGTCCATGAAGCAGAGTGGTAAGCTCCAATCGGCATCTGCGATATCCTACAACATGGGTGAGACATTTGAGACACAAATAGAAGAACGTCTAGGTGTCGAAGCATTAGCGGCAGTGATAATGAACTTTGATAGCGATTGCATTGAAGAGTATGAGTCATTAGTCGCTGCTCTTGACCGAGGTGATATTCGGTTTAAACCAAAGAAATTTGAGCTTGATATGAAGAATCGCGAGTCCCCACCCGCAAAACCATCTATAGAGGAAGCTCCGAAATTAGAACTAAAAGCTCTCCCACCTCATCTCAGGTATGAATTCTTAGGAAAGGGTGACACTTTGCCGGTAATCATTGCGTCAGACTTGGATGCGCAACAGGTTCAGAGTTTGGTGACGATACTAAAAAGGTTCAAAAGAGCTATTGGGTGGACTATTGCGGACATTATTGGGATCCCTCCCGGTATTTGCTCTCATAAAATCCAACTCATGCCTGATCATAAGCCGAGTGTTGAGCACCAGAGACGCTTGAACCCTCCTATGCAAGAGGTTGTGAAGAAGGAAATCATCAAGTGGTTGGATGCCGGAGTAATATATCCAATTGGTGATAGTAGTTGGGTATGCCCGGTTCAGTGTGTACCTAAGAAAGGGGGAATGACTGTGGTCCCCAACGAAAAGAATGAACTTGTTCCAATGAGACCGGTTACTGGATGGAGGGTGTGTATGGATTACCGTAAACTGAACTCATGGACTGAAAAAGACCATTTTCCTATGCCCTTCATGGATCAGATGCTGGATAGACTTGCCGGAAAAGGGTGGTATTATTTTCTTGATGGGTATTCGGGGTATAATCAGATTTCTATTGCACCAGAAGATCAAGAGAAAACCACTTTCACTTGTCCATATGGGACCTTTGCGTTCAGAAGAATGCCGTTTGGGTTGTGTAATGCACCCGCAACCTTTCAGAGATGTATGATGTCAATATTTTCTGACATGGTGGAGGATACTATAGAAGTTTTTATGGATGATTTTTCTGTGGTTGGTGATTCATTCGAGTGGTGTTTGGCCAATTTATCTGAGGTCCTTAAGAGATGTGAAGACTGCAATTTAGTACTAAACTGGGAAAAGTGTCATTTCATGGTGAAAGAGGGTATTGTGTTGGGTCATCGAATTTCAGAAAAGGGCATAGAGGTTGATCGAGCTAAAGTTGAGGTAATAGAGAGACTTCCCCCGCCGATCTCTGTGAAAGGTGTGAGAAGCTTTCTTGGGCATGCAGGTTTTTATCGGAGATTCATCAAAGACTTTTCAAAGATTGCACACCCATTGTGCAAATTGCTGGAGAAAGAATGTAAATTTTGTTTTGATGAATCCTGTCTTAAAGCATTCGGTGAGCTAAAAGAGAAGTTAGTGTCTGCGCCTATCATTATTTCTCCGGATTGGAACAATCCATTTGAGGTAATGTGCGATGCTAGTGGGGTGGCTCTTGGTGTAGTATTGGGACAGAGAAGAAACAAAATCCTTCACCCAATTTACTATGCTAGTAAATCCCTAAATGAAGCCCAGAAGAACTACACAGTGACTGAGCAAGAACTCCTCGCAGTAGTCTTTGCTTTTGAGAAATTTCGCCCCTATTTGCTAGGTACTAGAGTTATAGTGCATACTGACCATTCAGCATTGAGATATTTGATGGCGAAAAAGGATGCGAAACCAAGGCTGATTCGTTGGGTATTACTGCTGCAAGAATTTGACTTTGAAGTGCTGGATAGAAAAGGGACTGAAAATAAGTTGCTGATCATTTGTCTCGTCTAGAGGATGAAGCTATGAGAGAGTTAGGGGATAAGACTGACATTGATGATACTTTCTCCGATGAACATGTATTGGCTGCTACACAAGACTTGATTCCATGGTTCGCAGATTTTGCGAACTATCTGGCTAGTGATATTGTTCCATCAGACTTGTCCTTTCATCAAAGGAAAAAGTTCATGTACGATGTGAAGAAGTTCTTTTGGGATGAACCATACTTGTATAGGAGTTGTGCCGACGGGCTTATTCGGCGTTGTGTGCCAGAATGTGAAATGTTGAGCGTATTGGAGGCATGCCATTCTTCACCTGTTGGCGGACATCATAGTGGTGTCCGAACGGCTCACAAGATATTGCAATGTGGTTACTATTGGCCAACTCTTCATCAAGATGCTCATGGGTTTGCTAAATCATGTGACAAATGTCAACGAGATGGTGGTATTTCAAGAAAGCAAGAGCTCCCTCTAAGCCCCATTCTTGTGATTGAGTTATTTGATGTGTGGGGTATTGACTTTATGGGCCCTTTCGTGAGTTCTCATGGGATGAAGTACATTCTTGTAGCAGTTGATTATGTATCTAAATGGGTCGAAGCCATAGCCCTCGCAAACAATGAAGGGAAGAGTGTCACTGCATTCTTGAAAAAGAATATATTCTCCCGTTTTGGCACTCCAAGGGCCATTATTAGTGATGGGGGCTCCCACTTTTGCAACAGATTATTCAAGGGGTTATTGGAGAAATACGGTGTTCGCCATAATGTGGCCACTCCTTACCACCCTCAAACTAGTGGGCAAGTTGAAGTATCGAATCGGGAGATCAAACAGATATTGTCCAAAACAGTGAATGCTAGTAGAACAGATTGGTCAAGGAGGCTTGATGATGCTCTTTGGGCCTACCGGACAGCCTATAAGACTCCCATAGGTATGTCTCCATACCAACTTGTATATGGGAAAGCTTGTCATCTTCCGGTTGAGTTAGAGCATAAAGCCATGTGGGCTATGAAGAAGTTAAAAATGGATTGGAGCGAAGCTGCAGAACAACGGTTAAATGGGTTGAATGAACTTGATGAATTTCGCTTGAAAGCCTATGAAAGCTCAGCCCTATATAAAGAAAAGATGAAGAAGTATCATGACAACAAAATTGAAAAACGAGAGTTTATGGTAGGGGATTTAGTGCTTCTATTCAACTCCAGATTGCGCTTGTTTCCAGGCAAACTCAAGTCCAAATGGACTGGTCCTTACACGGTTACCCAACTATTCCCTCATGGAGCAGTTGAGTTGGAAACTAAGGAGGGTATGCGGTTCAAAGTGAATGGACAGCGCATAAAAATCTATCTCGGGCATGCTGAATCAGCGAATGAAGTGATCGAGGCATACCATCTTGATGAAGTCTGAGTAATCAAGGGTCCCAGTCGTGCCGCGACATTAAATCAGGCGCTTGTTGGGAGGCAACCCAATACTTATCGTCTTTTTAATGGTAGCATTTTTCTACTAATGGGTTTTAAATTTGCAGGCACAGCACCAGGAAATTCTGCAGAAAACTACTCACCAGCAGCCACTGACGGATACATCGACGGACCGTCGCACATGAGACGGACCTTCGTATGCACCCGTCACACCAGGTACGTATTTCTGTCATTTTTTGAAATTAGGGCACACACGACGGAACCCACGACGGGTCATCACATATGCGACGGTCCGTCGTCGGGGAACCGTCGTGTGATTAATGAGTTCTACCCGACCCGACCCGGCTGGACCCTTTTCAAAATCTGACCGTTTATATTCCCGCCCCTCCATATTTCCCCCATTATTTCCTCATTCCTCTCATCTCCCCTCTCTTCCCACACTTCCCCTACTGACCATTACTCCCACAATCTCCCCAAACTTTATTACTTGTCGGTGCTGCTGTTTTTTGGTATCTACCTTGCCACCTGAATCATTCCCCACTTGTGTTTTCTCCATTTCCAAGGTATGTGTCTCTAAATTTGTACTCATTTCTCTTGTATTTTAATTTATTAGTTAGTATTAGATTCGTTCCTAGTCGTATCTTATTCCCTTGATATGATTAAGTCTAGACCTAGGCTCTAAATGTTTGAATTTGCCATGTTAATAACCCTAGACATAGGTGATTTCACATTAATAGTTCCTAGGTAGTTGGGATAGACACATATAGGCCCACAACACTACAAGACCATGTGGGTTCATTAGGGTTGCTTAGGGTACCTACAGTTCTGTCTCTGATAGTCAGAACGAGACCCCGATGACGTTCCGTCGTATACACGACGGACCGTCGTGGGGTCCGTCGCATAAGCCCTAGCACCCTCCCCAACGACGCCTGTGACGGACCGTTGTCTTCACGACGGTCCGTCCTGCACGACGTCATGATGGTCAGAGACCCCTCTGAAAAGGGTCTCCAAAAAAATTTTCCAGGTGTCCAACGACGGACACTTACGACGGACCGTCGCACCCACGACGGTCCGTCCTGCACGACCGTCATGGTTGTCAGAGACCCTGTTTCTAAGGGTCTCTAAAACTTTTCTAAGTGTCCAACGACGGACACTTACGACGGACCGTCACACCCACGACGGTCCGTCCTGCACGACCGTCATGGTTGTCTGTTGTCTGGGCTTGCTTGTCTTGTTTGACATTACTTGTACTAATAGTGATCCTTTTCAGGTACTGTCTACTATGGCACCCAAGCAAGACCGAGCTTACGCACGCGGGCGATCCAAATCTGTTGCCCCGTCTGCACGCTTGATCATCGCGTCTGATGATGAGCGGGACCCTGAATATGTGCCACCAGGCACTTCCACACCTTCCCGTGCTACACGTGCCCCCAGAGCCACACCCAAGAAGGTGGCGTCCGGCGTAGTCACTGCCTCCCAGTCTGATGAGGAGCGCACACTGATCGGCACACCCTCTGGGTCAGCCACACATGAGGAAGGAGCGTCTGGCTCCTTAGGAGTATCATGGTCCGAGGAAGCTTCAGGCTCTGCTGAGGTTCCCGCACCCGCCACTGCTGCAGCGTCGGCCTCGTCTGATGAGGCTGACAGTTCAGACTCTACTTCCGGTGCTCCAGCCCAGGCCCCCACCCCAGCCGCTGACCAGGCAAACCGGTGGTGTGTCGAAGGCCAGCTACAAGTTTACTCCGACGCCAAATTCTTGACTGATAAAGGAGTAATGACTCGGACACTCACCTTGGAGCGGCGGGTACTTACTGGGAGCCTCCCATCGATGCCGGAGATCCACAACCTATTCACCAGGCATCGGTTAGAGTGGACAGCCCATCCATTGGGACGATACAGTGAGGAGGTGGTCCGAGAATTCTACGCATCCTACGTAGCGACTCTCCGATCACAGATCGATAGGCGGGCTGCTCCCGCTAAACAAGCCCCACTTGAGCAGGTTCGAGTCCGGGGTGTGCAGTTTGACATTTCCCTGCCAGCTATCCGCCGGTTCCTATACGGCGAGAGTGCCGATGCTACGCGGACCCCCATCACTGCCGAGTTTGACTATCGCTGGCAGATAGTAAAGGGGGGACACTTCATGCGCGAGCGGACACTGAGAGAGACCACCAAGAGGTGGATGGCCCTGCACCTATCAGTCGACGGAGAGGGTGCCGACTGGGTCACTGAGCCGAAGGGGGCCATCAAGAAGGCTAACCTCACGTTCGTTGCAAAGTTCTTGTGGCTGCTCGTCCGTCACTGCCTTTCCCCCACAGCTGCTGATAACATAGTCACCTGGGATCGAGCAGTGTTGATGGCGGCGATGATAGCCGGCTTTGAGGTGGACTTTACATGGCTTCTCCAGGCAGTCATGCACGAGAGGGCATTCAAGGTCACTACTACCTACCCCTTCCCGTGTATGATCTTTGCCCTTTGCAGGTCTGCAGGTGTGCCCGTATGGAACATAGATCAGTTGAAGACCCCGCAGGGCACCGTTGACATTGGCCTCATCAGAGACGAGGCCAATG
>CM064965.1:54120669-54147669 GCA_032847665.1 Solanum chilense
TAAAACAAAGTAAAATCAAGAAAATATCAACTAAACTATAGTAATAAGTTCAAGTTAATCTAATAGCTAAATTCCCTGGCAACGGCGCCAAAATTTGATACGCCCAAACTTACTTCTCAAATAAGAAGTAAAGCGGTCGTGTCAAGTAAATAACCCAACTAGTGAGGTTGGGATCGTTCCCACGAGGAAAATAGTTTAGACTTAACTTCAATCTATTATTACTTTTGTTTAGTCAATTACTTCCTTGGAAAGTAAAAACAATAAAAGGGGGGTTTCTATTTCTAAATGAATGAAAATAACTAGCGAAATTGAAAGAGACACTTAACAGCTTTGAATGTTGGAGTTTAATCAATTAATCAAAGTAACTAGGGTTTACGTGTTCCCCACAGGTTCATAACTTGATAATTCTAACTATAACAATTCTTTTCTAGTATCTCGCATGCAAAGTGATAAGTTATGTATTTATAAATCTTTGGTCCGGCATCTAGAAAATTTCACTCCGCACCTTGGTCCGGCTACGTGTGTTGCTATCCTAACCCTTATCTTTACCTCATATTAAGCATCGTATTCAATATTTGACTAAGTTATTACCTCGTACCAATCAATACTAGCCTATTAGATAATATACACTAAATCTACGTTGATAATTCTTTTCCTATTATCTACCTCCTTGGTCCGGCAAGTAGCATTAACGCGAGTTCTAACGTTGGCCATTCGTTAAAAAGACTTCTAAGCGAAAGAATTATTAATACATGCAAGACACTATTCTAGAATTGTTATTTTAGTTAGGTTTTATCTCATTATTTGCCTATGGATTCCACAACCCTAGTTATGGAGTTTAGTTACCCATAATCATAATCACAATATTCAAATATATGATATAAGAATTCATGTATTACTTCAATGAGAAAGAGTAAAATCCAAAAGTTCACTTGATTAATCAGCAAAAATCACCCACAATCAATGATAAAAGTCTCAAGATAATCAATAATATCTCAAAGAAACTACAAAATAATCAAGAGTCTAACAATACAGTGTCAAACAATACCGTGTCTCCAACCTCAAAAACGAGGTTTTTCGAACTATTTATAGAAAATTAAAACATAATTAAACAAGGACTCTAGTTGCTGGAAATCTGTCAAAAACGCGGTTGGGCCGACGAACTTCGCAACGGATCATCGTGGTCACGACGGACCGTCATGGACTCAGTCGTTCCATACTTGTGCAATTTCTTCTGCTGCTCTCTTCATTACCCTCGACGGCAAGTATGACGGATCGTCACAGACACGACGGTCCGTCGAGGGTCTTCGTTCCAAAACACTTAAACTCTTGGAATATGGGTACTGGGATTACTTCTCTGAACTTCATGACGAACCTGCAGGACGGACCGTCATGGACTCCGTAACCCCACACTTGGTCAGACTTCCCCATCTTCCTTCAGCAGCTGCACTACGCTGCCACCTATGGACCGTCACAAGCTCCGTAGGTGGTCTCTTCTACATTTCTTCACTCAAAATCTCCGCATTCATCTTTGGACAGATTTCCTGCAAATAAAGAGAAACTTATATAAAAATTAGCACAAAAAGGCTTTTGGACACACTAAACTTAAGGAAAAAGTATTAATAATACCGTGAACCCACGATATATCACTAACCCTAAAAACGAGGTTTTTCAAACTATTTATAAAAAAATAAAAACCTAATTAAATAAGGACTCTATTTGCTGGAAATCTATCAAAACGCGGCTTGGTCGACGGACCTCGCAATGGATCGTCGTGGTCACGACGGGCCGTCATGGACTCTGTCGTCCTATACTTACGCAATTTCTTATGTTGATCTCTTCATTACCCTCGACGGCAGGTATGATGGATCGTCACAGGCACAACGGTCCGTCGGGGGTCGCCGTTCCATAACACTTAAACTCTTGAAATTTGGGTACTGGGACTACTTCTCTAATATTCATGACGAACCAGCAGGATGGACCGTCATGGCTACGACGGTCCGTCACGCACTATGTAACCCCACACTTGGTCAGACTTCCCCATCTTTCTTCAGCAGCTGCACTATGATGCCACCTACCGATCGTCACGGGCACGACACACCGTCACAAGCTCCGTAGGTGGTACTTTTCTACATTTCTTGCTCAAAAACCTCCGCATTCATCTTTTAGACAGATTTCCTGCAAATAAAGAGAAACTTACATAAAAATTAGTACAAAAAGGTTTTTGGACACACTAAACTTAAGGAAAAAGTATTAAAAATACCGTGAAACCATGGTATATCAACACCCGCAACTTAAATTTGTTGTTTGTCCTCAAGCGACGCACTATGACTCAATACAAAATCTTTGTACAATAGTATCCATGTTTTATTTTTCGCAATCATTTGGCTATCAATCCGATCAGTCTCATCATATTTATGCATGTTATCACTATTAGGCTTGAATTATGTGGAATCAGACCATGACACAGACTCACCATGCACTAACACCTATCCTCTTCAATTTCTCACCGAGGTGCTAATATTTTTGGTATTGCAACTAGTGTCCTCACTTCAAAACAATATCCTCATTTTTCACACAATGATTTCAGTTTGAGTATAAGGATTACTTTTCAACACTTACTCTCAGAACAAATTCACACTCATTCATACATATTTCCATAAGCTTGCCCTTATTTTCACTGCTTTAAGTTCGCTATACAACTCTTAAGATCACGATAGGACTTTCTTAGCTTGTAACATAGGCTCAGGGTCAGGTAGGGTATATTTAGGTATACTTTAGTGACTTTTTACCCTCCTTGACATATCGGCTAAACATACCACTTTTTATCAATTTATTTCGCTCAGTTTCTCATATTCTTTCACCTTGCTATTTTCCCTTCTTTCTTCATTTGTGTAAGTGACTCTCTTCTTTTCTTGCTTGTATTTCTTGTATTTTATTTTTTTAATTTTATTTCACTTTTCTTTCAACTGATTCTTGAGTCACTTTACTTTTGTTCTTTCTCTCTCTTTGTTCTTTCAACCCCACTTTCCAGAGTATTCCTCATAATAGCAACCCTCAACTCATGGATTTGCCATGAGTCAAAGTACACAATACCCAAAGTTGGTTCAGGGCCATAAAAAGGGTTGTTTACTGCATTAGCCACCTTCAACTTATGCTTTTGGCATAATCTGAGGTGCAAATGTCCAAGGAGGGATCGGGGCTAGCACATTATTCTCAGAAACGATCAGTTGGGGTGAAAAAGAAAGGCCTAGTTTAAGCTCAAATCATTTGGATCAAAGAAGGATTAATTTCATTTGGTTTTCTTTTATTTAGGCTAAAAATGGGCTATATTGAACAAGGGCCTATGACCTTTCCTAATTGTCTATTACAGCTTACTTTTAGCAGAACTAATCAGGCAAGTTCTAGCTCAGTACAAATAGTGGACTATTCAAATCTTCCTCACACTCACTTGACATCTCATTACTCTACCAGATTATCAGACACCTAGTTCAAATTTTAGACTTAGGGTCCTGCAGTGGTGTACCTCTATGTCATGCTTAGAGCCACACATTTATCAATTACTATGCCTAGTAATGCATCATTTTCATTTCATCGGGATATCATTTTAGCCATTATGCTTCAGAATTAAACTACGTACACAAGATATAGACATGTCGGTTCAACTGTAAAAATAATCAGTCTCTTGGGGAAAAAGAACACAGGCAAGAAAACTCCAAAAGAGGTTAGTGAATTGGGCTACTCAGACTTCACCGTAGCACTCACTTTCCATTTACCCCACTCCCAACAAAAAGACATGCAATTGTCCCCAATGCATAAAAAAAATTGAAATACAGGAGTGGTAGGTAAAGCAAACCTGGCGCGTAAAGCGCCGACGATCAGTAGGCAGGTGGGTTCGGTTCCCCGAAACCAACTACCTCTGTAATCTGGACACCCTCAGTAGTGTCCTCAGCATCAACAGCACTATCAGCAGTGCCTCCCGCTATCTCCACATTTCTGGAGCTAGATTCCCCAGCAGCTCATTCCACGCGCCTCCTCATCAGCAAGCGAGGCTCTCCTCGCAGCCTCCATCTCACGGCGCTCCTTCTTCCGTGCTCGAGCCTCATCCTCCTCTCGACCTCTACGCCTCTTGGCTAACTCTCGAGTAAGAGGTGGTGGAATCTGTGATCTAAGAGTAGCCACGTAAGAGGCGTAGAACTCTCGAACCAAATCTTCACTATAACGTCCCAACGAACGTGCTGTCACTTCTGTCAATGTCTGGTCAAGAGATTGTGGATCTCGGGCATAATCAGGAGACTTCCCGTAAGGACCCACGGCTCCAATGTAAGGGTTTGTGTCATGACTCCTTTGTCATTCAGAAACTTTGCGTCTGAATAAACTTGATGCTGCCCGTCAACACACCACCGGTTGGGCTGGTCAGCAACCGGGGCGAGAGCACAATCGGTGAGCCGGGTGTGGATTCAGAACTGTCAACCTCATCAGACGAGGAAGACTGTGCATCTGCGGCGGGTGCAAGGATCTCAGCAGATCTAGAGGCTTCCTCCGATCACGAAACTCCTAAGGATCCAGACGCTTCTTCTTCATGAGTAGCTGACAAAGAAGGTGTGCCAGTAAGTGTGCGCTCCTCATCAGACTGGGAGGCAGTGACTACGCCGGATGCCACCTTTTTGGGCGTAACTCTAGCAGCACGTGCAGCTCGGGATGGGGTGGAAATGCCTGGGGGCACGTACTCGGGGTCACTCTCATCATCAGAGCCAATGACCAGGTGGGAAGATGGGGCGACAGACTTCGATTGCCCACGTGCGTAGACTCGATCTTGTTTTGGTGCCATAATAGATAGTACCTGTAAAGAATCATAATTATTATTAAAAGGAGCAAACAAGACAAGCAAAACAACACAAAATAAATAAAAGAGTTAAGGTGTAATGACATTTCTATAGTAACAGTGAAACACGACGGACCATGTGACGGCTCATCATGAGTACGACGGACCATCATGGGCTCCGTCATGTATTACTTTAAACTATGTTTATGTGGAGACCCCTGAAGGAAAGTCTCTTACAAGTATGATGGATAAGCAGGACGGACCATTGTGATTATGACTGTCCATCGTCGATGTCCGTCGTGGGACACTTAGAAAAATTTTTGGATACCCTTAGGAGAGGGGTCTCTGACCGTCATGACGGTTATGCAGGACGGACAATCGAGGGTAAGACGGTCCGTCGTAGATGTCCATAGGAGGACACTTAGAAATAGTTGGAGACCCTTAGGAATAGGGTCTCAGCCAACCAGAACGGTTGTGCAGGACGTACCGTCGTGGGAACGACGGTCCGTCGCATGTGTCTGTTAGAGGACACTTAGAAAAAGTGAGAGACCCTTAGGAATAGGGTCTCTGACAACCAGAATGGTTGTGCAGGACGGTCCGTCGCATGTGTCCGTTGGTGGACACTTGGTGAAATTTGGACAGTGGGGTGTTGGGGATGTTGGGACGGACCCTATGACGATCCGTTGTGGGTACGACAGTCCATTGTGGGTACGACGGTCCGTCATCGGGGTCTCGTTCTATCATTCAGTGACAGATATGGGGATGCCACAATCATGCCCTAGGACCCAAATGGAATTTTCAGTGTTTTAACCTACACGTGTCTAACCCAAATACCTAGTAAACTAGAAATGCTAAAGCACCTATTTCTACAGTTTTGACAAGGCAATTTTGAGGATTCTCAGCCTAGGTCAGACAGAATATGTATTAAAGAATGAACCCATCAATAAGAAATAGGCTAATGCTAGATGATAAACAAAAATGCAATGTAAATGGGTAGAAATCAGAGACACGTACCTAAGCATTTGAGAAAAACAAGCGAGGAAGGTACTTGGTGATCAAGTAGAGAACCACAACAGCAGACTCCGACTAGTAGAGAGTGGATTTTAGAAATTGGGGAATTTGGGAAAATGATCGGTTGAAAGAGTGGTAGGAAATTGGAAGTTAAAAAGGGAGGGAAATGGGAGTAAGAGGGAAGGAAATGGGTGAAATGAAGGGGGAGGGGGTTTTAAATGTTAAGAATTTAAAAAAAAAAACAGTCGGGTCGGGTCGGGTATGCTTCATTAATGACGCGACGAGTCCCTGATGACGGTCCGTCGCAGTTGTGACGGTCCGTCATTGGTTCCGTCGCGTGTGCCCTAGTTTTGAAAATAACAAAAAGACTACCTGGCACGACGGATTCATGCGACGGTCCGCCGCGTTCGTGACGAGTCATCGATGGGTCCGTCAGTCACTACTGCAGAGTGATTTTCTGCAGAATTTCCTGGTGATGTGCCTGCAAATTTAAAACCCATTAGTAGAAAATGCTACCATTACTAGAAAGAAAAACTATAAGTATTTGGTTGCCTCCCAACAAGCGCCTGATTTACCATCGCTGCACGACTGAGGACACTTGATTACTCAGCCTTCATCAAGATGGTATGCCTCTATCACTTCATTCACCCATGCAGTATGCCCAAAATAGAGTTTTATTAGTTCTCCATTCACCTTAAACCGCACTCCCACCTTCGTTTCTAACTCAAGTGCTCCATGAGGGAATAGTTGGGTAATCAAGTAAGGGCCAGTCCGTTTGGACTTGAGCTTTCCCGGAAACCAACGCAACCTAGAACTGTCTAAAATCACCAAATCCCCAACCATAAACTCTCGTTTTTCACTTTTTAGGTCATTATACTTCTTCATCTTTTGTTTTTAGGATATAGCAGATACCTATTGGAGCTCACCACTCTGCCTCATGGACCTACAAATGTTGAAGGTCGTTTCTTCATTGTTCAATCGAAATTTTATCTGCCGTTTTTCCATATTAACTAAGGCTCTACCCGTAGCAAGGAATGGCATCCCAAGAATAATAGGCACTTCAAAATCGACTTCACAATTAAGAATAACAAAATCTATCAAAAATATGAACGACTCCACTTTTACTAGAACATCGTGGAGTATCCTTATAGGCCTTTTCATTGTTCGATCAACTATCAGTAACCACGTCGCAGTGGGCTTTGGGTCACCCAAACCCAACTTTTTGTAAATCGAGAGGGGCATGAGATTTATGCTTGCCCCAAGATCACATAATGCTTTCGCAAAATGTAATGACCCTACGGTACAAGGAATAGTGAACACACCCGGATCTTCTTTCTTTTGTACAAGAGATCTTGTAGCAATAGCACTATAATGCTGCATTCTATCATCATCCTCGAAAGTGACCAATCTTTTCTTTGTAACCAGATCTTTCATAAACTTGGCATAACCGGGCATTTGTTCTAGAGCTTCTACCAAAGGGACATTGATAGAAAGCTGCTTCAACAGTGTTATAAAACGCCGATATTTACCATCCTCGGTCTTTTTCACTAATCTCTGAGGTAAGGGAGGGTGGTCTATGCATGGGAATTACCTTTATAGGGACTTCTGCATCTTTTCCAGTGCTATCTTCTGCTTCACCACTACCCTCTACCACCTTATCATTATCCTTTCTCACCTTTTCCTCATTAGACGGCATAGGTGGGTCAATGGTTTGCTTACCACCCCGAGTAGTGATTGTCATACATTGCGCATCATTTTTTGGATTTTGGACAGTGTTGCTAGGAAGAGTGCCCGGTTGCCGTGTGATCACAGTCGCAGATAATTGGGCATTTGCAGCTCGATCTGCTTAATCGATATTGCATGTGTATCGACTTTCTGCCCAATGCCCGCTAAGTCACTCCTTAACTCTTTAATGTGCTCATCATTAGCATCCAACCTCCTCATCATTTGTGCAGCATATCCTCACCTCGCGCCACACTATCTCCACCATCCCTAGGAGTAACTTCACGATTTTGATGAGGGACATAGGGCCTATTCCTATCATTTCTGTTACCATAGTTACCTCTGTTGAAGTTATTGCCGCGGTTATAGTTTCCATCTCGGACATAATGACCCTCAAGGTTATAGTTGCCATAGATCCGGCCTTAGTTCCCTTGACCTTGGCGCCAATTATCCTAATTTGAGCCTTGGGCACTCGGTCGGAAACCCCTCGTCTGCTTATTTACTGCATAGGAATCCTCCGCATAATAGCATTCATCATTTGGTGGTGGTGGTTTACACAAGTAGTTAACTGCATATATCTTTTCTGCACCCTCAATGATATGTTTTAATACCAACTCAAGCTCAGTTCTCATCTGAGCCATCTTTTCACGAATCTCATCTGTGGCTGGGTTGTGAGTGGATTGCACTGCGAAGGTGTTTCTCCTAGTATCTGACTTTCTAGTACTCCAAGCTTTATTGTTCCGGGAGATTTTCTCTAACTTTTCAACAATCTCAGCATAAGGAAACTCCCCATAAGAACCACCCGCTATAGTATCCAACACCTCTTTATTATTATCATCCTGTCCCCGATAGAAGTATTCCTTCAGTGACTCATCATCTATGCGGTGATTGGAGACGCTTCTAAAAAACGAGATGAATCTATCCCAAGAACTACTAACTGACTTCCTGTTAGTGCCACAAAGTTGTTCACTCTGTCTTTGTGGTTTAGTTTCTTGGAGACCGGGTAGTAGCGTGCTAAGAAAACGTCCCTTAGTTGGTTCCAAGTGAATATTGAGTTGTAAGGGAGCTCGGTGAACCAAATAGCAGCCTCTCCCATCAATGACAGAGAAAACACTCTTAGCCCTATTACATCCAAGTCCAAGTCAGGCCTCCCTACACAGCTTTTACACACTGTCCTTACCTTAGCTATATGAGCATGTGGATCCTCAGAAGGTAGCCCTGAAAACAAACCTCTGGCAGTGAGCATTTGCATCAGGCTACTAGTTACCACAAAGGTGTGTCCTTGTGGTATAGGGGGTAGACAAGCGGCCCATCGGAGTCTGCTATATTGTCATAGCCTCTGTAGTATTCTTGGGGACGTGGAGCGGGGCTCTGTCCCCTATGTTGGTTCTCACCAGAGCATCGGGTAACAACTGACCATGAACATCAATCGGAGCTGGGATGTTCTGGTTTGGATCATCATCATTAATACCCAATTTTCAATTCATGTTGCGTAGTGTACGCTCTAATTCGTGATTGTAGAGAAACAAGGGTTCTCTTCCTCTTCGTGTATTTGGCATACAAGGAAGATGGTTCTGCAAAAATCAAAAACAATAAAACATAGTAAAATCAAGAAAATATTGACTAAACTATAGTAATAAGTTTAAGTTAATCTAAAAGCTACTTTCCCCGGCAGCGGCGCCAAAATTTGATACGCTCAAACTTACTTCTCAAATAAGGAGTAAAGTGGTCGTATCAAGTAAAGAACCCAACTAATGAGGTTGGGATCGTTCCCACGAGGAAAATAGTTCAGACTTAACTTCAATGTATTATTACTACTATTTAGTCAATTATTTCCTTGGAAAGCAAAGACAATAAAAGGGGAGTTTTTTTTACTTGTAAATGAATGAAAATAACTAGCTAAATTAAAGGAGACAACTAACAGCTTCAAATGTTGGAGTTTAATCAATTACTAAAGTAACTAGGGTTTACGTGTTCCCCACAGGTTCATAACTTGATAATTCTAACTATAACAATTTTTTCCTAGTATCTTGCATGCAAAGTGATAAGTTATGTATTTATAAATCCTTGGTCCGCATCTAGAAAATTTCACTCCGCACCTGTGTCCGGCTACGTGTGTTGCTATACTAACCCTCACCTTTACCTCATATTAAGCATCGTATTCGATATTTGACTAAGTTATTACCTCATACCAATCAATACTAGCCTACTAGATAGTATACACTAAATCTATGTTGATAATTCTTTTCCTATTATCTACCTCCTTGGTCCGGCAAGTATTATTAACGCGAGTTCTAACGTTGGTCATCCGTTAAAAAGACTTCTAAGCGAAAGAATTATCAATACATGCAAGACACTATTCTAGAATTGTTATTGTAGTTAGGTTTTACCTCATTATTCGCTTATGGTTCCCACAAACCTAGTTATGGAGTTTAGTTACCCATAGTCATAATCACAATATTCAAATATGTAATATAAGAATTCATGCACTTACTTCAAAGAGAAAGAATAAAATCCAGAAGTTCACTTGATTAATCAACAAAAATCACCAACAATCAATTACTGAAATTAATTGAAGACTAAAAATTATCCAAAAGTTTAATAATAATCACCAAGTCTAATCCACAAAAGAAGCTCAAATAACCAAGAGCCTAACCCCAAAAACGAGGTTTTTTGAACTATTTATAAAACGCGGCTGGGTCGACGGACCTCGCGACGGATTGTCGTGGTCACGACGGACCATCATGGGCTCTGTCGTCCCATACTTATGCAATTTCTTTTGTTGCTCTCTTCATTACCCTCGACGGCAGGTATGACGGATCGTCACAGGCACAACGGTCCGTCGTGGGTTTCCGTTCCATAACACTTGAACTCTTGGAATATGGGTACTGGGACTACTTCTCTTATCTTCATGACGAACCAGCAGGACGGACCGTCATGGCTAAGACGGTCCGTCACGCACTCCGTAACCCCACACTTGGTCAGACTTTTCCATCTTCCTTCAGCAGCTTCACTACGATGCCACCTACGGACCGTCACGGGCACGACGGACCATCACAAGCTCCGTAGGTGGTAGTTTTCTGATTTTCTTGCTCAAAAACCTCCGCATTCATCTTTTAGACAGATTTCTTGCAAATAAAGAGAAACTTACATAAAAATTAGTACAAAAAGGCTTTTGGACACACTAAACTTAAGGAAAAAGTATTAAAAATACCGTGAAACCACGGTATATCACACCCTACACTCAAAAACAAGCACTTTGTCCCTAGTTCTACAAAACATTATAATCATCAAATACATAGGTAAGGTGAAGCACTCCCCAATTAATTTTTCGTGGCATCAATGCCATCAACCTCCTCTACATCCAAAAGTGCATCCACATTCTGTTTCAGAGTCAAAGTCCAAATCAGAGCTAGTATGTAGCCTATTCTCAACCGTGGGCACATCATCATCCACTGGCTCAAAGAACTCTGCTCTGATGCCCAATTCTTCCCTTTGTATGTCTATTCAATGAATACTTATTTTTCACCTCCCTAAGTTGCTCTTGTAACAATACAATCCATAACATAATAATTTAAATACAAGATACAATATTATACGTAACATAATAATTAATTTGCGATATAATAAGTATCATGTCAAAAATATGTTGAACGTGCATTTGAAGTTTTGCAATCACGTTTTGCAATTATTACAAGACCGTCAGGTTTTTGGACAAAGGAAGTTCTACATGATATAATGATTACATGTATTACACTGAACAACATAATAATTGAGGATAGATGTGATCTTAATGCACCAACTAAAGGTGTTGTAGAGGCTCCAACTCCAATGACAGAAATGGTGGTAGATGAAAATCTCCAATTTGAATATTTTTTAACTAGACATAAAAAAAATTAAAGAAAAAAAATGTTCACTTGAACTCCTTAATGCATTAATAGAGCATTTATGGGAGCAACATAATAATTTCAAAAATTAGTGTTTATATAATGTTTATGTAATTATATTTTACTTTTATTTTGAATTTGTCCATAAATTTGCATATCATATAATATTTCTTACAATTTATGTTATTTAAAATTTTAGAATAAAATGTAATTTTCTATTAAATAAAATTTTTAAAAAAAATAAAATTTTATAACACGTGAAAATAATATAAAATAATTACTTGAAAAAAATAAAGGATTTATATTATGAAATAAGAAAATAATAATAATATATTATTGAGGAGATAGAAAAAATTCTTTTTTAGAGAATAAAATAAAAAAAATTGGGTTAGAATTGATTGTCTAAAAAATAAAGGTCTATTTTTCGTATAAAATAGAGTATAGGGTTCGAAATGCCCTCAGACTCTTTTCCCCAAAAAAAAAACCTATCAATGTTGTTTTAAATGTCAAACTTAATCTCTCAATAACCTCCCCAGTTAACTATATTTTTATTGCACTTCCACAAAAACTATTCCCTTTGATCTTAACATTGAATCTGTCCAAAATAGCTTTCAGCTCCTCCTAACATGCTATGTTCTAATTCAATTGTACTAATAAAACAAGTGAAACTAAAAGTTCGAAAACACTTGGAGACCATCTCCAATTTATCTCTATTTTACTCTACATTCTCTATATTTGGAGAGTATAATAGAGAATGTTCACTCCAACCCTCCCTCCCCCCTCTATATTATGTTCTATATTTCATTCGGAAAAGGCTCAAAAATGCCCATAAACTATTCGAAATAGCTTATATATACCCTTAAACTTTATTTATGCTCAAAACTTCCCTTTCCGTCATACTATTGGGTCAAAAGTACCCTTCTTATTAACGGAAGTTGTTAAATGTCACATGGATGCCATATAGATGCCGCATTGCATGTCAATAGGATTTCACTGTCACGTAGACTAAATAGAAAGGGTCAAAATATCCATTAAACTATCTGAAATAGCTCATATTTACCCTTAAACTATATTTCGGCTCAAAACTACCCTTCTCGTCAAACTATTGGATCAAAAGTACCCTTCTTATTAGCAAAAATTGTTAAATGTCATGTGGATGCCACATTGCATGCCAATAAGGTTCCACTGCGACATAGTTTAAATCCCTAAATCCTAATTACTTCCCCCCTCATCTCATTATTTCCAGAAATGATATATTCACCCGTTCTCCCTCATTTCGCGGTTAGGATTTCATACTTTTCTTCGTGGATAGGGTTTCAAAGTGGATATTCATGCTTGTAGGTAAGTAAATATTTTTTCTTATTTTATTATGTTTACGATTTCAAAGCATGATAGTTAGGATTTCACAACTTTCCCCTAATTTCATAGCTAAGGATTCGTAGCTTTCTTCAGGGCTGAGTTTCAAAGTGGATATTCATGGTTGTAGGTTAGTAAATATTTTTTCTTATTTTATTATATTTACGATTTCAAAGTATGATAGTTGGAATTTCACAACTTTCCCGTCATTTCGCGCTAAGGTTTCATAACTTTCTTCAGAGCTGAGTTTCAAAGTGGATTTTCGTGGTTGTAAACACAATAAAATAAGAAAAAAGTTTACTAACATACAACCATGAATATCCACTTTGAAACTCATCAACGAAAAAAATTGTGAAACCTTAGCCGCGAAATGAGGGAGAAGGGGTGAAATCGTTTTCGGAAAATAATAAAATGAGGGGAAAAGAGTAATTAAGATTTGGGAATTTAGTCAGTGTTACACATGTGGAATTTAACAACTTCCGCTAATAAGAAGGTCACTTTTGACCCAATAGTTTGACGGAAAGGGTATTTTTGAGCCGAAATATAGTTTAAGGGTAAATATGAGCTATTTCGGATAATTTAAGGGTACTTTTGACCATTTTTCTTTTAGTCTATGTGGCAGTGAAAATCTATTGGCGTGTCATGTGGCATCCACAGCATTTAACAATTTCCATTAATTAGAAGGACAATTTTGACCCAATAGTTTGATGGGAAGGGTAGTTTTGAGCCAAAATATAGTTTAAGGGTATATATGAACTATTTCAGATAGTTTAAGGATATTTTTTATCCTTTTCCGTATGGCATAATACATATATCGGACCATAAACTTGGATTCAAATTTTAACTTTGACCTCCAACTTTCATAATGCACAAACAGACACTTTAACTATCCAATTTTTAAATAAATTAACACATGAGTCCTACATGGCACAATACACGTAAGACACCACGTATGACAAAAAATGACTTGTTAATAATAAGTTGCTACTTTCACTCAAATTAATAATTTTTCTATTTTATTTTTAAAAGAAGTGGTCAATTAACTATGTAATTAAAAGTTATTTTAATATTATTTATATTATTATAAGGTTATTAATTAAATGTCTAATAATTTTTTATTGTTTCTAAGCAATATAATATCTAAAATATATTATTGATAAGTATGTTCTTTTCCTCCCGAATTAACAATTTTTTAATTTAATTTTATTTTAATTTTCATTTTAAATATGTAATTTAGATTATAATCATTTTCATTATAATGTATGCGCAAAATTTACATGATAATTCAGACAATCTACTTTTATGTTTTAGTGATAAAATTATTAAACTATACTTTAAAAGAGCATGAAAATATTTGATGCAATAGTTCAAAATGAAATAGGCGAAGCAAATTAGTACACGAAATAATTGAATACAAAATAAAATTGTTAATTTAAACAATTTTTAGCTACACATAAAAAATAAGAACAAAAACAATGTTCATTTTGAACTCCTACATTAATAGGACATTTATAAGGGTAACGTAATAATCTTGAAAGTTGAATATTTATATAAAATTTAAAATAAATTTTACGATAATACAATATTTATGATGCAATTATATTTCACCAATGATTTCACTTTTATATTAATGTTGGTTAATATGTATATTATATATAATATTTATTGCAATTTATGTTATTTAGAAAGTTAGCAAAATATAATTTTATATTAAATGAAGAGTTCGAAAAAAATAAAATTATATATCACATAAAGATTTAAGAGTGATTATTTGCAAAAAAAAAAAAAAAAGAAATTATTTATATTACGAAATAAAAAATAAGAATAAAATAATATTGACGGAAAAATTTCCATAAAAATTAAAATAAAAAATTAAATTAAAATTAATTATCTAAAACACTAAATAACTCTACATTTAAAAAAATAAAATATAAAACATCGTTAAAAATGCTCCGATAAGTGAAAATGTGAGTTACTAAAAAGCAGGAGGACAAGTGGAGGACAGTAAGAAAGGTAGCAAAAGCCTGCAAGAAAGCATTAGGACATGGAAATATTTTTAAAAAAAATAATATTCAGGTGCATTGAATGTATAGCAGAGTGAATAAATGCATGAGCAGATAAATTATGTACTATAAGTACCTGGCCTTCAATTCTCTTAATAAAAATTCACCAACTAACCTATTTAGCCTACTACATAAATATATATATCTGCATCAATTAAAATATAGGAAGTGTTAAATAATCATAATTTTTTGGTCAAAAGTTAATCAGAATGGAGAAAAGATTAATTTAATCTTTTTCTTTTTTAAAGTAAATCAAATTTTTATTACTACTGATTTCTAGATTTTTAGAAATATGTGTGAATAATAATTTAATGTTTAAATTACATTAAATTAGAATTAGTATTTAATTGTGTAAAGAAAATTATTTTATGAATTTTATAATGTGAGACCAATTACAATCTAACTTCACCTTTTTTTAATTCTTTCTTTCTTTGCTCCTTTTCCTCATTTTTTTTGTCATCCTTTCTCCTTTTTATTTCATTATATATAAATTTAAATTATACAAATTATAATTCTACGAGATATATTTGGATACATTTTTATCAATAATTTTCTAATTTTGAACTTGCAAAATAATATTTACTTATTTCTATTATATACAAACCATCCAATTTTAAAATCGAACACAAAAAAAATATCTATATTATCTAACTTCATACTACAATTTTTTTTATGGGAATAATATCACATTTGTTTTCTTTGTTTTAATTTCTTTACAGTACATTTGATGCACTATCATACTAAATTTAAAATCATATGGTTTGATTATTTTTTTTCTTCACTACTATATTCATTTGAATATTATATCTCATAATCGTCTTTTAAAATAAATAAAATATTTTTCATGATAATAACAATTTTTTTATTAAAGTTTATACTCTAATGTGATAAATATGGAAAGACAAGTTTTGTGGGAGAAATTTAATAATTAGATGGATTTTATGTATTAAAACATAAGAATTAATTTTCGTTTTATAATATTTTTTTTTGATATATAGTGAAAATATGACATAACGCTATAAATAAGTTAATTACATTTAAGGTAATTTGGAAATTTCCTTTAATTTGATATTTCTCACAACATTCAGTAATATATTTGATACTTCTCACATGGGATTTTTTAAAAAATATTGTTATTTCAATGATTAACTTCAGTCTTAAACATCTATTGTAGATTTATTTACTTATCATTATCTAAATATTTTTTTCAGCTAATAAGAAAATTATCTTTTTGTGCATGTGTATAGTTCATTCTATTTATTTTTAAAAATAAATAAATATTATTCAATTAATAAAAAAATTGCAAGTTTTTAGTTTAAAAAGTATTTTGAATTGTACCTTAAAAAGATGTTCATAAGATACTGATGCATACCTTCAAAAATTAATTTTCATTTCAAATAAATCTCTTTATCAAAGAAAATAATTAAATTTTTTATTAATAATAAGTACAAATGACTATCTTCTCTACTTAAGATTATACTTAATTATTTTTTAAGCGTAGATTCAAAAACAAATAGTTAATTTTTTCTTTAAATATAATCAACTAAATAGATTAGTCTATAATATAATGGATGTCTTTCGAGAGAAAAATAATACTATTTTGGTAATTAGATATTTGTAAAAGTAATTGATGATAAGACGTTTATAATTATGCCACGAATAACACGTTAATTTTTTATGGCCAAAAGGGTTTTTTTCAATTAGGATATACATGTTTAAAAAATTATTCATTTAATATAAAAAATTTTATCGAAGGAGACAATTAAAATTCATGTTAATAATAATAATAATAATAATAATAATAGTAATAATAATAATAATAATAATGATAATAATAATAATAATAATAATAATAATAATAATAATAATAATAATAATAATCTCTCTCTCTCTCTCTCTCTCTCTCTCTCTCTCTATATATATATATATATATATATATATATATATATATATATATATATATATATATATATATATATATATATTATTCGAAAAATATTTCAATAACGATAATCAAAATTCAAAATACTTTAGAATTGATAAAAATCAACACATTATAGAACTATGTAATTTAACTTTTTAAAACATAATAATTAAATATGTAGGTTAATTTTTTAAATATGTAGTTTTAAATACGTGATTTATTTAAAATATAATATTTAAATATGAATTTTAATTTTTTAAAACATAATAATTAACAATTATCAAAACTATAACATTATTGTGTATCTATCTTAGTTTGTGGTGAAATAAGATCCACACTTATTATCCATATAATTTGTAATACTTCTTTACTATGTCGATATCTACTTATTTAAGTATTTTGAAATTTGACTGTTATTATTGTAACAACCTGTTTAGTCGTTTTGAGTGGTAGAGTTTAGTTCTGGTAATAACAGTCTGGGTCGACGGATCCCACGACGGACCGTCATGGGCACGACGGACCGTCGAGGGGGTCTCGTTCCAAAACACTTAGATTCTGAAAAATTGGGTACTGAGATCGACTCTCTGAACTTCACGACGGAATGGCAGGACGGACCGTCGTTGGCACGACGGACCGTCACAAATCTTTCCACAGAATTAACTCTCTGAACTTTGTGACGGACCTGCAGGACGGACCGTCACAGTCATGACGGACCGTCACAGGCTGCGTAACCCTGACTGGGTCGGATTTCTGTTAAAAGTTTTTAAGGGGCGTTTTGGACTATTCATGCTTATAATTATAAAGTTAGTGGGTTAATGTTAATAATTCAATTACTTGGGGGTTAAAGGAGATAACCTTGAAATAAATAGTGGGTTATTTTTATCATCTTTTATACTTAATTATATGACAATTAGGGTAAAAGAAAAAGGGTTTTGAATAAGAAAAATAGAAAGAACAGAGAGAGAAAGGGAGAAACGAACGATCGAGAGAGAGAGGAACGAAGAGGACAGCAGAGCATTGGGGAATTAGCTTGCTTGATCACGATTCTTCGGTGGAGGTAGGTTATGGTTTATACTATCTCATAGTAAACTCTTAATAGCGAATGATATGTGTTGGGTAGTATTGTAAAGTCTTCTATATGCTTAATTGTGTGCTTGCGTGATGTGATTATGTAATTGTAATGGATTGGGAAGATGAGGCTGTGAATCTTAAATCTTAAATTCACTTTGTTAATGATGATGCCTTGGTATAAAAGAAGGCTTGATGAACTAAAGTAATGAGATTAGAGGATCGGATGTCACGTTCCGACACCAGGATAGTATTAGAGGATCGGGTGTCACGTTCCGACACCAGGATAGTATTAGAGGATCGGGTGTCACGTTCCGACACCAGGATAGTATTAGAGGATCGGGTGTCACGTTCCGACACCAGGATAGTATTAGAGGATCGGGTGTCACGTTCCGACACCAGGATAGTATTAGAGGATCGGGTGTCACGTTCCGACACCAAGATAGTAGAGGATCGGAGTGTCACGTTCCGACACCAGGATAGTAGGGGATCGGAGTGTCATATTCCGACATCAGGATAGTAGTAGTGGAGCGGAGTGTCACGTACCGACACAAGAGGAATAAATAGAATGAAAACTTGAATTATGTTGATATACTCAATTTAAAGAACTAATTCCCAAATGAGTATGATGGGGAGGCTTGAGTCCTCATAGATATGCTGGGTGTTGTGGCCAATGGTTATGGTATTTGTTGTTATCACCTGTTGAGTATGTAGTTGATTTTATATTATTATTTGATATATACTGTTTTCTATTTTGAGTTGGCCGATGATACCTACTCAGTACTTGTGCCTTGTACTGACCCCTACTTGTATTTGTTTTTCTTTGATTATTTGTGGAGTGCAGCAAACGTACCATCGTCTTCAACTCGTCCTCAACTCTAGCCAGTCTTCATCACGCCAGATTTCAGGGTGAGCTATTGCTTCTAGCTTGGACTGGATCTTCTTCTTCACGTCTTGATGCCTTGAAATTCCGGCATGGACTAGCTGTTTATTTATTTTAGCTTCTTAGACACTCCTAGATTTAGTAATTTGAGGATAGATGTTCTTGTGGTGATGACTTCCAGATTTTGGGAATAATAAGTATTAAATTTTAGAATGTTGTTTATTGGTTATACTAATGAGTTTTAAGTCTTCCGCATTATATTCTGTTTATTATGTTGAAATGTTGGGGTTTAGATTGGTTGGTTCGCTCACATAGTAGGATAAGTGTGGGTGCCACTCGCGGCTCATTTTGGGTCGTGACAAACTTGGTATCATAGTATTAGGTTCGTTGGTCTCATCATACAAGAACGAGTCTAGTAGAGTCTTAAGGAATGGTAGGGGGACGCCTTTACTTTTCTTTGAGAGGCTATAGGACTTTAGGAAAATTCCATTCTTTCTTTCTTTCGTGCTATTACTTGGATCCAATTGGTATCTAGGTGATACAAATTGGTATCTGACTATCTTCACTCTATTTCGCAGATGGTTAGAACTAGAGCAACAACTGCGCCAACACCAACACCGGCAAGACAAGACGCATCTGAGCCAGCCACTGGGGCTGTAGCTCGAAGAGGAGCAGTGGCAAGAGGCTGTGGTAGAGGTCGCGGGAGGACGTCCTCTAGAGGAAGAGGACAAGCACCTGGCCCAGCTAGTACTAGGGCGGTGACTCCTCCACCGACTGATGAGGTAGAAAGAGAGGGCGGGGAAGGGGAAAATGAGCAAGTGCAGAATGAGGAATTACCACCCCAACCTACCCCAGAGATGATTAACCAGGTTCTTGCTTATCTTAGCGGGTTATCTGATCAAGGCCAGACACCTCCAGTGTTTTCTGCACTGGCGCCTCAGGTTCCGAGAGTACAACATTCCGCTGCTGAGGCTCCCCGCATGGATGCCTCATTGGAAATAGGCACATTTCCTCGATTGACTACAGGGCCTATAATAACGAGTGATTAGCATGAACTTTTCAGTAAGTTCTTGAAATTGAAACCTCCAGTTTTCAAGGGTGCTGAATCTGAGGATGCCTACGATTTTCTGATTGATTGTCATGAGTTGCTACATAAGATGGGCATAGTAGAACGATTTGGTGTTGAGTTTGTGACCTATCAGTTTCAGGGGAACGCCAAAATATGGTGGCGGTCATATGTTGATTGTCAACCAGCACAAGCACCACCTATGACTTGGGCATCATTCTCTAGCTTGTTTATGGAGAAGTATATACCTCGGACTTTGAGCGATAGGAGGAGATATGAGTTCCTAAGCCTAGAGCAAGGCAGGATGTCGGTTACTGCTTATGAGGCTAAGTTTCGTGAGCTATCCAGGTATGCCACCCAACTTTGCTTCAGTCCACAAGAGCGGATTCGCCGTTTCGTGAAGGGATTGAGGTCAGATTTGAAGATTTCAGCCTTACTGGTAGCTGCTGCGGCAAAATCCTTTCAGGAGGTGGTAGATTTTGTGATAGAAGTGGAGGGGGTGAAGCCAGACGACTTCACCATGGCATCGACATCTAAGAAGTTTCGTAAGGGAGGTGAGTTTAATGGTTCTTACTCCAGAGGGCACGGTTCAGGAGGTTACCCAGCCCGACCTATTCAGTCTTCACTGCAGGCTGTAGCTGGGGGTCCATCGCAGACCAGCCAAGATTCCTCTGAGTTTGGAGGTTACCCCCAGACTTCGTCATTCTCATAGAGACCTATGCTTGAATCCAGAGAGTGTTATGGATGTGGGGAGACTGGACACATTAAGAGGTATTGTCCAAAATAGAGTTACAGACCTCCAATAGTCAGAGGTAGAAGTGGTCATGGAAGAGGCCGTCATTCTGGAGGACGTGGTGGCCGAGGTAATGGTGGTCACCAAAACGGCCGGGATGACGAGCAAACTGGAGCTACTACAGCACAACATGGTAGGGGCAACGGGCAGACAGGTAATAGGGCCCATTGTTATGCTTTCCCTGGGAGGTCTGAAGCGGAGACATCTGATGATGTTATCACAGGTAATCTTTTGGTTTGTGATTGCATGGCTTCTGTATTATTTGATCCTGGCTCCACATTTTCATATGTATCTTCCTCATTTGCTACTGGTCTTAATTTACATTGTGAATTGCTTGACATGCCTATTCGTGTTTCTACTCCGGTGGGTGAGTCTGTGATAGTTGAAAAGGTATATAGGTCTTGTCTGGTGACTTTTGTGGGGAGCAATACTCATGTAGACTTGGTTATCTTAGAAATGGTTGATTTCGATGTAATTCTGGGTATGACTTGGCTTTCTCCGAATTTTGCGATCTTAGATTGTAATGCAAAAACTGTAACGTTGGCCAAGCCTGGGACAGATCCGTTAGTGTGGGAGGGTGACTACACTTCCACTCCAGTTCGTATCATCTCCTTTCTTCGTGCTAAGAGAATGGTTAGTAAAGGGTGTTTAGCTTTCTTGGCACACCTCAGGGATGATACTACCCAAGTACCTTCAATTGAGTCGGTTTCGATAGTCCGCGAGTTTTTTAATGTGTTTCCTGCAGATCTTCCTGGTATGCCACCGGATAGGGATATTGATTTCTGTATTGATTTGGAGCCGGATACTCGCCCCATTTCTATACCCCCTTATAGAATGGCCCCGGCAGAGTTAAGGGAGTTAAAGGCCCAACTTCAAGAGTTGTTAGGTAAAGGCTTCATTATACCAAGCGCTTCCCCTTGGGGTGCTCCGGTTTTATTTGTGAAGAAGAAGGATGGGAGTTTCCAGATGTGCATAGACTACCGGCAGTTGAATAAGGTAACTATTAAGAACAAGTACCCCATTCCTCGCATTGATGACTTGTTCGATCAGTTACAAGGTGCTTGTGTCTTCTCTAAGATTGACTTGAGATCCGGTTATCATCAATTGAAAATACAGGCAACAGACGTGCCAAAGACTGCTTTTCGAACCAGGTATGGGCATTACGAATTCGTAGTAATGTCTTTTGGTCTTACGAATGCCCTTGCTGCGTTCATGAGCCTGATGAACGGGATTTTTAAGCCATATCTGGATCTCTTTGTTATCGTATTTATTGATGATATACTGATATACTCAAAAATTAAGAAGGAACATGAGGAGTATTTGAGAATTGTATTGGAGTTGTTGAGGAAGAAAAAGCTTTATGCCAAATTCTCCAAGTGTGAGTTTTTGCTAGATTCAGTGTCCTTCTTGGGGCACGTGGTTTCTAAGGATGGAGTGATGGTGGATCCTTCCAAGATTGAAACAGTGAGGAATTGGGTAAGACCTACTAATGTGTCAGAGGTAAGGAGCTTTGTTGGTTTAGCTAGATACTACCGTCGATTTGTCAAGGGATTTTCTTCCATTGCTTCCCCGCTGACAAATTTGACTAAGCAGAACATTCCATTTGTATGGTCGGACGAATGTGAAGAAGGCTTCCAGAAACTCAAGACCTTGCTGACTACTGCACCTATTCTTACCTTGCCAGTAGAGGGTAAGAATTTCATTGTTTATTGCGATGCATCTTATTCTGGGTTGGGTGCAGTGCTAATGCAAGAGATGAATGTAATCGCTTATGCTTCGAGGCAACTAAAGGTGCATGAACGTAATTATTCGACCCACGATTTGGAGTTGGCTGCGGTAGTGTTTGCATTAAAGCAATGGAGACATTATCTATATTGGGTCAAGTGTGAAGTGTACACGAATCATCGTAGTTTACAGTATGTCTTTACCCAGAAAGATTTGAATTTAAGACAGAGGAGATGGATGGAACTACTGAAGGACTGTCAGGAGTGCACCCGGTATTTCATGTGTCTATGCTGAAAAGATACCATGGGGATGGAAACTACATTATTCGTTGGGATTCAGTTCTTATTGATGAGAATTTGTCTTATGAGGAGGAGACTGTTGCCATTCTAGATAGAGAAATCCGCAAGTTGAGATCAAGGGAGATTGCATCCATCAAAGTTCAATGGAAGAATCGACCAGTTGAAGAGTCCACTTGGGAGAAGGAGGCTGATATGCAAGAAAGATACCCACACCTGTTTACAGATTCAGGTACTCCTTTTCGCCCTTGTTTTTCTTCTTGTGATCGTTCGAGGACGAACGATGGGTAAATTGGTATCTATTGTAACGACTTGTTTAGTCGTTTTGAGCGGTAGAGTTTATTTCTGGTAATAACAGTCTGGGTCGACGGATCCCACGACGGACCGTCATGGGCACGACGGACCGTCGAGGGGGTCTCGTTCCAAAACACTTAGATTCTGAAAAATTGGGTACTGAGATCGACTCTCTGAACTTCACGACGGAATGGCAGGACGGACCGTCGTTGGCACGACGGACCGTCACAAATCTTTCCACAGAATTAACTCTCTGAACTTTGTGACGGACCTGCAGGACGGACCGTCACAGTCATGACGGACCGTCACAGGCTGCGTAACCCTGACTGGGTCGGATTTCTGTTAAAAGTTTTTAAGGGGCATTTTGGACTATTCATGCTTATAATTATAAAGTTAGTGGGTTAATGTTAATAATTCAATTACTTGGGGGTTAAAGGAGATAACCTTGAAATAAATAGTGGGTTATTTTTATCATCTTTTATACTTAATTATATGACAATTAGGGTAAAAGAAAAAGGGTTTTGAATAAGAAAAATAGAAAGAACAGTGAGAGAAAGGGAGAAACGAACGATCGAGAGAGAGAGGAACGAAGAGGACAGCAGAGCATTGGGGAATTAGCTTGCTTGATCACGATTCTTCGGTGGAGGTAGGTTATGGTTTATACTATCTCATAGTAAACTCTTAATAGCGAATGATATGTGTTGGGTATTATTGTAAAGTCTTCTATATGCTTAATTGTGTGCTTGCGTGATGTGATTATGTAATTGTAATGGATTGGGAAGATGAGGCTGTGAATCTTAAATCTTAAATTCACTCTGTTAATGATGATGCCTTGGTATAAAAGAAGGCTTGATGAACTAAAGTAATGAGATTAGAGGATCGGATGTCACGTTCCGACACCAGGATAGTATTAGAGGATCGGGTGTCACGTTCCGACACCAGGATGGTATTAGAGGATCGGGTGTCACGTTCCGACACCAGGATAGTATTAGAGGATCGGGTGTCACGTTCCGACACCAGGATAGTATTAGAGGATCGGGTGTCACGTTCCGACACCAGGATAGTAGGGGATCGGAGTGTCACATTCCGACACCAGGATAGTAGTAGTGGAGCAGAGTGTCACATACCGACACAAGAGGAATAAAGAGAATGAATCTTGAATTATGTTAATATACTCAATTTAAAGAACTAATTCCCAAATGAGTATGATGGGGAGGCTTGAGTCCTCATAGATGTGCTGAGTGTTGTGGCCAATGGTTATGGTATTTGTTGTTATCACCTGTTGAGTATGTAGTTGATTTTATATTATTATTTGATATATATTGCTTTCTATTTTGAGTTGGCCGATGATACCTACTCAGTACTTGTGCTTTGTACTGACCCCTACTTGTATTTGTTTTTCTTTGATTATTTGTGGAGTGCAGCAAACGTGCCATCGTCTTCAACTCGTCCTCAACTCTAGCCAGTCTTCATCACGCCAGATTTCAGGGTGAGCTATTGCTTCTAGCTTGGACTGGATCTTCTTCTTCACGTCTTGATGCCTTGAAATTCCGGCATGGACTAGTTGTTTATTTATTTTAGCTTCTTAGACGCTCCTAGATTTAGTAATTTGAGGATAGATGTTCTTGGGGTGATGACTTCCAGATTTTGGGAATAATAAGTATTAAATTTTAGAATGTTGTTTATTGGTTATACTAATGAGTTTTAAGTCTTCCGCATTATATTCTGTTTATTATGTTGAAATGTTGGGGTTTAGATTGGTTGGTTCGCTCACATAGTAGGATAAGTGTGGGTGCCACTCGCGGCTCGTTTTGGGTCGTGACAATTATTGAACTATTTTATATTACATTTTAAAAAGCATTTTAAAATTGAATTAAAAAAATTATTGAAAATTAAAATTTAAATAATTATTTAAATAGATGAGTTAAATTTATTCATAAATAAATATGATAAAATTACTTAATTTAAAAATTCTTAATCAGTTTCAAAAAAAAACATTAATTTGAGAGAAAAAATATATGTATATTGTACTACAACTACGTATACTTAATATTTTAACATATCATTTAACGAAACAACAACTAATACTAATAAAGAAAAATATATATGTGATAAAAAATTTGATCTTCTCCATGTATAATAAATTTGTGTTGTCATTATCATCGGAGAATTAATAAATTTGTAAAATATTGGGATAATGGCAGCTCAAAACACATTAGACCTGATAATTGTCAATAGTTATAGAAATCATGCGTATAGCTCATACATGTCGAACCAAAGAGAGTCAGATATTAATAGTATTGATCATTAATAGTATTAATCAAACAAGACTTACCTCCTATATTACATAGATTTGATGAATTGTAAATCATTACTTATATTTATTGCTAAAATGACCTCCAATTAAGTAATTTTTTAAATTATTATATTTAAATAAAATTAAACTATATATTTAAATAATTTTTAAATGTAATTTAGAAAATGTTGAGATAATGACAACTCAAAATACATTAGATCCGGTAAATATCGATAATTATAGAAATCGTGTGTATAGTTCATATATGTCAAACCAAAGAGAACAAAATATTAATATTATTATCATACATATTTTATCCCTATATTAGGTCGTTTTGATAAATTTTGATTCATTACTTATATTTGTTATTAAAATGACCTTCAAATTCTAATTACGTATTTTTTTAATTATTATGTTTGAATAAAATAAATTAATGTTAAGTAAATTCAGTTAACACAAACATTTTGGCCATAATCTGTTGTAATATTAGTTAAAGTGATTTTTTTGTTATAATACAACCAACAAGAATATAATGTGATTCAGAAAATATTTTTTTTTTTACTATTGATGTCATAATTGTTATTTTTAAAACATAATTGAAAACATTTTTTATGGTCATCCAATCTACTTAATGATCAATGTGCTCTTTGATAGAATTTGTAGTACGTAGGGATTCCATAATACATAATTGACTATGGAATTTTTAATAATTGATGTAATTAATTGTTATTAATATGTTGGAAATATGATAGAAGAATATAGAGATCCAAGAATGACTTCTCCAAGAATATATTTAATTTTAAGTTAAAAGGGTAAAAATATTCAAAAAGAAACTAGTTTATAGTGTAAATGAGTCTTTTTACCATTCCGGCCAAATTATCATCAAAATTTTCTGGCTAAAAGGATTTTTCCTTAAAATAAATGTAAGATTTTAAAACTTATTGAATCTAATGTTTTTAATTCAAAAAGATTGAGAATTTTAGATTAATTTATCTACAAATACTATATGCTAAAGAGCATTAAAAAGTATCTTATAAATACTTTATTATGTAATTTGGTGTTAGATCGAAGAAGTACTTTGATTTATTTCTTATAGTATATGCTTATTTAAGAATTTTAACTTGTAGCTTTTGAGTTATTTTTGTTATCATGACTTAAAAATAAGTCTTTGTGCTTTTTCTTATTTTACTCAAAAACATTCAATATGAAGTGCTTTAAAACTATTTTAACCTGAAGAAATAAATTAAATGGCATAAGTCTATGTTTATACTTAGAGTTTGTTTGAACCAACTTTTATTTAAGTGTTTATTTCAAAATAATTTTTTTAAGTACCTTATATTTGAGGTTAACATGAAAAAACTGCAAACACTATTTTTAAGTTAAAAATAACAAATCAAAATTCTTAATGTATTTAAACTCTTCCATATAGGCTATTAATTAATTGATTATTTAAATGAAATTCATTCATAAATTTGGGAAATTATCTATATACCAAACGAACATAGTATAGTACAATAACCACACTAGTATAAAGTGGCGTAGAACATTTGTTTTATTTGTTTATTATTATATATAAACGTCGGTGTTAGCATGAATTCAATATATGATATTGATTTCTGTTTCTGTAACGACCTGTTTAGTCGTTTTGAGCAGCAGATTTTATTTCTGGAAAAACTGTCTAAGTCGACGGAACCCACGAGGACCGTCATGGGCACGACGGACCGTCGAGGGTGTCTCGTTCCAAAACACTTAGAATTCTGAAATTTGAGTGCTGAAATCGACTCTCTGAAC
>CM064965.1:54147769-54286768 GCA_032847665.1 Solanum chilense
TTCTAGATAGAGAGGTTCGCAAGTTGAGGTCGAGAGAAATTGCATCCATCAAGGTCCAATGGAAGAATCGACCGGTTGAAGAAGCTACTTGGGAGAAGGAGGCAGATATGCAAGAAAAATACCCACATCTGTTTACAGATTCAGGTACTCCTTTTCGCCATTGTTTTTCTTCTTTTGATCGTTCGGGGATGAACGATGGGTAAATTGGTATCTATTGTAACGACCTGTTTAGTCGTTTTGAGCAGCAGATTTTATTCTGGAAAAACTGGCCAAGACTACGGACACCACGACGGACCGTCATAGGCACGACGGCCCGTCGAGGGTGTATCGTTTCAATATACTTGGGAATTCTGAAACTGGGCACTGAAAATCGACTCTCTGTAAATTGTGACGGACCTGTAGTACGGGCCGTCACAGCCACGACGGACCGTCGTGAGCTCCCGTTGCAAAACACTTCAACTTTTGAGAATTTGGTACAAGGAACGAGTCTCTGACCGTCATGACGGAAGTGCAGGACGGACCGTCACAAGTGTGACGGACCGTCACAGTGCACTTAGTGAAAAATGGGATTCAAGGCTGTTGCGATGACCTGCGTGACGGACCGTCGCAGGCACGACGGGCCGTCACAGGTTGCGCAAATCCCAGGCAGAATCGGATTTCTTTACACGTTTTAAGGGACGTTTTGGACTATTCTTTCCTTAATTATAAAGATTGAGGGTTAATATTAATAAGTCTAATTACTTGGGGGTTAAAAGAGGTAACCTTAAGTTAATTAGTGGGTTCTATTGTCCTCCTTTAGTCTTAATTATATGATAATTAGGGTAAAGGAAAGAAGGTTTGATTAAAACAAACAGAAAGAACAAAGAGAAAGAGAGGGATCGATCGAGAGGGAGGAGAAAAACGCAGCTTGAGGATTATCTTGTTGATCAATTCTTCGGTGGAGGTAGGTTATGGTTTTCATGCTACTCGTAGTAAACTCTCAATAGTGAATGATATGTGTTGATAGTATTGTAAACCCTACTATGTGCTTAAATTGTATGCTTGCATGATTATGATTATGAAATTGTGATGAATTAACAAAGCATGATGAAGCTATTGAATCCCAAATCTTGAAAGAACCCTAATTCACTTGTTAATGATGATGCCTTAGTATAAAAGAAGGCTTGATATATATTATATAATAAGATTTATGATGCCTTAGTATGAAAGAAGGCTTGATAAATTATATAATAAGAATGATGATGCCTTAGTGTAAACGAAGGCTTGATGAATTAGGGGATCGGGTGCCACGTTCCGGTACCAGGATAGAATGAGGATCGGAGTGTCACGTTCCGACACCAGGATAGTATATGGATCGGGTGCCACGTTCCGGTACCAGGATAGAATAAGGATCGGAGTGTCACGTTCCGACACCAGGATAGTATATGGATCGGGTGCCACATTGCGATACCAGGATAGAATGAGGATCGGAGTGCCACGTTCCGGCACCAGGATAGAATATGGATCGGAGTGTCACGTTCCGACACCAGGATAGAATATGGATCGGAGTGTCACGTACCGACACGAGAGGAATAAAGATAATGAATCTTGAAAGATGTTGAAATACTCAATGTAATGAACCTAATTCCCAAATGAGTATGGTATTGAGGCTTGAGTCCTCATTGATGAACTTGGTGGTACTTATTGATGATTATAGTACTTGTTGTTGCTACATGTTGAGTAGTGTAGTTGATTTATGATATTAACTGATATATACTGTTTTCTATTTTGAGTTGTCCGATGATATCTACTCAGTACTCGTAGTTTGTACTGACCCCTACTTGTATGTTTCTTGCTTTGTATTTGTGGAGTGCAGCAAACGTACCGTCGTCTTCAACTCAACCGCAACTCTAGCCAGTCTTCATTACACCGGATTTCAGGGTGAGCTAATGCTTCTAGCTTGGACTGGATCTTCTTCTTCAAGTCTTGATGCCTTGAATTTCCGGCATGGATTAGCTTTTTATGTATTTTAGTTTCTTAGATACTCTTAGATTAGTAATTTGAGGATAGATGTTCTTGTGATGATGACTTCCAGATTTTGGGGATAATAATAGTTATTGAGTTTTTTTGAAGTTATTTAATTGATTTTCCTTAATGAGTTTAAGTCTTCCGCATTATATTCTGTTATTACATCGCAAATGTTGGATTTTGTATTGGTTGGTTCGCTCACATAGGAGGGTAAGTGTGGGTGCCAGTCGCGGCTCGGATTTGGGTCGTGACAAATAGTTGATTTTTTCTTTAAATATAATCAACTAAATAGATTAGTCTATAATATAATGGATGTTTTTCAAGAGAAAAATAATATTATTTTGGTAATTAGATATTTCTAAAATTAATTAATGATAAGACGTTTATAATTATGCCACGAATAACACGTTAAATTTTTATGGCCAAAGGGATTTTTTTTCATTAGGATATACATGTTTAAAAAATTATTCATTAATATAGAATTTTTTATCGAAGAAGACAATTAAAATTCATGTTAATAATAATTAATATATATATATATATATATATATATATATATATATATATATATATATATATATATATATATATATATATATATATATATATATATATATAATTCGAATAATATTTTAATAACGATAATTAAAATTCAAAATACGTTAGAATTGATAAAAATCAACACATTATAGAACTATGTAATTTAATTTTTTAAAACATAATAATTAAATATGTAGGTTAATTTTTTAAATATGTAGTTTTAAATACGTGATTTTTTTAAAATGTAATATTTAAATATGAATTTTATTTTTTTTTAAACATAATAATTAAAATTATCAAAACTATTACATTATTGTTTATCTATCTTGGTTTGTGGTGAAATAAGATCCACACTTATTAACCATATAATTTGTAATATTTCTTTACTATGTCGATATCTACTTATTAAAGTATTTTGAAATTTGACTGTTATTATTAAACTATTTTACATTACATTTTAAAAAGCATTTAAAAATTGAATTAAAAAAATTTATTGAAAATTAAATTTTAAATAATTATTTAAATAGATAAGTTAAATTTATTCATAAATAAATACGATAAAATTACTTAATTTAAAAATTCTTAATCAGTTTAAAAAAAGCATTAATTTGAGAGAATATATATATATATATATATATATATATATATATATATATATATATACGTATACGTATACTTAATATTTTAACATATCATTTAACAAAACAACAAATAATACTAATAAAGAAAAATATATATGTGATAAAAATTTTGATCTTCTCCATGTATAATAAATTTGTGTTGTCATTATCATCGGAGAATTAATAAATTTGTAAAATATTGGGATAATGACAGCTCAAAACACATTAGACCTGATAATTGTCATTAGTTATAGAAATTATGCGTCTAGCTCATACATATCGAACCAAAGAGAGTCAGTTATTAATAGTATTGATCATTAATAGTATTAATCAAACAAGACTTACCTCCTATATTACATAGATTTGATGAATTGTAAATCATTACTTATATTTATTACTAAAATGACCTTTAATTAAGTAATTTTTTTAAATTATTATATTTAAATAAAATTAAACTATATATTTAGAAAAAATTAAATGTAATTTATAAATTGTTGAGATAATGAAAACTCAAAATACATTAGATCCGGTAAATATCGACAATTATAGAAATCGTGTGTATAGTTCATATATGTCGAACCAAAGAGAACAAAATATTAATATTATTATCATACATATTTTATCCCTATATTAGGTCGTTTTGATAAATTTTGATTCATTACTTATATTTGTTACTAAAATGACCATCAAATTCTAATTACGTATTTTTTTAATTATTATGTTTGAATAAAATAAATTAGTGTTAAGTAAATTCAGTTAACACAAATATTTTGGCCATAATCTGTTGTAATATTAGTTAAAGTGATTTTTTGTTATAATACAATCAACAAGAATATAATGTGATTTAAAAAAAATACTATTGATGTCATAATTGTTATTTTTAAAACATAATTGAAAATATTTTTTTATGGGTCATCCAATCTACATAATGATCAATGTGCTCTTTGATAGAATTTGTAGTACGTCGGGATTCTATAATACATAATTGACTATGGAATTTTCAATAATTGATGTAATTAATTGTTATTAATATGTTGGAAATATGATAGAAGAATATAGAGATTCAAGAATGACTTCTCCAAGAATGACTTCTCCAAGAATATATTTAATTTTAAGTCAAAAGAGTAAAAATGTCTAAAGAGGAACTAGTTTATAGTGTAAATGAATCTTTTTACCGCTGAATTATGACCAAAATTTTCTGGCCAAAAAGATTTTCCTTAAAATATATGTGAGATTTTAAAACTTATTGAAGCTAATGTTTTTAATTCAAAAAGATTGAGAATTTTAAATTAATTTATCTACATATAATAAATGCTAAAGAGCATTAAAAAGTATCTTGTACTTTATTATGTTCTGGTGTTTGATCAAAGAAGTACTTTGATTTATTTCTTATAGTATATGCTTATTTAAGAATTTTAACTCGTATCTTTTGAGTTATTTTTGTTATCATGACTTAAAAATAAGATGACTTAAAAATAAGTCTTTGTGCTTTTTCTTATTTTACTCAAAAACATTCAATATAAAGCATTTTAAAACTATTTTAACCTGAAGAAATAAATTAAATGGCATAAGTTTACGTTTATACTTAGAGTTTGTTTGAACCAACTTTTATATAAGTGTTTATTTCAAAATAATTTTTTAAAGTACCTTATATTTGAGGTTAACATAAAAAAACTGCAGACACTATTTTTACGTTAAAAATAACAAATCAAAATTCTTAATGTATTTAAACTCTTCCTTATAGGCTCTTAATTAATTGATTATTTAAATGAAATTCATTCATAAATTTGGGAAATTATCTATATACCAAACGAACATAGTATAGTACAATAATCACACTAGTATAAAGTGGCGTAGAACATTTGTTTTATTTATTTATTATTATATATAAACGTCGGTGTTAGCATGAGTTCAATATATGTTATTGATTTCTGTTTCAATTTAATTATATGATCCGTAAGAGTTATATAAAATTTTATATTATTTTTAAATATGTTAAATTGTTAATTATTATTATTTATATACTATTTATATTATTTTCAAATACTTTCTTTGTCCCAATTTATGTAGCATGAATATAATTTCAAGAATCGATCAAATTTTTAAATGTTTTAAATTTAGAGAGTCGTCTAAATTTTAATATCTTTTTTAAATTCTAAATTATTGTGATTTATAATTTTTTTAACATAATTTTCAAATAATATATATAACTCACTTTGCACCAAAATATGTGTGTGTGTGGCACAATCAAAATTTCAAGATTTGACTAAATATATATATATATATATATATATATTTTTAATATTGCGAGTTGTTAATTATTAATATTTATCGTACTTCTTATATCATTTTCAAATAATGCATACTATTTCGTCATTTTCAAATAATGCATACTATTTCGTCATACTCAACTTATGTGACAACAATAAAATTTTAAAAGTAAACTAAAATTTATATTTTTTTATTAAAATACTTTAGAGTTACTAATTAGCGTCATTTGTAGTCTCTTTAACAAAATTTTCTTCTAACAAAAAAATATGACAAATAAATTAAAATGAAAAATTCATGAATAAAATTATCAACCTGCCCTTAGATGTGAAAGTAGTATGTTGACTAGCTTATTTGCTTAGGCATCTCAAACTCCCTCGTGTAAGGTCGTGAAAAAATAAATTGATCGATAAATTAAATTGATAAGAATATTATTGGTTTATTGTTATTGAATTATTGCGTTAGCAGGTTTTTAATGATTTTATTAAAAAAAATTATTAGATTATTAATTTGATATTGAATTTTAATATTGGGTTATCGGGTAAAACAATAATCTATTTAAACTAGTAATTTATACTTTTACTTGTTTGTAAGTATTATCTATTAATTTTAATATCTTAACAATTATTATCTTTATCCTTTACCCTTCAATTCACACTTTAAAGTAAATTTGTGTTTACAATTTCATATTATGAAAACGTTAAAATCTAAAGTAGAAATTCTATTCTTCTTAATTTCTCTTTGTGTTATGCATATTTAATGTTTGTTATTATTATTTCTATTTTATGAATATTTTGCTAAGTTACATTATTATGTTTTTACATCAAATTTATTAAAATATTTATATACTTATTTTATAAGTATTGTCTTATTGATGAAATCGAAAACTGCACCAATGCTACATAATATAGAACCGCACTAACCGATACATGAATATCATAAAATTATATTAATATAATAAAATAATATTAATATATAGTGATGTTACCGTATACAATAGGGTACTTTTTTATTTTTAATATATTGATCGAACAGAATAATTAATACTTTAACGTATTCTATTTTAATATTCTGCTCTTTTCGCCCCACGTAGTTTTATCCAATCACTTGAATCTTATATTTTAAAAATCCTTCTGGTCATATGCTTGCGTCTCTCAATCAACTATAATATTCTTATCGGATACTTTCTAGGTTCGATATTATTTGTCATAATTTTTATTTTAGAGTCAAATTATAAAATATTTTATTAATATTTTAAGCTGTATTTTTATCATATTAATAGGTAAAAAAATTGTAATTTACAGTATTTTTATATAGTTTTAGAATATTTAATTTTTTTACTTAAAATATTAAATTAATATGATATAATTTACCTTTGAAAATTAATCAGATTAACTTTCGATAAGCGTAACATGACAAACAATTTCAAACAGAAGAAGTAAAGGATAAAAGAAATATATCACGTCTAACTTTTATTTAATAAACTATTTTAAGAAAGAAAAAGAAAAACTCAAAACCCAAATAAGGAAACCCCCCCCCCCCCCAAAAAATCCGTTCTCATTAAACTAGAGTTCAATTAATTTAAATTTTAAACATATACCCTTGCTAAGAAACACTTTAAACCTATCTTTTAGACTCCAAATGTTAAAAGCTTATTACTATTATTATTTGATTTAAGATTATAAATAAACAGTTACATGTTTGGACATAAGTATTTGAAATTTAAAATAAATTGTTGATGTATTTGATAAAATAACAGTGAATTACCCTAAAGTTGGTAAATGATAACACGAAAAAATGAATTTATTATCTATATAGTTTAAAATATTAAATTAATTCAAATACATAAATTTTATATATGATTAAATATAAAATTAATAACTATTTGTTTAAATAATATTTACATAGTACTAGTTCGTAAGTAATTAAGGCGCATATTATTTAATCGTGCAAAATTTAATATAGAAATTACAACCATTTAAAATTACAAACTAAACCCAAGATTTGTCGTTTAGTAGGAGGCGGTAAGATAAAAGTTTATCATAATAATAATGTTTAATTTAATATTGGAATCAACAATTATTCTCCTGTGAGCATTCAATATGAGAGGAATCAAAGAAGGTTTAACAAACTTTTATTATAGCTAATCATTGTAATATCACTTAGAGAAAACATATATCATTCGTATATATTGTTTGTCATTATTTTTATTTTTAGAGTCAAACTATAAAAATTTTGACTAACATTTCAAGATGTATTTTTTGATCATATTAATATGCAAATTTTTTTTGTAATTTATAGTACTTTTCATATAGTTATAAATATCTAATTTTTATTTAAAATAATAAATTAATGATCTAATTTACCTTTAAAAATTAATCAAACTAATTTTTGATAAACATAACATGACAAATAATTATAAAGGGAGGGAGTATAAAATATTCCAAAAAGAGGAAATCATGTTGCTTGTTCAAAAGCTTCAAAAAGAAGTCCAAGCAATTATTTACTATTATATCAGATTGAGATAATAAGGTAAATCATTTTTTAAATTCGACAACATCTTTTAAACTTTTACTTGTTTAGCTTAAAAAAATTGATGAAACTTACCAAATATAAAACTAACGTAAAAAGTTCTTTGAGCTAACCTAAACAGACTCTCCTATGTAATACAACAAGACGTCAACAACATATATAGTGCATTGTGACATTGATAAATTATTAAATCCTAAACCTAATTTAGAAGTTTTATATCCGTTTGGATGGATAATTGTTTTTGATTTATAAGTAGAAATTCATAAGTTAAAGATTTCTAATTCGTGATTATCAACTTATTTTTGTCTCTTTTTACTTAAATAAGTGTTTATAAACACTTTTTTAATTTATTCAAACAATCCAAAAATACTTTATAGTTATTTTAGCTTTAAAATAATTAAAAGTAAGTCAATTCAAATCGATTTTAATTTCTGTAATATTTTTCTTTTATCTTCTCATGCACTTGAAAGCAGTAAAAATTAAGAGAAATGTAAAACAGAAGTAGAAAAGTACTAGGCACAAGTTAATATATACCTTTTTTTCATTTAAAAGTAATACCAAGAACATAGCCGAAGGTTTTATTCTACAACATTAGCCATACCCCATAAGGACTAATTACTATTAACAATATGTCAACAAAACTCAATGGCCTCAATTTCACCAAAATTAGCCAAATCTTCCATATCATGACTAGATATGATTTCTTCATAATAAGAAGAATTATAATTAGCAGCCAAAGTGGAATCATGAGCAGAGGGAGAAGAAGGCATAAAATCTTGCCATAAATTAGAATCCACAATTGATGATGCATTATCACTTTGTCCTTTGGATTCTTCCTCTTCCTCTTCTTCTTTTAGTACCGTTGAGTCACTATGCTTTACCATAGCATGATTATTGTATGTATGTTTTGGAATCTTTGTTGATTTGCAAGTGTGATTGCCAAAATATGTGGTGTGATACGTTATTATTGGATTTTCTTGGATTATTTGAACTTGTTTTGTGGCCCGGCATTCTTGATCGTACTTGTGGGTGCACCTATAGTAGCACCTATATCATCACATCAGAAAATAATTTAATTTGTATACACGGACAATAATAACATATTCAAAATTTAAATTAGAATATTCAGTGTTGATATACTGTTACTAGTAATGTAGAGATTAGTCCAGAGAGAATCTATATGTTATTTTTTTATGCAGGTACTAGTTAATTATTTATGTATTAGTTATTCCATCTTCTATCATGTATAAAAAAAATACATAGATTTTGTCATAACTTAAACATGTACTATTAGTTATTTGAGTTTCTAAATTGTTAACCAAACGACGTATAACCTTTATATTTGAATGACTTAGTTTCTACCTTAACCTACCAATCAAACATCATATATATTATACAAAAAGTAATATATAAATAACTTGTTTCTTATTTCAGTACCAAACTACCTCTAATTAGTAATTATCCCACACATTTAAATTATGGACCTAATTAACTTGGAGAATATGTATATATACCTAGGATATTTTGAATTGAGTATTTTCTTCTGCCCATATTTTCTCCATGCACAACCATCATTCATTGTTTCAGATTCTCTCATCCATGAACCTGAAGTTTTTCTGCAAATACAAAAATAATTTCTCTCATTTGATTGAACATACATACATATATAAAAGCTCAAATTATTTATCCAAATAATTATATAACTGATAATTGCATTTATAAATAATTATATATGCAACTTGCTTCAGCTTTGAAGTGACTTGTGTGTTCATTAAACAATGTATAGCTAGCTTGTTGGCAGAAGATATCCAATTGACTATTCAAATTGCCTTAGCTTGTAGATCTTTTTTTATACACAAAAATTCTAAGGGTCAGTGGGGTTATTTAGTATTCTTTTATATTTAGTTCTTTATTTTCTAGCCAGCTACACATACAAGTACCATATATACCAATTGAAAACGAAGAATATTTACATATAATTAATTAGATCTAACTAATTAATATATATTGTAAGTGTATTTTAACTAGGTAATTCATCCTACTTTTCATAAGTTTAACTATAATAGTCATTAATAGTATAAAAATTAGTCACACTATCAAGTCACATTCATCCGTTAAAAAGAAAGGCAATTTACCTTGATATAAGTGTTGGACATCGATAGATCATATCGAGATAGTTAAAAGTTGTTTCACTGCACTATCATATAGTAATAATTTACACTTTTTATAAACAAGTTATCTTAACTAGGACTATTTTATATATACATACTATGCAACGATAGTGTACAAAAATTAAACTAATAGTACTATAATAATTACCTTCTCTTGTAGCAACCTCTCCGGTCTTGCTTCTCCTTCTTCTTCTTCTTCAATTCAGAACCCGAATTGGGTTGATCAACTTCCTCGATCTGGCCCTGGGTTAAACTATTATCGGAATTACCCAGACTATTCAACACAGTAATAGCCTGAGTAAAAGATCCCCATATTTTGCGAATAAGTTCTTCAGCTAAGACTGATTCATTAGGTTGTTTAAGTAGAGTTTGAAGTTTGACAGTGAAACTTTTTCCTTCAACAAGTTCTTTTATCAATCTATTATGTGGGTTTTCACCAAGAAAATCCTCCATTTTTTTTTTAAAAAAAAAGTTATTATAAGATCTGAGAATTTAGGAAGTGATGATGGGGTTATAATTTATATATGGTGGGTGAGAGTGAGAAGGAAAGAGATAAGAACATGAAAGGAAGCTCCAAGGAAGCAAACCCAACTAAGAAATTAAAGTAGAAATATAAGACATTTTTATTTATCTTTCTAGAATTTGACGTATGCTTTATGACGTTAAATGATGACGCAACTATATATCTTTGTTGTATTTAGTTTTTTTCCTATGTTATTTGTGGTGATTTCATTTTTTCTTTTTTTTACTATATTTAATCAAGGTGGTCCTTGCCGACAAACGTGTATATGATATCATTTTTTTTTTTTGCTTTTAATACATACATTATCGATAATTTCATATATAACAAAGTGTCAAAATACCCTGAACTATATTTTGGCTTAAAATTACACTTCCCATCTAACTATTGAGTAAAAAGTGTCCATTTAATTAACAGAAATTGTTAAATGCCATGTGGATGCCACATGAATGCCACATGACACCCCAATAGATTTCCACTGCCACATAGACTAATAGAAAAAGGGTCAAAAGTACCATAAACTATCCGAAATAACTGATATATACCCTTAAACTATATTTCGGCTCAACTACACTTTCCGTTAAACCATTTGATCAAAAGTGACCTTCTTATTAGCAAAAGTTGTTAAATTTCACATGTGCCACATTGACTAAATTCCTAAATCTTAATTACTCATTTTCACCTGATTTCATTATTTTTCAGAAACGATTTCACCCCTTCTCCCTCATTTCACGGCTAGGGTTTCATACTTTTCTTCGTGGTTGGTATCAAAGTGGATATTCGTTGTTATAGGTTAGTAACTTTTTTCTTATTTTATTGTTTTTACAACCACAAAAATCCACTTTAAAACTCAGCTCTGAAGAAAGTTATGAAACCTTGGACGTGAAATGACGGTGTAATCATTTAAAAAAATTAAATATAAATTTATTAAATGATTTGAATTATATTAAATTAATAAATAAATTAGTTCAAATTAATATTATGGACTAATATAATTGATTTAATTATTTAAATTCAAATAAACATGAATTTAATTAAAACCCGCTCCATAAAGCCCATATGATATTTCACTTAAATCTGATTGGTCGAAGGATGTCCTATTCCAATTGCAACTCCTCTATTCTAAAACTATAAATAGGGGTCTTATAATTCAGAAAAGAGGACCAAGAATTTTAACAAGAAGCTAGAGAAAGCTCGTGGATCAAAAATTGCAGATTTCTCTATAAGTTCAAGAATTCAAGCATTCAAGTTTCAAGAACGATCAAGATCAAGAACGATCAAGATCAAGACCGTCGGATTCAAGATCAAGCTCGACGCCCTTGAATTCAACTAGAAGTCAAGATCAAGATAAAGTTCAAGTTCAACTTCAAGATCAAGATAAAGTTCAACATAAAGTTCAACTCTAAGTTGAAGTTCAAGTCCAAGATCAAGATCAAGATAAATCCCAAGTTCAAGATCAAGCTTTACAGCCCTTGAATTTATATTTGAAAAGACGAAATCAGAGGAATCATAGAGATTGTAACACTTGCATTTGAAATAATAAATCGATTGTTGTTATAATTTTCCGTTCCTGATTATTATTTTCTCGACGTGAATTTTATCGTCTACAGACGGAAAAGTTGTAAAATTCTAGCTATCATACTTTGAAATCGTAAACGTAATAAAATAAGAAAAAATATTTACTAACCTACAACCATGAATATCCACTTTGAAACTCAGCCCCCAAGAAAGCTACGAAACATTAGCTGCGAAATTAGGGGAAAATTGTGAAATCCTAATTGTCATGCTTTGAAATCATAAACGTAACAAAACAAGAAAAAAATATTTACTAACCTACAAGCATGAATATCCACTTCGAAACCCATCCACGAAGAAAAGTATAACATTCAAACTGCGAAATGAGGGAGAACGTGAATATATCATTTCTGGAAATAATGAAACGAGGGGGGAAGTAATTAGAATTTAGGGATTTAGTCTATGTGGCAATGGAACCTTATTGACATGCAATGCGGCATCCACATGCCATTTAACAACTTCTATTGATAAGAAGGGTACTTTTGATCCAATAGTTTGATGCGAAGGGTAGTTTTGAGCCGAAATATAGTTTAAGAATAAATATGAGCTATTTCGGATAGTTTAAGGGTATTTTTGACCCTTTCTATTTAGTTTACGTAGCAGTGAAATCCTATTGGCATGCAATGTGGCATCCATATGGCATCCACGTGGCATTTTGCAACTTCCGTTAAAAAGAAGGGTACTTTTGACCCAATAGTATAACTGAAAGGATAGTTTTGAGTCAAATAAAGTATAATGGTATATATGAGCTATTTCGAATGGTTTAAGGGTATTTTTTTTATCCTTTTCCCTCTCATATATTACATAAAAAAATGTTTTATTATATTTGATGCTAGCACATGTGAACTTGTATATCGACGAAAATAGTGTTAATTTATGATATTTTAATAATGACAAATTGAATTCATATCGTAGGAAATCAAGAGAAGGTACACGAAAAAGGATCGCACCAATCAAGGAATAGATTGAATTCACAATCTGCATAAACCATAGAAATGGACAACACACAATCAATCTAAAAGATTGATTCAATCATCCATCATTCCAAAAAGAAAATCAATCAGGAAAGATTGATCAACACACGAATGGAAATGGATTTCAAATGAATCTGCACAAACACTTGGGAACGAGCAAACCTGTCCATCAAAGAAAAAATATATTTGGCAGATTGCGGATATCAACCAAAATGCAAGGAAAGAGCCATCCCCTCAATTAATTAAGGAAAGCGTATATTCTGAAGATTACTGCTATAGCAGACAAGATCTTAGGAGATTATCACACAAAGGAGGAAGGAAAAATATATTCTGAAAGTTACCAATATCAACTAAGAATCAAGAAGATTATCTAACAAAGGAAGAAATTGATTTAATTATTCACATATCTGACATGGACATGATTCAACAAACCAATCAAAGATTCAATCTAAGGATCCTTGATTTGAACGCCCTTGAGAGCAGCTTTATATAAACCTTTCTTAGCCAAAATTGTGAAGTACGCACTTCACTTGAACTTATATTTTAATCTTCTTTTATTTTTCATAAAACTTTGTTCACATTTGAGTGAACAATTGTAAAAGAATGAGAAAGAAAGATCTGAGTGTAGGTTATACAGGTAGAGGTTGTGTCAAAGAAGAAGGTCTGATTTGCACATCATATGGGCTCTTAATCGTAGTATTCCGTAACACCCAAGTTCTCAACAAGATCTTAAGGCAATCCTTATAACCCAAGGGGACTGGACTAGACACCACATCGGTGATTCGAACCAGTATAAAAATACTTTGTGTTATTTATTTATTGAGAGTTATCATTATTATTTGTCTGTTTTACTAACATGCAGAACTGAGTACGAAGTCGACTGAAGGGACTTTTAATTCACCCACTCCCCTCTTGACTTTCAATTGGTACCAGAGCAGGTCTCACTACCTCGATGTTTACCAAACTTGAGCAAAGATCTGATGATACACTATCTAATTCTTGGCGCGTTACTTCAAGACGGACATTTCTCACACCGACCACCATACTTTAATGGACATCATTTACTCTCACTGGAGAGACAAATTTAGAATCTTTGTCTCTTCAAATGATCATCAAACATGAATAGTAATCAAGAAGGACCCGAAGCCTATTCAGGCTTGACTGAAAAGATGGCAGTAGAAAAGCGATTTGATCCTGAATCATTTGATATTAGTAGGGAACAACAAGAGGTAATTCAAACTAATGCTAGAGATATAAGTTTGTTATATTGTGCAGTCAGTGGAAAAGAATATGATAAAATATCAACATGTGAAACTGAGAAAGAAATGTAGGACAAACTAGAAGTGACTTATGAAGGAATTAATAAAGTCAAGCAAGCTCGTATCAGTTCCCTTGTAAATGAATATGAGTTGTTCAAAATGGCCGAAGATGAAAATGTTGAATCCATGTTCTTGAGATTTAGTAAAGTTGTCTACGAACTCAAATCGCTTGAAATGGTGTATTCAAAATCTGCAGAAAATGACTTACGATGAACTTAGAGGCAACTTAATAGCCTATGAACAGAATCATATTAACACGTATAATAAGGATAATAAAAAAAGGCTGTGACATTTATGATTGAGACATATGACATTGAAGAGGAAGTCTATGAATACCAAAGCGAAGGAACGACTCTCATAAATAGAGGAGTCAAACAAATGCTTAGACAAAGAAGACAGAAACCTCAACAGGAATTCAATAACAATGAATTCAAAAGAAATGATGATCGATGCTACTATTGTAGAAAATAAGGACATATCAAACAAAACTACCCAAAACGAAGAAGGAGAAATAATCGAAGAAATGACGAAGCCTAGAGTCAAGGAGAAATATCTTAAGATGATCATGATGAAACCGTCAAAATATATTTCATGGCACTAAGTGAAACAATTGAGGTAAGATCTTTTAAATTTTCTAACTGTAATGACTTACAGGACTCTTTGGACATGGTTACTGATGAATTACAAAAATTAATCGATGCACACAATAAGATTTATTGCTCAAGAAAAGAAAGAATGACAGATTCTTCTAGAAGCAAGTCAAATTGAAGTCAACTTGCTAGCACAAGAATTGGAAAAAGTAAAACTACAGTTGAACAATATTAGAAAATCTCCTGGTCATAACTCTGTCAGATCTAACCGAACTACTTTCAACATGAGAAGATATTCTAATCAAAGTTCCATAAGATCTATATCTAATTCCTCTTATCATTCTGCTAAAACTGTTATTAATTTTTCTTGTTATATTTGTGGTAACATTGGTCACAAATATTTTAATTATAGAAAACTTTCCTCTGGAAAATAGATTTGGAGATCAAAAGTTGTTGATCCTAACCCTTAAGGACCCAAGAATACTTGGGTACCAAAAAGAAATTGATTTACTTGTTTTGCAGGAGCATACAAGAAAAACCTATAAGAAAGAAATGTTGGTGGATGCTCCAAACACACGTGTGGAAAGAGAAAAATTTCAAACTATTGAAAACATTGCTTGAGGATTTTTAAGATTTAGTGATAATGCAAAAGGAAAAGTAATTGGAGTTGGAACTATCACCCTTAGCTCATCATGTGATCTAGTACAATCTTAAGCGATCCTTGGATATGGCATCAAAAGCTTAGACATGCAAAGAAACAGATCACATCAGCAAAATAGTGGTAAAAATGTGGTTTATCAGGCCTATACTAAAAAAGATTCTGCATGAACTTTGGAGAGCAACGAAACCTAACATCAGCTATTTTCATCCATTTAGTTGCAAATGCTTCGTCCACGATAATGGTAAACTATCTTGGAATATTTGATCCAAGAAGTGACAAAGGCATTTTTGTAAGTTATGTATCTATTAGCATGTCCTTTTGAGTTTTTAATAAAAGATCTTTGGCTCAAGATCTTTAAATGTTGAAGAATCTATCCTTGTTGTTTTTTATGACACTAATCCAAGAATACAGGAAAGTGAAGCAGGCGAGGATGAAATTAATTCATTCAAACTATCAAAAGATGTTTCAACCACTGAAGATCTCATTGAAGAGTCAGCTACTGCAGAGGCAGAGTCGACTATTCCAGCTGCAAAGTAAATATTCCCAGGAAATAGAGACACAATGCCAACTATCCTAAAAACTTCATTATAGGAAAATCAGTTGACAAAATCCAAGCTTCATTTGCTCTCATATCCTAAAAGGAACCAAAACGAACTAATGAAGCTATGAAAGATAAGTCGTGAATACATGCAATGAAAGAAAAACTTGATCAATTTAAGACTCAAGTGTAGACTTTTACTGAAAGATCTAAGAATATTCAGTAATAGAAACCAAGTAAGTATTTAGCAACAAGCTGAATGAAAATGGAAATGTTATATCGAACAAAGCCAGGTGAATCTAAAATGAGTCTTATGTGCGAGCTCTCATTATTTTCGGTCCTGAAATTAAGCAGTTAGATAAAGAATTTTTTATAAATCAAGGTAAGTATGCAAAAGAGTTGACCAAAGAGTTTGGAATGGAAAAGGGAAAAGCCTTTGGGTCTCCCATGAGTCCCTCCACCGGTCTAGAATCTGATACAACAGGAAAAGTAGTTGATGAAAAACTTTATCGAGGAATTATCGAATCTGTATTATATCTCACTGCTAGTCGACCAGACATCATGTTCAGCGTTTGCAAATGTGCATGATTTTAGTCTGCTCCAAAAGAATCACATCTCACACGTGAAACAAATTATTCGATATCTCGTTGGAACCTCTGCTATGGGGTTATGATATCCTTTTTTTAAGTTTTGATTTAATTGGATGTTCAGATACTTACTTCGTAGGTGATAAAAATGATAGAAAAAGCACTGGTGAAACATGCCAATTTTTAGGAAAATCTCTTATTTCCTAGAAACAGACCTCTGTTGCCCTCTCAACTATTGAATCTGAGTATTTGACAGTTGAAAGTTGTGGCACTTAACTACTTTGGATGATGCATCAACTTCTCGACTATCATTTATCCTTTGAGGGAGTATCTATTTTTGCAATAATACTAGTGTTATTTGTCTATCTAAATATATTGTGCATCATTCTAGAAGAATGTGATCACCACCTTGATGTATTCTCTCGGTAATCGTTATAATTATGTGTTCTTTTGGCCTATCCTTTTTTTTTGTTTTCCTTTTTGATTATGCCAAAGGGGGAGAATATTTAACCTTACCATAGAGTAAGGGGGAGCATGCGGGAAATCTACACATTAGACATGCAACAAGGGTGAGCATGAATCGAACATGGAAGTCAAACTAAACTCGTTTTAATAATTTTAATTGTTGTCATTATCAAAAAGGGGGAGATTGTTAACTTATGATATTTTGAATAATGACAAACTGAACTCATATCGCATAATCAAGAGAAGGTACACAAAAAAGGATCGCATCAATTAAGGAATAGATTGAACTCACAATATGCAAGAACCATGGAAATGCATCAACACACAATCAATCAAAAATATTGTTTCAATCATCCATCTTTCCAAAAAGAAAATCAATCAGGAAAGATTGATCAAAACATGAATGGAAAGGGATTCAAATGAATGTGCACAAACACTTGGGAACAAGTAAATCTGTTCATCACAGAAAAATAATATTTGGCAGATTGTGAATATCAATCAAGATGCAAGGAAAGAGATAGCCCCTTAATTAAGTAAGGAAAGAGTATATTCTGAAGAAACTACTATAAATCATCAGACTAAGGAGGAAGGAAAGAGTATATTATGAAATTTACCAACATCAACCAAGATTCAATGAGATCATCTAACAAATGAAGGAATTAATTTAATTATTCATATACCTGATATGGATATGATTCAGCAAATCAATCAACGATTCAATCTAAAGATCCTTAATTTGAACACCCTTGGGTTTCCATAATAGAACAACAGTCGTCCACTCTATATAAACCTCTCTTAGCCATAGTTGTGAAGTATGCACTTCACTTGAACTTATATTGTAAAATTCTTTTATCTTTCATAAAAACTCTGTACACCTTTAAGTGAACAATTGTAAAGAAAAAAGTATGAAAGATGTGAGTGTAGGTTTGTGTCAAAGAAGAAGGTATGATTGCACATCATAAGGGATCTTAATCGTAACATTCTGTAACACCCAAGTTTTCAACAAGTTCTTAAGGAAACCCTTGTAACCCAAGGGGACTGGACTAGGCACCACATCAGTAATATGAACCAGTATAAAAACACTTTGTGTTATTTACTTATTGCAAGTTATCATTACTGTTGTCTGTTTTACTAACTTGCCGGTGAGTCGACTGACCAGAGTAGGAAGTCGATTGAAGGCAATTTTGATTCACCCCGCTCTTGACTTTCAAAGTGTACTATTTAATTTATGTGAGATTAATAATTAATTCATAAAATTTGATTATTAGCGATTGAATATTGTTATTCTTTAATAGATAAAACAAGACTATTAATGTTAAAGTAAATAAATGTAAAGTTGGAGGAAGCTTTTAAGCTTTGTGGATATAGATGAGAGCTGAATTTGGTGTTGATTGCTTCAGCTCAAGAACGATTTAGTGAGGATCAATTCAATATAATGAAGAATTAGTAAATAATAAAAGCTTGGACCATAGAAAATATATATGGTGATCTCAAGTGTTGCTTGGAATTAGGTTGCCCTTCCAAATGTATGAATACATTACAAAGGTAGGCATCAATCAATGAAAAAGCCCCACTCAAGTCCTAAAGTACTACACCCAATGGATGTTGATCATGGGGCATGCAATGCTATTAGCGGTGTCAACTAATATTCGTTCGTCGTTCTTAGACCATCTGTAGGGTGACTTTTTCATATTTATTTATTTATTTTACCTTTTTGGCACATCATTGAGAATTCTTTGTAGGCTGAATCTCATTGCTTCCCCGAATTCATTTGTTTGAACATCATCTAATTCTCTACTCACGCTTCCACACATTTTAGTTATTTTTTAATTATAAGTAGTTCGTTCATTTTTCATTGTATGGCGCCAAATGTGGCTGAGAAGTGGGATGTTTTCGTTGGTATTGACAATGAATATCTTTTCTGAGAAAATAAGTGTTGGGCCCATCATCTTAAATGCTACTCTATGCATAACTCAATCACTAATAAAATATAAGTGTGTCACTCAAGACAATAATTTCTTCCTTCTCTAGATTTTAATAAATTGGGATTCTTATGTTCATTTCAACTAATCTCGACTTGGAGAATTTATTTTGATGCTTCTGAATTTCATTCTTAGAGTTCCATATCTTTTCCCAGGCTCACCCTTCTATTACTCTTATGTAAATTAAACTTACATCTCATGTTCCGTGATCATGACCTAAAATGCCTTTGTCTTCTTTTAATCATGCGAAGTTTTCTTACCTAGAGAGTGGTTTGAGGAAAAGGGAAAAAGGAAGAGATAGAGTTCCTTCTGAACTTGGAGTTGATAATATTGTCCCCGAGACATATTGCTTTCAAGATGATTTCATGATGTCACCCTTCAACCATTTCAGGACACGAGATAGAGCAGTCATACAATTGCACATCTTTTTTAAAAGAATCTAATACTTTTAATGTTCGCATTGATTGTCGGTGTTCAAAAGATGAAATTCGGGTCATTCTCCGAAGACTTTCATTAAGAATGTTACATTTTTGAAGACAGGTAATTCATTTGTCTATACATGCTCACTCTAAATGGGTTATGGTGACCCCACAATCGATGAGGTGATTATTTCATTTTGTCATACCTTCGCATTGTGTTTGGGTTAGCTTGGGCTAGAACCTAACAATTTTGGCTTATCTAAGGGCTTTAGATCTGGAGACAAAATTTTCTTCATTAACCTATTTACAAATCTTGCTTTCCCTCTGGATTGTCTTTAGTGGTGGTGAAACTTGTGGGCAAATAAAGACTTACATTCTCATGAACCTTTTGATAGTAATGATCGAGGTTGGACCGACTTGTTTGTCCATATGGTTGTTGTGGACCTTATATTATACAAACTATCAGATCTTGCAGGCACCTACTTGATTTTAATTTGATGGATGGACCCTTACCATTCATTTCACATCTGATAGAAAAATTTTAAAGAAGTATATCTAATTTAGACAAAGTAAGAAAAAATATAACAAAAATCATTCATTATTACAAAATTCTGTAACCGTTTTGAAGATATGGTCTATACATGTCACGATCCAAACCTTCATTATTGACATTCACATTATGCCTACAATAAAAGAATCACTACTACAATCCAAGCCAAGAAACTAGACTAAAACTAAGTAAATTAAGTTACGGAAGCAAGTTAATTAACTAACAAATGTGAAATTTAAATACCTAGATTCTGAAAGTCAATGTACCAAAACATCTAACAAGATCCACAAATCTAAACAAGAATGATACATCCCTAACTAATGAACTATTCAACTATCTAAAACAATGCCTAAGTCTGAAAATGGTGGACATAGACAAAAGAGAACTCCATGGCAGCCCGGAAGATGTGGCTCACCCTTGAAGTCAATGTGATGATCTCTAGTCTCCTTAGTGAGGTCTGTCAATAGCCGCTTGAAGATGCCCTATACTCAACAAAAATAAGATCAAGTGCAAAATCAGTACACAATCACCGTGTATTGGTAGGATCACACAATTATCCCACTAGTGCAATATAAACAAGTTAAACGAAGATTATAATCACATGCATATATATATATATATATATATCAATATATATAACATTATCAACATGAAAATTCGACACATTACACATGCTGATCACATCATTGGTCCTCTTACGAAATTCGAATCCAAACAATTAGCTTGCCAGAACGTGGTGATTTGATCCTAAAGTATGTCGGAACGTGTCAATCCAATTTAATATTGTGCCAGAGTGTGGTAACCCGATTCAAATTTATGCTGAAATGTGACAACCGATCCAGTTAGCTTGCCAGAACATGGCAATTCAATCCCCATTTACACACCACAATCAAAATCACAAGTATATCTTCAAGATCATACATTTACATCATAATTTCATGGCGACATCATTAATCTATCTCAGTTAGAACAAGTGTGATCAATATTACAACATTCATATACATACAAGTATTACAATGAAGCAATATTATGCATACATCACACGATCATGAAGTCACAACCATCAATTACCTCGAGACAAGCTTGAAACCTTAAAAAAACTTAAGCCTTCATTTTTCGAATTCGTTCAGCTTGTTCTTGGTCTACAAATAATTAATAACATACGAAAATCAATTAAAAAATCACTAATTACCCGGATTACTAACAATTCTCACATCCCTTGATCATACTCATGATCTCTAGTATCTGAATTAGAGTTGTCTCCACTATAAAATTTATCAAGAAACCCTTCTTCATCAATATTGACCCATTCAATTATGTTCTATAGATTGAAAAATGAATTTGGGGAGTTAAAAACTTACCTTCAGCATCAAGAATGGTGGAAAACGAGCTAGGGTCGCCTTGGGGTCGTTCTATATCTCTAAAAGTCGAAAAGTACCAAATAAGGTCGTTTAGGAGGGTTTTTAACGACTTAATTCGCGCATATTCCGCTACAGCGACCTGAAATTCCGCTACAACGACATTATCGAAACAATGAGCCCTCCCTGAAAATCTATGATTTGAAGTCCTATCTCGTCGCCATCCCACTACAACGACCTCGCTACAACGGCACAAAGTGAGACAAAAACTTCTCAGAAGAATTTCAATTCCCCCTTTTTACAACACACTTTAATCCACTACCCTCAGAAAATACCCTTAACGCTAAGATTGATTCTCGAAGATCTACTTATCCAAATTTGATTTCATAAAGTTAGCGAGTTATCTATCTATTCATGAAATCAAAACCATATTTATTCCACCTAATTGTTACCAGATTTCCCTACACCTTGATGACTTCAATTTCCTTCAAATCTAGACGAAGGTTGGGAAAATCCTAATACTATGGAAAAAAATTCTGGGCTCAATTTTCCTTTCGTTGGCATTTCTATAACGTCAGAATCCGGTCGTTACAAATCATGTACAAGAGTTTCTATCGAAATACGGACATAAAGTAAAGTGAAAGAACATAAAAGACCGACAATACTTCTATTTGAGGACAGGGTATTCATTAGAAGTCGATGATGAATGACCATAGTTTCCACGCTTCAGACAACCTGATGGCACAATTGATTTTCATTGCATACTTGTATTCATATGTATTAGCTATTACCAACATAATTGGTTGTTGTTTGCACTTGTCAATCAAAGAGTTTTCATAATATAATTACGGGTAGATAACAAAATTAAATATAAGATTGATTGAAGTAAATTAGTTCTTTAATAATCGTGCGAAGCGAGGCCAAGTCCACTAGTGTTTAATAATAATCAACATTCATTATTGTATTGAGTGGATAAGACTAACCAATATGAAATTATTTGAAAAAAATATTTTTCTCAGTTACTAACAACTTGAAAACTACAACTTATGTTTGATTTAATTTTTTTTATTGAACTAAGGTTTGATTAATAAATGTTGTATTTTTTAGAATAGCTTTGTGATAATGTATTATGCAATTTATTAACTTTTGTTTAAGAGACTATTTTAATAGTTTTACAACTTATATAATTTTTATATTTATGAGAAAATATACTACATAAAAAGTCCAAATTGTATGTCCAAACAAAATTTTAACGGCATCTCATAATTTTATATCACGATTTCAAGTCATGATTTTATATCATATGACCAAACAGATCCTTAATGAATGAGTGTAAAGTACTCTCTGATGAATATCAATATACTGCTTAGTATTTTGCTAAAAATTCAATCTTTTATAATTGAGTGAAAACAAGTATTTATAGATAACAAAGAAAGAAAATGCTTTAGTCAATAGAAATGCTTGAGCCCATAATACATTTTTTTTCTTTCCTCTAAACTTGGAGTCATTATCCTACCTTTTTCTCCACTAAAAACATTTGACTAATTCAATAACACCACAAAAGCAAACAAATCAAATATGCAATGGTCTGGATACTTCTCCAATTTTTTTTCAAAGGAAGCTTTTCTAATGCATGCATGTATGCTAACTCTTTCTCTATTTTTTTTTCTTTTTGATTTTTTCATTCGATCTTCAATATTCATATTGGAGCCCGATTAACTCTTTTTCTAATTTCACTCTACTGCTAGATATTTCTTTATTCTAAACGGTCACATGTATATGAACATTTTCTTAATGTAATAATTTTTTTTATATTTAAAAAAAAAATTAAATTAGAGTAAGTGATAGACAACTACAAGATGACACATGAAACTTTCACTAACAAAATGAAATTTAGATAACAAACTAGTGAACTACTAAGGGCACGTTTGGCCATGCGATATGATATCATGATATGAAATCATGAGATGAAATTGAAGTTTTGTTTGGACATGCGATATAGAATTTTGATGGTGTATATTTTGTCATAAACATAATAATCCCATAAATTCTAAAACTATTAAAATAGCCTCAAATGTTTATTCAAATTATCAAATAAACAAGAATCATAAAATCGTATAATAAATTATTACAAAGTTATTTGTCTCCACTTAAGTAATTGTTTCATCGATATATTTGAGTAAAGAAGTAACGCCTTTCACGGGACTTTCAAGATTTTATTACTCAACAATCGTTAAGTGTGAGTTAAAGTAATTATATGTTGGTGAGAACAATAAATTTTATGTCGGCGAGAATAATATATTTAAAAAGTAATGATGTGATTATAAATTTTATTTATATGTGAAATAAATGGTTCGTAAATATAAACGTTGGGTTGTTTTAACAAAATATAAACTCGTGGATTAATTTTTTATTAATAGGTGTTTGGACATGTGATACAATTTCACGATATGGTATCGTGAGATGGAATCACCGTTTGGACATGTGTTTTTACGTTGATTCCATCTCATGATTCCATATCATGAGATGTGATTCCATATTCTCCAAAAATCATGATATTGAATCATATGGTAATATCGTATCATGATTTGAGTTATATTAATATAAAATTGATCCACGTGTTTATATTTTATTGAAACAACCCCACATTTATATCTACTAATCATTTATTTCACCTGTAAATAAAATTTATAATCACATCCTTACTTTTTAAAATTTATTATTTTCACAGACAAAATTTATTATTCTCATCAACATATAGTCACTTTAACTCACACTTCATGATTGTTGAGTAATAAAATCTTGAAGAGCCCGTGAAAGGTGTTCATTTTTACTCAAATATATTGATAAAACAATTACTTAAGTGGAAAAAAATAACTTCGTAATAATTTATTATACGATTTTATAATTTTATGTTTACTTGTAAGATTGAATAAGCAGTTGGGGTTATTTTAATAATTTTAGAACTTATGGAATATTTGTGTTTATGAGAAAATATACCACAAGAAAATTTCATATCGCATGTCCAATCAAAACTTCAATTACATCTCATGATTCCACATCATGATACCATATTATGATACCATATCGAATGGCCAAACAGACCCTTAAAATAACTCAAATCGTGATATGGTATTTCCATATGATTCCATATCATAGTTTTTGGAGAATATGGTATCACATCTCATGCCATGGAATCATGAGAGCGTAAAATCACATATCCAAACATTAATTCTATCTCACCACATCATATCGTGATATGGTATTACATGACCAAACACCTACTAAGATTTCTATTTTATTTGTATGACATTATTATGGAATTTGAAATAACTTGATTATGTCATTTTCAAAATATTTCAGTTATAAAATTCAAATTCATAAGATATCTATTCATAATATTTCAGTTACAAAACTATATTCATAGTTACTATTTTTTAACCAAGTTTAAGGTGAGGGGAGTTTTGGCATGTGTAGTGTACATGTCTCAATGCGGCCTCATCCTCTGTTTGCCCTATACAAGAAGTGCTTCACTAGCGGCACTCAGAATGCTATCATCATCAACCCCCTTTTCACCAAACCCTAATTCCCCCATTAATTCACTCCATTGCACCATGAAAGCAACATCTGAACTACCTACAAAACCCCCTAACTTTCCTTTCTTTTCTAATCCTAAGATTACTATAACCAATTTACCGCAAAACCTTGCACCCTCTAACTGTTTCTCTGCAACAAATCCTGTTCCCATTCTGAAGGCTAATGCATCGAGGAACGAGGAGGTCGAAGGTAGCGTTTTGAGCTCCGAATCACAACTTGTGGTGGTTTCTTTCTACAAATTTGCTGATTTCCCTGACCATGCTGATTTGAGGAAACCATTGAAGGAACTTTGTGAAAAACTGGTAATTATTGCCACTTTACTTGCTTATAGTTAGTACAGATCTGTTTTATTGTTCAAAGGTTAAATTTTTTTCCCAGCTGAAGTTGTAGAAGTATTCCTGTTATTGCAGATTCAAAGTTGCAATACTGGTTAGTTGCATATGGTAATTTATTTATTTGATGAATGCAGTGCTAAGTGAACCCTTGTTCTTTATCTAATTCATGTTTGGAATTGGGGCGTCTGCATATGAAGAGGAATATCTATTGTTCATTTTCTGCAAGCTTGCATAACTGCTTGCCTATTCTTTTTCTTGAAGTATGCACAAGTTTGTTTTTCTAGTTTAAGTGACCCGCTGTTGGACGGTATTTGATAGATTAACACTAGCTTCTATAACTCTTTGACATAGGCCAGGAAGCTTTTGCTTTGATTTACATGTCAAAGATGACTTCTTTGTGTGTATTATGTTATGTTAGATGGATGATAATCTAATTTCGTATCCTCCTTTATGTTCAATTTAGAATAATTGGAAAAGTTGGTCGCAAGGAGCCTACTTCTGTTTTGCTCGTAATTCCTGTTCAATATATGCATGCTCCTTGATTCATTTCTGTTTGTTGATAAACCCTTTCAAATTTATCCTTAACCAGGTGTTCAGTTTTTATTTTATTAAAGTTAGATGTTTTAGAAAAGGAAGTGAGAAGAAGTCTAGCTCGTTCTTCTTCTCAACATTTATACTTGGTTCTGTCTATGATGGAATAGAAGCGCTCATTGTTTGATGTATTCTCTGTATGGCTGGTCAATTCTTTTCCCTTTATTCAGTTTCTCTTCCAAGTAAAATTTTATTCGATAGTACATTTTCAATGTTACTCGTTCCTCACTAAGCTGATCAAATTCAGCGTGTTTCAGGTGGTATTATTCTTGCACCTGAAGGAATCAATGGCAGCATATGCGGAAGACGGGATTCAGTGGAAACTGTTCTTGCATTCATTCAAAGTGATGAACGTCTGAAGGGGCTTAGATTGATCGAGTCACCAGTGAGCCCGGAGGAAGAGGCTCTTCATCATGGACATATGAGCAGCTCTCCTCTTGCAGCGGGTGAGGATGCTCCCTTTAGGTGGGATCACGTGAGGGTGAAGCTCAAAAAAGAGGTAAGTTTGCTGCCAAGTGTGATGAAGTTGCCCCACTTTGAAGATACATGCCTTTATGTCCCTCATGTCCTGGAAGTTGCTTTATTGTACATCCACTTAGCATTAAGCACTCACCATATGTTTCTTGAACAGATAGTTACACTTGGAATGCCTTCTGTTTCACCAATTGAAAGAGTTGGCAAGTACATTAAACCGATGGAGTGGAATGCATTGATTAGTGATCCAGATGTTGTAAGTTCCGTATTCAGTAACATCCTTATCCTTGTTCTGCTTAATTATTGATTAATCGATTCTTGAAGAATCTTATTTTGCATCAACATAAAAATTCTGACATGTAACTTATACCTTTAACTTGAGCCTAAAATTCATCTAGTTTGCTTCATATCCTTCGGCTGAGTTGTGATTAAAGTCATATCCTGTAATTTTTTTTTGGTACATAATATTCTGTATTTTGATTTTATGTTCCATTTTTATAAACCATTCTTTGTGGGTAATGTAGCTCATACCTTTGAAAATTGCCTGGACTTGTTTTTCTACCAACAGAGAAGCATACTTGCGTTTGCCACATTGTCGGATGTCATCCCATTTATAGTATGCCTAGAGGTATCACGTGAGTTTTCTGCATGAAGTAGACTTAATATTTTGTTTGGTCTGCCTTTTGGGTTGTCCGTAGACTTATAACCATGTCCAATATAGGATTGAAGGCTGGGCCAAGCAAATATCACATACCTACTCAATCTTGTAGTTTAGAGCATTCAGCCCCTTATCTGAACCAAAATTTGACTTAATTAGTAGGTAGGATTGGTATTGTTTTTCCTTTACAGTGTTTTTGCAACATCCTGCTTTAACTATAATGTTTTCTTGTGGACTTGTTTACTGTAGAAACAGCAAAATCCTGTCTTGTTTATATTGCAATTCAGAATATTGAACTTGCTTGTACTTGGAGTGACCGAGTGAATTAGTAAGTGTTCATTTTATCTCTTCAGAGAACTCTTAATATTTTCCTTTTCTTTTTTTTTTTTAAAAATAAATGTAGTACTTAATATTTCCTACTTTAGCCAATAAGTCTTTTGCCTCTAGCCCCAAAATAAAGCAAGGCATGTTGTAATGGCAATTAAGGAAAACATAAAGAGGAGAAATAAGGGCATAAGTATATGGAATATCATGAAGTGTTGTGATTAGTTTGGGAAATATCTCATTCAAGGTCGGTGGTGGAAGGAGGAGAGTGCATTTCTGGGGTCATAGCTGTTGTGGGGACACATTCTTGAAAGATGAATTTTAGAGATTGTATAGAATTTCTTAGAGGTTTACAGGGTGGAGAGACATTTTGGGACTTGAAATCATGTTAGTGAACAATTGATAATCATGCGAATCAGTTCTGTGCCGGATCAAGAGGGTTGTCTGATTTATAGTTACAGTCAGGCATCTCTATGACAACATTTCATTATAGTTGCCAAGTTTTCTTTGGAAGCTATTTTTGATGTTATATTTTACCTTTTTATAATAACGGTTTACCTATAACAATAGCCACCATCATTATACCAATACACTTTCTTATAGAATTAGCTCTATTTAAAGCCCTAATCAAATATTGATTAATTTTTCCTTATGATTAAAGATGCTAATTTTGATTGATGGAAGAAAAGACTTATCTTTTTGCTGAAAGTTTGGACGGATATTTTTACAATTCAAGCATTATTTTTCCACGAAGATATTGGAATTTGCAGAACAAGTGGCCATTACAAATTTCTTCTAATGAATTTGATATGTTTTAAAATTTTCAATTAATTTTAAAATTGCGTATATGTTTTAGAGGGTTTAATTGTTTATTGGAAAATTACAACTAGTGATGACTTAGCTTATTAAAATTTTTTATTAAGCAAACACAAATATCTTTTGAGATTTTAAATTTATATATGTTTTCATTTACAAAAAGTCAAGATAACCGGCTTTGCATATCCTCTCTAGAACGACCTATATGTGCTTTTGACCTGCCTAAGTGGCGATGGAGTTGCACTAAAAGGGCTGTGCATGAGATTTTGTTTTATTTGGTAACTTATCTAGCATTTTAGAACCATTTTCTTCTTTCTTATGAAATGCCCAAAAATCACCAGTATGAAGTTTAATAGTAGAAGAACAATATGCTTAAATGCATAGTTTATTTTGCAGTTATAGTTGTATTTTATGCATACATATATACACTTCTAATTGCTTCATTGCTTGTATTTCAAAATGTATGAAAATTTCTCTGTATCTCGTACAAATAACTACAGCATGCTGGTTGATCTAATGCCACAAGTAAACCCAGTTTCTCCCGGGTTGACTATTTGCACAAATAACTGGAATCAACTTTGAAAACCAACTCAAGCTTATTGGTGAACATGCTTGGTATCAGTGTTTAGGTTTATACATATTCAAGGTATTGCTATCCTGATATACAAATGAAGTTATCACATGCAAAGCTCGACATGGTAATATTGAGATATTCTAGTTTTTTAGAGGGAGGAGTTTGGGGATTGTCCGTTGTTTATGGGATTTATTATCAAGTATAGGAATTTGTTACCCATTCCTGATACATTCATTGTCTAGGTTCTTTTGTTTGAAATGTAATTCTTGTAAATCTAATTCTTAAAGAAAATTGACTGCAAAAGACATGCTATCCCTCCCAAGGACCAACTATAGAGGCAAATAAGTGCTGTTTGGCCATGTTTCATTGAGAAATCTGAAAAAGGCAGTTCTTATTTTTAAAGTAAAATGATAATTGAAAATTGTAACTGTGGTTGACCATGTATACAAATTGGAGTTCAAGTCCAAAAAATATTTTTTGACAACTTTTCATGGTCAAATGCCTCCTAAGCTACTCAAGATAACTGTCTTGATTTTCTTTGATGACAGAAAACCACTTTAATTTTCAATTGTGATCCTTCACTAAATTCTAGTATTACTCAATTAGGTTGTGATCGATGTTCGCAATGACTATGAAATTAGAGTTGGGAAGTTCAAGGGGGCAGTTGATCCTTGTACCACAGCATTCCGGGATTTTCCATCATGGGTGGAGGATCGTTTTAAACTTGCTGATTCAGGAGTCAAGTCGGAGTCATCTGGTTCTGCTGGAGCATCAGATAAGCTGACAAAGGAAAAAGGAAACAAAAAGGTTCCCCGAGTTGCAATGTACTGTACAGGTGGAATTCGATGCGAGAAAGCTTCAAGTTTTCTCCTCGCCAAAGGTTTTGATGAGGTAAAAGTTAAATCAAAATGGTTTATTCGTAAGGGTTTTTCAGGAAACTACTAAGTATACGGCACATTGCATTGTAAGTTATATGTATAGTGGAATTTGAGTGATATATCCATGTGTTCTCTAGAACCACCAGCACCTCCAACCCCCCCTTCTGTGCTGGCAAATCAAATTAACTGAAAGAGGTGAAAAAGAGAACCCATTGAAATGGGGGTTGCCTCTATTTTTGCTATGCAGTATCATGAAATCTCAGCCTATTTAAGACGAAAGAACTAGGGATATACACAAATATGTTCCAACAAGTTGAGACTTTTTAATTCCCATGTTGTAAGTTGCTCCACTGGCAAATTCTTCAAAAACCTTAATGTGCAAACCTGTGTTTTCAAGAATTCTATGGTTATTACATGGTAGTGTTTTAATTGCTCAGACGGTCTTGTTTAACAGTGCCTTTGGCCGATTCTTACCAGGTTTATCATCTAGAAGGTGGGATTTTAAGGTACCTGGAGGAAGTTCCCAAGACAGAGAGCCTTTGGGAAGGGGAATGCTTTGTATTTGACAAACGAGTTTCTGTTGAGCATGGTTTGGTACAGGGAACATTCAAACTTTGCTATGGATGCAAGAAACCAGTGAGCGATGCTGATATGGAATCCCCAGAATGGGAGTATGCCGTCTCTTGTCCCTACTGCTTTGCATCAAAATCTGAGGAAGAAAAGGAAAGGGCAAGAGCTCGACAAAGCCAGTTCGAGAGATGGGGTATCATTGGTGGTCCAGACAAGGGCCGCAGACCAGCAAAGACGGTGGATACCAACGTGAATTCTGCTACTCAGATGTCAAAATCGTTATAGTCATGCTCGCGGCCTAAGAATTGGACTTGTTTTGTACCATTTTTCTCTTGGAGAGTGAGATTTTCCATCTTATGTAGGAACTGAAGTTTAAAAGTAACATTTCTATGAATGGCAGTTACTGTTTTGAAAATAAATAAAGGTCACTAGTAGGGGCATACATGATCGGATTTGTTTGGATTTTCAAATATCAAATCAAACCATTTGAGTTGGATTTTTAAATTTACAAATCAAATCAAACCAATAAACCTAGGGGTTTTCAACTTTGGGTTTTCGGATTTTTTCGGTAAAATATTCATACAAACATATAATTTACTTGTAATTTTAATATTTTTAATTTCTATCGAAATGCAACTATCCAAGTTATTTCTCAAGAAAATAACACAAAATATGATATGATTAGTGATACTTAAATATCCAATAAAAAAATAATAACAAAGTCGCGTAAAACAAATATTGCAAACTAATAAGTCATAATGAAATTGATCATAATTTAAAGTACTAGATCATGCAAAAATAAGTTTAGTAAGTATTAGTTACATGACTAAATATTAAAAGAAAGTAAAATTAGATCATGTATTTTAATTGTCTAAATTTATGTTTAACTAAAAAAAATATTTAATATTACTATCTTTCTTAGTGTTGAATTTATTTTCTTTTTGCATTAGTATTAATTTGTTTTTGTTCAAACTTTATTATAATTACCAAAATGTATGGACTATATCTTTATTAGATCATTAAAATTCTAACTTCCAAACATGTAACAATTATATTAAAAGATAAAAACTATGAAAAAGTATAAGAGATATTTAAAAATTATACCAAAGTAAGTATTTTTACGTATAAAATAAAATTTTAAAATTATATATATAATGTCGCGTTAGTTTAGTCTCGAATTGGTTTTTTTCAGTTAAAACCAAACCAATCCAAATATAGTTGGATTTTTTTTTTCCAACACCAAATCAAGTCAAACAAAATCACTAATCATTTTTTTATTATTTGACTTGATTTATAATTTAATTCAATTTTAGATTTGAATTTGTACACCTCTAATCACTAGTTTAATTAAAAGTTTTGTACATGTCCCATAATTGGGCCGGCAATTTAGTGGCAATAATAAGTTTGGAAAGAATAGTTGGGGCAAATTTCATCAAATAGGGTGGAAGAAGAGCATTTTAAAACTATATTTAGTACTTTAATGACAATTTTTGAAGAGCATTTTCTGTTAATCAAAATGGTGTTTATCCCTTCAAAGTGGACACTATGTTTTTATTTAACTATTTATAAAATTATATTATTGTTAAATATAAATATACAAATTTAACATGACACATGAATAATCAAATGGTAGATAATTTAATATTCACCAATAGTAGGACCAAAATTGCATGCTTCAATTAGTTAAATGTTTAATATGCTTAGACTAAGACGTATGAGTATTAAGATGTGTATTTGGACATAGATGTATGAATAAAAATATAAATATTAACTATTGAGACATCGTGTTAAGATTTGCATACTAAATAATTAAAATATTATTTTTCTAACACCTATATGTATACAAAGAGTTCTTTATTTTTTAGTTGATTGTTAAGAAATTTAATAAAATATTGAATCAATCTAATACTTATATATTAACAAAATATTTTTTTTAAAATTGTATAGTGATTGGTATAGTGATAGCTAGCGGTAGTGAATATCGATTGAGGATAATATTTGCTAATGGCAGGATTTGGATAGTAGCCATTAGTGATGGTGATTTACAATAAAGATTGATGATGATGATATTGTTATCGACAATTGATAATTCGTTGTGATGGACAACAATGATAATTAATAGAGTTGCTGAATAATGATAGTCTTATTGATATTTAATACTGTGACTTATGGTGGTGATTCGTAATAATTATGATAATAGTGTTCTGCGGTGATGATAGTAAATTGTTGCTAGTGATAGTGACCGAAAGTAAATGATCGTAAAAATTATAAACGTCCTATATTTTTCTCTTTTCCCCGGTCGATTCTCATTGTCGGGCCGACTCTACCCTTTTAAAAACAAGGCATTTGCCTTTGGGGGCTTCAAATTCTTGAAAAGAATAAATTATGTGCTAAAAATTTTATTGAAAAAATTAATTCTTTATAATAAAAAGTATAGTTTTTTTTTAAAAAAAATAAATTATTTTATCCACTTTTACATTTTTTGTACTTTGTGAAAAATAAGAAATAGCAGTGAAAGTGTTGAACAAAGTAAATCATAGATTCTTTTTCTTTCTTTTAAATTTTAGTTTCAAGCATTACTACAAGCATATTAAAATGAGGTATACCAAGTCAATCAACTTTTTTAGTCAATTCTATGCTACTTATATCATTATGTTAATAATACAAATAATAATTATCTCAATTAAAGGATGTTTTTCAATGTAGAGTTGATAAATCTTACCTAAAATGACTAACTGAAAGAACAATAATAAGTACTAATAAGTTTCATCTAAATAGTGTAATTTTTTTATTTAATAAATACGTATATGAAGTGTATTTATATTTTAGGTCGCAAATTAAAATTTCGCTTTAGGCCTCCAATTACGTTGAATCGCCCCTGCTCATTGTTGATTTTTTTCCTTTGAATTACGATATAATTCAAATACTAAAATATTTAATTACCATTTGTTTTCTTTTATTTGAGACTTTTAGGAGTGAATTCCCTAAATGATCACCCACGTTTAGGGATTTACCTTAAAATATCATTTATGTATAATTCAGGATCAAAATATCACTCAATTATCACTATTTTCCTCCAAATATACTTGACATTTTAAAAGTATCACTTTCTCCTAATTGTCATGCCATGTCATTGAAACATTCTTTTTAAATAATAAACAATTTAATTTATCAAACTCGTTTAACTAAAATAATAATCTTATCATTTTCTAAAAATTATATATTAGTTTATTAAGAAGAAATTTTCATACTTAAGAATCTTTTATCGTAATTAGTTTTATTTATTTATTATGGTATGAAGAATAGTTTATTTAAAATTTACCATAATGTTATCAATTTTGATTAATTATAAACATATATTCAAAAAAAATGTTGATATACAAATCGCTTATGATCGTCAATTAATCATATATTATATTATAGATTAATAATATTAAAGGTCAGTTGACTATTAAAAAATAATTAATTAGGTACTTTGAAATCCATACACTACAAGAAAATCGTGAATTACATGGGGATTTTCCTGTGAATTAGTATGAAAAATAAGTTTCTTGTGAATTTTCATACTAATCTCCAGGAAAATCCCCATGTAATTTACAGTTTTTTTAGTTATGTATGCTTACAATGTCTTTTTTTTTTTAATAATAGAATAGAAAGTGAATAATGTTTATATTAGAAAATAAATTTTTGATCTTTATTTATCAGTATATTAATCTCATATAATATATATAGGCAATTCAATCATTTATTACTTGTATTTTATAAATTTGGGATGAGATACAAATACTATATATTGGTGTTTAATTGTATGAGAAGTTAAAATATAATATAATATAGAATAAGACAATAAAAATAAAAATTAAATTAAAAAAAGTTAAATAATAATTTCCTCGTTCTTACCAACTTCTTTTGTAACTTTACAAATTTATTTGAATATTTTTATAAAAAATAGCTTTGAAAATTCCAAATTTATTTGGATATTTTTATAAGAAATCGCTTTAAATTTTCAAATGATTAATTAACTTAAGAATTTTAAATTCTAGTAATAACGTTGTTAATTTTAAAACTGTGAAATCTAGTATAAATATTCGAGAAAATGACATAAATAATTCCTAAACTATCATAATAAATCTAAAATAGTCCCTTAACAATATATATATGGTCCTTTAACTATCCATTTTTTGGGTCAAATTTAATTTCTATCCACTTTTTATAAACACCGTTAACATATCATTACAAGTCAATCTGTCTCCTTTCTTTTTTTCCACCCCTTTTTTCTTCATTATCTCATTGTTTCCTCACTTTCTTTTTTCCAATTCTTCATTATCTCCAGAGAGTCAAGCTAATTTGAACTTAACAAAGTGAGTGACGCGCTCTCGTGATTGATGTAGTTTGACCACATTTGACTTATAGTGCAAATTTTACATTTGAGTGATAATTTTATGTGATTAGTTGCTGTTTTGTGTTATTTTCTTTACCTGATCATTGCAGTCTTTTTTGGTGTTGTTTTTGTGCAGTTTAGGGTAGCTTCGTGATGTTTCCTCGTGCAGTTTCTATGCTAGTTTTTGTGCAGCTTGGTGATGATTTTTTGTAGTCTCATGCAGCAGTTTGGTGCTGATTTTTTTGGTGCTGCAATTGGATTAAAGTTTGATATCTGCTATTTTTTGTAGTAGTTTAAGCTATTTTCTGCACAAAAATTGTTGAAAACAGAGCACTATAGTTTAATTTAATTGAACTTCTCTGCAAATTTATGCAGTTTCATTGATATAATGATTGATTATTAAGATGAAAATAGAATCGTCACAATATTTTCTCAATTGTGTTCGTTACATTGTATTTTGTTTTAACTTAGCATGAAATAAAGACCAACGACTTAATCGCAATAAGACAATGAAGAAAAGAATTGAAAAAAAAGATTAGGAAATAGTGAGACAATGGACAAAAGAAAGTTAACGGAGAAGAATTGGAAAAAAGAATGTGAGGAAAAAATGAGATACTGAAGAAAAAGAGGTGGAAAAAAAGAAAGGAGACAAATTGACGTCAAATAATTTTTTATTTGTGTTTGTTAACAGTTTTTACTAAAAATGAATAGAAATCAAACTTGATTAAAAAAATGTTAGGTTATTAGCATTTTAATATTAATATTTAACATATTAAATTGCTTTATTTTGGAGTTATAAGAATAACCATTAGTAGACATTAGTGTTTTAAACGATCAATTTAATCATGCTATTCATTTTTGACTTGGTAGCCATGTAATGCAATTACTTTTGGCTTTATTGGTTGAATTCATTGTGAGATAAAAACATTTCAATAAACATTGGAATGGATAATTTCTACATCATCCATTAGCATTGGTTATCCATCACTTTATTTCTTTCTTAATTCCTCCATTACTCTTTGTAACATATGTAACTCCTAAGGCCATTATCTTCACTATTTACTACCTCAATTATCTTCCTATTCATTGCTAGGAAAACTTCTTGTAGTATAAATAGTGGTGATCTTCATTTGGTATGAACATACAAAACACAAGAGAAAAACAAAAAGTGAAAGAGTTAGTCTAAAAGAGAGTTCTTATAAGTTGAAGGGAGGTGCTCTTTTTTGTGGAGCTTTGGACTCAACTCTTGTCCAGAGTTGTTGAGTTATACTTTGTGAAGACTGTTGTATTCTGAAGGGGACAAGTCAAAGAGGACTATTGCTGGACCGATGAAAACATTTGCTGCAATGGGCTTGAATCTCCTTAAAGAGAGCGAGATATCCGCGCCTCAGCCTAAAGAGATTAATTTCTTCATTTTATTTTCAATTGTAATCTTGCAATTTTATTATCTTGTAAGTTTTTTCACTAACAATTTTAAGGAGATTCAAAATGGCTACAATTGAAAAAATCGCGAATGTCAAGATGAGAGATCTTAACAAGCCATTTCGATTCAATGGTAACCATTTCAAGAGATGGAAGGGTAAAATACTTTTCTACTTAAGTCTTCTCAATGTTTCTTATGTATTAACCGAGAAGAATTCAAATAAAGAAGACATCACCACTATGAATGATGATGAAACTATTTTGTCATCTAAAGAAAGTGGAAAAGTACGATGGTGATTCCTATAAGTGTCGGTATTATCTTCTTAATTGTCTATGTGATATTTTTATGATTATTATGATAAAATTTACTCTAGTGCAAAGAAAATTTGAAAGGCATTGCAGAGTAAGTATGATACCGAAGAGGCTGGAGCGAAAAAATATGCAGCTAGTAGATTTTTTCGTTTCCAAATGCTGGACAACAAATCAGTGGTAGATCAAGCTCAAGACTTCATCATGATTGTTGGAGAGCTTAGGTCCGAAGAGGTTAAAATTGGAGATAACCTTATTGTTTGTGGCATAGTGGATAAACTTTCACCTTCTTGGAAGGAATTTCAAAAAACTATGCGTCACAAATAAAAGGAAACCTCTCTTGAAACCTTTATAATGAAAATTCGCATGGAAGAAGAAGCAAGAGGCCAAGATGCCCTTTTACAAACAGAAGAGAACAACATCACATCGAAGGTAAATTTAATTACTTCGAATAATTCTACTCCTGAAACTCACAAAATTCTTTAAAGCCTAAGAAGAAAAAATTCAAGAAAAATAATGGTAGACCTCCCAAGAAAAATAATGGTGAAAATCACCAAGCACAAAATCAACAAGTTCAAGAAAAGGGACCATGCTTTGTTTGTGGCAAGAGTAGGCATATTGCTCGATTTTGCAGATTTCGAAAACGTGGTCCTAACCCTCAGGCAAACGTTACTGAAGAACCTTTTGTGGCGGTGATTACCGACATAAACATGGTTGAGAATGTTGATGGATGGTGGATTGATTCTGGTGCAAACCGTCATGTCTGTTATGGCAAAGACTGGTTTAAAAAATATACTCATTTTGAGGAACCCAAAACCATCATGTTTGGTGATGCTCACACTACTCAAGTGCTTGGAAAGGGAGATGTTGAATTGTGTTTTACTTCTGGAAGGATATTAACATTGAAAGATGTACTTTATACTCCTTCTATGAGAAAAAATTTGATGTCTAGTTTTCTTCTTAATAAAGCAGGCTTTAAACAGATTATTGAATCTGACCAATATGTAATAGTAAAGAAAGGTATTTTTGTGGGGAAGGGGTATGCATGTGATGATGGGATGTTTAAGTTGAATGTTGAAATGAATAAAACTTCTACTTCGGTTTATATGCTTTCTTCTACTAATTTTTGGCATGCTCGTTTGTGTCATATCAATGATCGTTTTGTTGGAATCATGAGTAGCTTAGGATTAATCCCAATGGTTTAAAAGAATTTTGAAAAGTGTGATGCTTGTAGTAAAGCCAAGATCACTAAAAGGCCTCATTTTCAAGTTGAAAGAAAAACTGATTTGTTAGAATTAGTTCATACTGATATTTGTGAACTTGGTGGAATTCTAACCCATGGAGGTAATAGATATTTTATCACTTTCATTGATGATATTTCTAAGTTTACATATGTTTACTTGATGAAAAATAAAAGTGATGCTTTTGAAAATTTCAAAACTTATCTTAATGAGGTTGAAAATAAGTTTGGAAGAAAAATAAAAAGAATTAGAAGTGATAGAGGCCGTGAATATGAATCAAATGAGTTTAATTCTTTTGTTAGATTATTGAGAATAATTCATGAAACTACTCCTCCTTACTCTCCTTCGTCTAATAAAGTAGCAGAAAGGAAAAATAGAACTTTGGTTGAATTGACTAATGCCATGCTAATTGAGTCATATGCACCTTTAAATTTTTGGGGGGGTGAAGCTATCTTAACTGCTTGTTATGTGTTGAATCGTGTGCCTCATAAAAAGTCTAAATTGACACCTTTTAAATTGTGAAAAGGTTACAAGTCACGTTTAGGTTATCTAAGAGTTTGAAGTTGTCTAGCCTTTGTGAGGCTAATGGATCTCAAGATTACAAAGTTGGGTAAGAAAGTTACTACTTCTGCTTTTCTTGGTTATACTTCAAATAGTACAGCCTATAGATTTTTTAATCTTGAAAATAATATTGTAATAGAATCTGGTGATGCTATTTTTTCATGAAAATAAATTTTCTTTTGATACTAAAAATAGTGGGGGTCAAAGGATTGAACAAAATATTTTGTCACTACCTAGTTCTTCTACTTCAACTTTTAAAAATAAAGAAGTTGGTGATTTTGAGTTAAGAGGAAGTAAAAGAGCTAGAGTAGAAAAAGATTTTGGTCTTGATTTTTATGTGTTTAATGTTGAAAATGACCCTCTAACTTTGAAAAAACATTATCTTCACATGATTCTATTTTTTGGAAAGAGGCTATAAATAATAAAATGGAATCTCTAATTTCTAATAAAACTTGGAAGTTAGTTGATTTACCACCGGGTTGCAAAACAATTGGTTGCAAATGGGTCTTAAGGAAAAAATTGAAACCGGATGGTTCTATTGATAAATACAAGACTAGGCTAGTTGCAAAAGGTTTTAAACAACTAAAAGGCCTAGAATTTTTTGATTTCTCTGGTAACAAGAATTACATCCATTAGACTTTTAGTTGCTGCTTTTTTAAATGAAGACCTAAATGAAGAAATTTATATGGACCAATCCGAGTATTTTGTTGAAGCATGCCAAGAAAGCAAAGTATGTAAACTTACTAAATTCTTATATGGCTTGAAACAGGCACCAAAGAAATGGTATGAAAAGTTTGATTCCTGCATGATTGAAAATGGTTTTAAAACAAATGAGTGTGATAAGTGCATATATCATAAGTCTTGGAATAATTCACATGTGATCATTTGCTTATATGTCGATGATTTATTGATCTTTTGCTTTAACATGGATGTTATTGATGAAGCTAAAAATGTTCTTAGAAGACATTTTGATATGAAAGATCTTGGTGAGGCAAATTTTATTCTTGGAATAAAAATAACAAGAACATGTAAGGGGATTTTCCTTGACCAGTCATATTATGTTGAGAAAATTTTGAAAAAATATAATTTTCGTGATTGCAAGCATGTTGCTACTCCTGTTGATTCAAATGTTCACTTATTTCTTGTTGAAAGTGAAAATGATGTAATATATCAAAATGAATATGCTAGTAAAATCGGAAGTTTGAGATATGTGACTGATTGCACTAGGTCTAATATTGCATATGCAGTAGGAGTACTTGACAGGTTTACAAGCATGCCTGGTAATGAACATTGTCATGTCGTAACAAGAGTTATGAGATATTTGATTGGAACGGAAAATTGTGGTTTAATCTATAAAAAATATCCTAATGTACTTGAAGGCTTTTGTTATGCAGATTGGAACACTTTATCAGGTGATTCATGTCCTACCACTGATTATGTTTTTACTTTAGGTGGTGGTGCTGTTTGTTGGAGATCAAAAAAGTAAACTATAATTGCTAACTCTACCATGGAGGCTAAACTAATTGCTTTAACTTCAGCTAGTGAGGAAGCAAATTGATTAAGATGTTTATTGTTTCAAAATCCTTATTTTGAAAAATTGATTCCTCCTATTTTAATTCATTTTGATAGCACCGCTGCAATTGGTAGAGTTCAAAATCGTTATTACAACGGTAAATCCAGACCTATAAGAACGAAACACGATAATGTAAGATCGTATTTGACAAATGATATTATTAATGTTGATTATGTCAAATCTTGTGACAATCTTGCAAATCCTCTTACTACGGCCTTAACAAGAGAAAAGGTCTGGAGCACATCGAGGGAGATAGAATTGAAGCTTACAAATTCTTGATTCATATATGAGGAAATCCAACCTTGAGACTAAAGATCCTATAACCAGGTTCAAAAGGAAAAACTAATCATATGATGACTTCTTGTGAAAATGCACTATCTTGTTATTCCCTCCCTATGATGTGAGTGCATTGTTTCCTGTAGTTTGTGAAGGTTGAGTTGATAAAACTCTTAATGAATATCTATAGCCCGTATGAGTGGAGTGTTAATCTTATAGGAGCACTCTCGACAGATTTCACCTATGTGATGTGTGGAAGTAGGTCGCTTCTTATGAGAATGGGGCTTATTCTCAAATGCACTCATGAAACCGGGATAACACAAGATCATAATGTGCTGCCTGTTAAAGCTCATGTCAATACCTTGATTATTATGTGTGAGCAGTGATATTTTATTTCCCTTAAGCAGTCATAGTTCAAGTCTGAGACCACTATGACTCTGGAGTAAAAGTTATTGTTTCACTAAGTGGAGGTTCAATGCAGAGCACACCTTCATTATGCATAGTAGTCTTCCTTCAACTAATATAGTCTCTTATCTAAATATTAAAATGAGTGGGGGATCGTTAAGTTATTAGCATTTTAATATTAATATTTAACATATTAAATTGCTTTATTTTGGAGTTATAAGAATGACCATTGGTAGGCATTTGTGTTTTAAACTACTAATTTAATCATGCTATTCATCTTTGACTTGGTAGCCATGTAATGCCATTACTTTTGGCTTTATTAGCTGAATTCATTGTGAGATAAAAACATTCCAATAAACATTAGAATGGATAATTTCTACATCATCCATTAGCAATGGTTATCCATCACTTTGTTTCATTCTTAATTCCTCAATTACTCTTTTTAACATATGTAACTCTTATTGTAACCTATGTAACCTATGAAACTCCTAAGGCCATTATCTTCACTATTTACTACCTCCATTATCTTCCTATTCATTGCTAGGAAGACTTCTTGTAGTATAAATAGTGGTGGTTTTCATTTGGATTGAACACACAAAACACAAGAGAAAAACAAAGAGTGAAAGAGTTAGTCTAAAAGAGAGTTCTTATTAGTTGAAGGGATGTGCTTTTTTTTATGGAGCTTTGGTGTCACGACCCAAATCGAGTCGCGAGTGGCACCCACACTTACCCTCCTATGTGAGCGAACCAACCGATACAAAACCCAACGTTTCAATAAAATATCAACAGAAAGTAATGCGGAAGACTTAAACTCATAAATGGAAATCAATTCAATAATTTCTAAAAACTCAACATCTATTATTTCCCCAAAATCTGGAAGTCATCATCACAAGAACATCTATCCTCAAATTACTAAAACTAAAAGTATCTAAGAAAGCTAAAATAAGTAAAAGCTAGTCCACGCCGGAATTTCGAGGCATCAAGACATGAGAAAGAAGATCCAGTCCAAGCTAGAAGCATTAGCTCACCATGAAATCCGATGTAACGAAGACTGGCTAGAATTGCGGTTGAGTTGAAGACGACGGTACGTTTGCTGCATTCCACAAATAACAAAGAAAGAAACATACAAGTAGGGGGTCAGTACAAAACACAAGTACTGAGTAGGTATCATCGGCCAACTCAAAATAGAAAACAATATATATCAGTTCATATCATAAATCAACTACAATACTCAACATGTATCAACAACAAGTACTATAATCATCAATAAGTACCACCAAGTTCATCCATGAGGACTCAAGCCTCAATACCATACTCATTTGGGAATTAGGTTCATTACATTGAGTATATTAACATCTTTCAAGATTCATTATCTTTATTCCTCATGTGTCGGTACGTGACACTCTTATCCCCTACTACTATGTGTCAGTACGTGACACTCCGATCCCCTAATACTATGTGTCGGAACGTGACACTCCGATCCCCTAATTCTACGTGTCGGTTCGTGACACCCGATCCCCTAATTCTATGTGTCGGAACGTGACACTCCGATCCCCTAATTCTACGTGTCGGTTCGTGACACCCGATCCCCTAATTCTATGTGTCGGAACGTGACACTCCGATCCNTCCCATACCCTTGCCCATACTAGTATACCTAACAAGTCATCCTAGTTAAGGAATACATAACATACCTCATATAAATTTACCTTACATTCATAGTAGTAGACATTTAGTGAATATGAGAACAACCTTTCATTAGACATCATGACCCTTTGCTACATTGTAAGCATTCATAATGTGTAAGTGTGTGTGCATTAGTCAACATGATCGCATAATGGCTATCAACTAACACATTGAGGCATCCACCTATTATGACCACAATTCACAACCAAGCATAGACCACACAACACAATTTAGCATAGGAGGCAAGCTAACACTGCATATTACACTTTAAGACTCCTAACATTAGCTATTCACACATTCACATAGGGGTACATGGGTAGGGGTCATCAATACTTAGCACTTCATTAATGGTAGCAAGTACACATGATCATAACATAACCATTTACATGCTTATAACACTAGCTACATAACCTAGATTCACAACTAGAATAGAAGACTAGGCACAAGTTACACATAGTTTGATCATCATAACCACACACTCATATATTCATCAATTTTCCTTCAAGGCCATAGTCAACACTAGGGGTGGCAATTGGTTGGATTGAACCAGATTTGGATGGATTAAATATGAATTGAGCGAAAATGGCTTGGATCGTAATCCACCCAAATAGAATATGGACAATATGGATTTGGTCAAATATGATTTAGGTAAAATGGTTCTAACCCAGTAAGAACCTCTCTATATTAACTTGACTAAGAAAAAAACATTATCTCCTTCATGACATCAATTTATCTATTCTTCTTCAATAATAGAACATTATTACATAATCTTCTCAATTACTCCGTACATCAAATTACCGCCCTTTTGTCTAACATTCACATACAAACAATAACCAATCAAGAAGTGAAAATCAAATATTAACAACTAAAGAGACATCACCAACAAATAGTACTCCAAATGTACTAAAAGGATAAAGATCAGTATTCATTCCGTGGAAATCAAGTATTAACACAAATACAATAATCGAAGTACAAAAATACAAATATAATCAAAGAAGTGCAGTCTCATGGCTAAACAAGAGACTAAACAAAATAGCACAATATTTGACAGGCGATCTACACCAGCCAACAGCGCATCAGGATGCTATGATTTCTTCTTCTTTGTTCAATAATCTTGAATTGCAGCCACTGAGTTGGACATTAGCTCTTGTGTCCTGAACTGAAGTTGTTCTGCAGTTAGTCTGTTACCTTGCATTAACTTTACTAAGCGTATGGGATTCTCTTGGTATTAAATTTTATGCAAAAATTGTCCTTGTTTGTTCTCTTGGAGTTCTTGAACAGTAAGGTTGAAGTAAAGTTATTGTTATCAAAAATTAGACCAGTCACTTGATATTGAATGCAAAAGCTGCCATAGTAAATGTTAGGTTATTAGCATTTTAATATTAATATTTAACATATTAAATTGCTTTATTTTGGAGTTATAAGAATGAACATTGGAATGGATGACTTCGACATCATCCATTAGCATTGGTTATCCATCAATGTATTTCATTCTTAATTCCTCCATTACTCTTTGTAACCTATGTAACCTATGTAACTCCCATTGTAACCTTTGTAACCTATGTAACTCCCATTGTAACTTATGTAACCTATGTAACTCCCACTGTAACCTATGTAACTCCTAAGGCCATTATCTTCACTATTTACTACCTCCATTATCTTCCTATCCATTGCTAGGAAGACTTCTTGTAGTATAAATAGTGGTAGTCTTCATTTGGTTTTAGAGACACACAATTCATAAGAGAAAACAAAGAGTGAAAGAGTTAGTCTAAAAGAGAGTTCTTATTAGTTGAAGGGAGGTGTTCTTTTTTGTGGAGTTTTGGACTCAACTCTTGTCCAGAGTTGTTGAGTTATACTTTGTGAAGGCTGTTGTATCCTGGAGGGGACAAGTCAAAGAGGACTACTGCTGGACCGGTGAAAACATTTGTTGCAGTGGGCTTGAATCTCCTTAAAGAGAGCGATATATCCGCGCCTTAGCCTGAAGAGATTACTTTCTTCATTTTATTTTCAATTGTAATCTTTCAATTTTATTATCTTGTAAGTTTTTTCACTAACAAATTTAAGGAGATTCAAAGATGGCTACAATTGAAAAAACCGCGGATGTCAAGATGAGAGATCTTAACAAGCCATTTCGATTCAATGGTAACCATTTGAAGAGATGGAAGGGTAAAATACTTTTCTACTTAAGTCTTCTCAATGTTTCTTATGTATTAACCGAGAAGAATTCAAATAAAGAAGACATCACCACTATGAATGATGATGAAACTATTTTGTCATCTAAAGAAAGTGGAAAAGTACGATGGTGATTCCTATAAGTGTCGGTATTATCTTCTTAATTGTCTATGTGATATTTTTATGATTATTATGATAAAATTTACTCTAGTGCAAAGAAAATTTGAAAGGCATTGCAGAGTAAGTATGATACCGAAGAGGCTGGAGCGAAAAAATATGCAGCTAGTAGATTTTTTCGTTTCCAAATGCTGGACAACAAATCAGTGGTAGATCAAGCTCAAGACTTCATCATGATTGTTGGAGAGCTTAGGTCCGAAGAGGTTAAAATTGGAGATAACCTTATTGTTTGTGGCATAGTGGATAAACTTTCACCTTCTTGGAAGGAATTTCAAAAAACTATGCGTCACAAATAAAAGGAAACCTCTCTTGAAACCTTTATAATGAAAATTCGCATGGAATAAGAAGCAAGAGGCCAAGATGCCCTTTTACAAACAGAAGAGAACAACATCACATCGAAGGTAAATTTAATTACTTCGAATAATGCTACTCCTGAAACTCACAAAATTCTTTAAAGCCTAAGAAGAAAAAATTCAAGAAAAATAATGGCAGACCTCCCAAGAAAAATAATGGTGAAAATCACCAAGCACAAAATCAACAAGTTCAAGAAAAGGGACCATGCTTTGTTTGTGGCAAGAGTAGGCATATTGCTCGATTTTGCAGATTTCGAAAACGTGGTCCTAACCCTCAGGCAAACGTTACTGAAGAACCTTTTGTGGCGGTGATTACCGACATAAACATGGTTGAGAATGTTGATGGATGGTGGATTGATTCTGGTGCAAACCGTCATGTCTGTTATGGCAAACACTGGTTTAAAAAATATACTCATTTTGAGGAACCCAAAACCATCATGTTTGGTGATGCTCACACTACTCAAGTGCTTGGAAAGGGAGATGTTGAATTGTGTTTTACTTCTGGAAGGATATTAACATTGAAAGATGTACTTTATACTCCTTCTATGAGAAAAAATTTGATGTCTAGTTTTCTTCTTAATAAAGCAGGCTTTAAACAGATTATTGAATCTGACCAATATGTAATAGTAAAGAAAGGTATTTTTGTGGGGAAGGGGTATGCATGTGATGATGGGATGTTTAAGTTGAATGTTGAAATGAATAAAACTTCTACTTCGGTTTATATGCTTTCTTCTACTAATTTTTGGCATGCTCGTTTGTGTCATATCAATGATCGTTTTGTTGGAATCATGAGTAGCTTAGGATTAATCCCAATGGTTTAAAAGAATTTTGAAAAGTGTGATGCTTGTAGTAAAGCCAAGATCACTAAAAGGCCTCATTTTCAAGTTGAAAGAAAAACTGATTTGTTAGAATTAGTTCATACTGATATTTGTGAACTTGGTGGAATTCTAACCCATGGAGGTAATAGATATTTTATCACTTTCATTGATGATATTTCTAAGTTTACATATGTTTACTTGATGAAAAATAAAAGTGATGCTTTTGAAAATTTCAAAACTTATCTTAATGAGGTTGAAAATAAGTTTGGAAGAAAAATAAAAAGAATTAGAAGTGATAGAGGCCGTGAATATGAATCAAATGAGTTTAATTCTTTTGTTAGATTATTGAGAATAATTCATGAAACTACTCCTCCTTACTCTCCTTCGTCTAATAAAGTAGCAGAAAGGAAAAATAGAACTTTGGTTGAATTGACTAATGCCATGCTAATTGAGTCATATGCACCTTTAAATTTTTGGGGGGGTGAAGCTATCTTAACTGCTTGTTATGTGTTGAATCGTGTGCCTCATAAAAAGTCTAAATTGACACCTTTTAAATTGTGAAAAGGTTACAAGTCACGTTTAGGTTATCTAAGAGTTTGAAGTTGTCTAGCCTTTGTGAGGCTAATGGATCTCAAGATTACAAAGTTGGGTAAGAAAGTTACTACTTCTGCTTTTCTTGGTTATACTTCAAATAGTACAGCCTATAGATTTTTTAATCTTGAAAATAATATTGTAATAGAATCTGGTGATGCTATTTTTTCATGAAAATAAATTTTCTTTTGATACTAAAAATAGTGGGGGTCAAAGGATTGAACAAAATATTTTGTCACTACCTAGTTCTTCTACTTCAACTTTTAAAAATAAAGAAGTTGGTGATTTTGAGTTAAGAGGAAGTAAAAGAGCTAGAGTAGAAAAAGATTTTGGTCTTGATTTTTATGTGTTTAATGTTGAAAATGACCCTCTAACTTTGAAAAAACATTATCTTCACATGATTCTATTTTTTGGAAAGAGGCTATAAATAATAAAATGGAATCTCTAATTTCTAATAAAACTTGGAAGTTAGTTGATTTACCACCGGGTTGCAAAACAATTGGTTGCAAATGGGTCTTAAGGAAAAAATTGAAACCGGATGGTTCTATTGATAAATACAAGACTAGGCTAGTTGCAAAAGGTTTTAAACAACTAAAAGGCCTAGAATTTTTTGATTTCTCTGGTAACAAGAATTACATCCATTAGACTTTTAGTTGCTGCTTTTTTAAATGAAGACCTAAATGAAGAAATTTATATGGACCAATCCGAGTATTTTGTTGAAGCATGCCAAGAAAGCAAAGTATGTAAACTTACTAAATTCTTATATGGCTTGAAACAGGCACCAAAGAAATGGTATGAAAAGTTTGATTCCTGCATGATTGAAAATGGTTTTAAAACAAATGAGTGTGATAAGTGCATATATCATAAGTCTTGGAATAATTCACATGTGATCATTTGCTTATATGTCGATGATTTATTGATCTTTTGCTTTAACATGGATGTTATTGATGAAGCTAAAAATGTTCTTAGAAGACATTTTGATATGAAAGATCTTGGTGAGGCAAATTTTATTCTTGGAATAAAAATAACAAGAACATGTAAGGGGATTTTCCTTGACCAGTCATATTATGTTGAGAAAATTTTGAAAAAATATAATTTTCGTGATTGCAAGCATGTTGCTACTCCTGTTGATTCAAATGTTCACTTATTTCTTGTTGAAAGTGAAAATGATGTAATATATCAAAATGAATATGCTAGTAAAATCGGAAGTTTGAGATATGTGACTGATTGCACTAGGTCTAATATTGCATATGCAGTAGGAGTACTTGACAGGTTTACAAGCATGCCTGGTAATGAACATTGTCATGTCGTAACAAGAGTTATGAGATATTTGATTGGAACGGAAAATTGTGGTTTAATCTATAAAAAATATCCTAATGTACTTGAAGGCTTTTGTTATGCAGATTGGAACACTTTATCAGGTGATTCATGTCCTACCACTGATTATGTTTTTACTTTAGGTGGTGGTGCTGTTTGTTGGAGATCAAAAAAGTAAACTATAATTGCTAACTCTACCATGGAGGCTAAACTAATTGCTTTAACTTCAGCTAGTGAGGAAGCAAATTGATTAAGATGTTTATTGTTTCAAAATCCTTATTTTGAAAAATTGATTCCTCCTATTTTAATTCATTTTGATAGCACCGCTGCAATTGGTAGAGTTCAAAATCGTTATTACAACGGTAAATCCAGACCTATAAGAACGAAACACGATAATGTAAGATCGTATTTGACAAATGATATTATTAATGTTGATTATGTCAAATCTTGTGACAATCTTGCAAATCCTCTTACTACGGCCTTAACAAGAGAAAAGGTCTGGAGCACATCGAGGGAGATAGAATTGAAGCTTACAAATTCTTGATTCATATATGAGGAAATCCAACCTTGAGACTAAAGATCCTATAACCAGGTTCAAAAGGAAAAACTAATCATATGATGACTTCTTGTGAAAATGCACTATCTTGTTATTCCCTCCCTATGATGTGAGTGCATTGTTTCCTGTAGTTTGTGAAGGTTGAGTTGATAAAACTCTTAATGAATATCTATAGCCCGTATGAGTGGAGTGTTAATCTTATAGGAGCACTCTCGACAGATTTCACCTATGTGATGTGTGGAAGTAGGTCGCTTCCTATGAGAATGGGGCTTATTCTCAAATGCACTCATGAAACCGGGATAACACAAGATCATAATGTGCTGCCTGTTAAAGCTCATGTCAATACCTTGATTATTATGTGTGAGCAGTGATATTTTATTTCCCTTAAGCAGTCATAGTTCAAGTCTGAGACCACTATGACTCTGGAGTAAAAGTTATTGTTTCACTAAGTGGAGGTTCAATGCAGAGCACACCTTCATTATGCATAGTAGTCTTCCTTCAACTAATATAGTCTGTTATCTAAATATTAAAATGAGTGGGGGATCGTTAGGTTATTAGCATTTTAATATTAATATTTAACATATTAAATTGCTTTATTTTGGAGTTATAAGAATGACCATTGGTAGGCATTTGTGTTTTAAACTACTAATTTAATCATGCTATTCATCTTTGACTTGGTAGCCATGTAATGCCATTACTTTTGGCTTTATTGGCTGAATTCATTGTGAGATAAAAACATTCCAATAAACATTAGAATGGATAATCTCTACATCATCCATTAGCAATGGTTATCCATCACTTTGTTTCATTCTTAATTCCTCAATTACTCTTTGTAACATATGTAACTCTTATTGTAACCTATGTAACCTATGAAACTCCTAAGGCCATTATCTTCACTATTTACTACCTCCATTATCTTCCTATTCATTGCTAGGAAGACTTCTTGTAGTATAAATAGTGGTGGTTTTCATTTGGATTGAACACACAAAACACAAGAGAAAAACAAAGAGTGAAAGAGTTAGTCTAAAAGAGAGTTCTTATTAGTTGAAGGGATGTGCTTTTTTTTATGGAGCTTTGGTGTCACGACCCAAATCGAGTCGCGAGTGGTACCCACACTTACCCTTCTATGTGAGCGAACCAACCGATACAAAACCCAACGTTTCAATATAATATCAACAGAAAGTAATGCGGAAGACTTAAACTCATAAATGGAAATCAATTCAATAATTTCTAAAAACTCAACATCTATTATTTCCCCAAAATCTGGAAGTCATCATCACAAGAACATCTATCCTCAAATTACTAAAACTAAGAGTATCTAAGAAAGCTAAAATAAGTAAAAGCTAGTCCACGCCGGAATTTCGAGGCATCAAGACATGAAGAAGAAGATCCAGTCCAAGCTAGAAGCATTAGCTCACCCTGAAATCCGATGTAATGAAGACTGGCTAGAATTGCGGTTGAGTTGAAGACGACGGTACGTTTGCTGCATTCCACAAATAACAAAGAAAGAAACATATAAGTATGGGGTCAGTACAAAACACAAGTACTGAGTAGGTATCATCGGCACACTCAAAATAGAAAACAGTATATATCAGTTCATATCATAAATCAACTACAATAATCAACATGTAGCAACAACAAGTACTATAATCATCAATAAGTACCACCAAGTTCATCCATGAGGACTCAAGCCTCAATACCATACTCATTTGGGAATTAGGTTCATTACATTGAGTATATTAACATCTTTCAAGATTCATTATCTTTATTCCTCATGTGTCGGTACGTGACACTCGATCCCCTACTACTATGTATCGGTACGTGACACTCCGATCCCCTAATACTATGTGTCGGAACGTGACACTCCGATCCCCTAGTTCTACGTGTCGGTTCGTGACACCCGATCCCCTAATTCTATGTGTCGGAACGTGACACTCCGATCCCCTAATTCTACGTGTCGGTTCGTGACACCCGATCCCCTAATTCTATGTGTCGGAACGTGACACTCTTGATCCCCTAGTTCTACGTGTCGGTTCGTGACACCCGATCCCCTAATTCTATGTGTCGGAACGTGACACTCCGATCCACTAATCTCATTCTATCAATTTGTCAAGCCTTCTCTTATACCAAGGCATCATCAATCTCATTACTTTAGTTCATCAAGCCTTCTTTTATACCAAGGCATCATCAATCTCATTACTTTAGTTCATCAAGCCTTCTTTTATACCAAGGCATCATCAATAACAAAGTGAATTAGGGTTTCTTCAAGATTTAGGATTCAATAGCTTCATTATGCTTATTTTATCACAATCACATAATCACATTCATGCAAGCATACAATTAAGCATATAGAAGGGTTTACAATACTACCAATACATATCATTCGCTATTAAGAGTTTACTACGAATAGTATCAAAACCATAACCTACCTCCACCGAAGATTCGTGATCAAGCAAGCAATTTCCCAAAGCTTTTGTGTTTCCCCTTCGTTTCTCCTCTCTCGATCATTTCTCTTTCCCTCTCTTTGTTCTTTCTATTTTTCTTATTCAAACCCTCTTTCTTTTACCCTAATTAGCATATAATTAAGTATAAAAGATGAGGAATTAACCCACTAATTAACTCAAGGTCATCTCTTTTAACCCCAAGAATTTGAGTTATTAATATTAACCCACGAAATTTATAATTATAGCAGGAATAGTCCAAAACGCCCCTTTAAAACTTAAACAGAAATCCGACCCAGCCTGGGATTACGCAACCTGTGACGGTCCGTCATGGCTGTGACGGTCCGTCCTGCAGGTTCGTCGCAAAGTTCAGAGACTCAATTTCCTGGAAGAGTCTGTGACGGTCCGTCGTGCCTACGACGGTCCGTCCTACACTTCCGTCACGAAGTTCAGAGAATTGCTCCCAGTACCCAATTCTCAAGAGTTGAAGTGTTTTGAAACGGAACCTCACAATGGTTCGTCGTATCTGTGACGGTACGTCCTGCAGATCCGTCACAGAGTTCAGAGAGTCGATTTCAGTACTCAAATTTCAGAATTCTAAGTGTTTTGGAACGAGACACCCTCGACGGTCCGTCGTGCCCATGACGGTCCGTCGTGGGTTCCGTCGACTCAGACAGTTATTCCCGAAATAAAATCTGCTGCTCAAAACGACTAAACAGGTCGTTATATTTGGACTCAACTCTTGTCCAGAGTTGTTGAGTTATACTTTGTGAAGACTGTTGTATCCTGGAGGGGACAAGTCGAAGAGGAATATTGCTGGACTGATGAAAACATTTGCTGCAATGGGCTTGAATCTCTTTAAAGAGAGCGAGATATCCGCGCCTCAGCCTGAAGAAATTAATTTCTTCATTTTATTTTCAATTATAATCTTGCAATTTTATTATCTTGTAAATTTTTTCAGTAATAAAAATAATAGTTAAAGGATCATATTCGTTAAATATATAGTTAAGAGACTATTTTAAATCTACTATGATAATTTAAGAACTATTTATGTCATTTGCTCATAAATATTCTTTAAAGATATGCCTTAAACGAAAAGTAATGGGAGAAGGGCTTAGAGTGCAAAAATATAGACGAAAACCTTGCATCAAAAATATGGCATACAACATGTTTACATTAATTTTTCCCATACAACTCTAATGCATGAAAAATATAAAAAATAATAACATTTTACAATTATTGACATGCATATGTGAAGACCTATTTCAGGAATATAAAATTATAGACTTAATATATAAATATGTTGTTTAATTTGACTTTAGTTTATATTTATATTTTAAATTTTGAGTGTGTAAAAGTAAAAATATATACCCTATAAGACATAATATATATATAAGACGCCACATAAGAATGCTTTGTAGGACAAACATGACATGAATGTGTTATTCAATTTTATACGAATTTAAATATCTATTTATATATATTCAAAATTAAAATACCTAGATACTAATTAAAACTAAATTGAATGACACATTTATATATATATATATATGCGAAAATTATATATATAATTTTTTTAACTTCAATTTGCCACGAACCTTAAAATGTGGTGATCTAAAATTAGACCTAGAATGTGAAAAAACTATTCTGTTGGAATTCGACCAACTTAAATTGTGGGGCTATCGCTTTATAGGACTTGGCATTCCTTTTGCTTTTTCTCATTAATTACATTGCAAAAACAGAATCTAGGGCTTCCGACGCCGAAGATGACTACTGCAGCAGGTAACGGACTCTTCAAGTTCCTCAGCCCCAAACGCCGTCCCCAATCCACCGATATACAGGCCGCCGCAGGGTGGGGTGTCGCCGCCGTTACTGGCGCCCTCTGGGTCATTCAGGTCTTTTCTCCTTTTCTTTTCCTCAATTCCTCATTTCTGTTTTTGATTAATTTTAAGATCTCTACTTATAATATATATCCAGATCTGCTTTGTTTTCCCTTGTGTTTCATTTATTTTGGTACTATTTGAAAGTCAAAGGTGTTGATTAGATACTGAATCGATTGTGTTGATTTTTCCTTCAGTCTCCTAATATAGAATCATTATCAAATGATTAATCAGGATTAGTGAGTTTTATTGGATTTGGATTTGGAGATATTCAATGGTTGAACAGTTGTGTATTGATGTTGTTTTTGGGTTTACACTCTTGTTGATAGATTTCATAATCTATGTGTTCTGCTCGATCTAAATTTGAGGATGCGGTAGGGGATTGAATATGTTTGGTTTAAGCAATGACGAAGTAACGAAAGATGGGTTATTAGTAGAATGCTTACAGTGATGAATTTCTTTTTTTTTTTAAAAAAGAAAACAATAAAAATATATAAAGAGAAGGATAGGAAAAATACACAGCTTTTTGCACTTGCAAAATACCGCTTTACTTCCTTTGATCCTTGTAACGTACGAGAATTGTATGGTGGTGGTAGTGACCTTTGGTGATCCATGGAACTTTTCCAAGCCACCTACTGTTGTAGTTAGTCCAGATCTTAGATAGACTGAGATGTTCTGCCACCTCCCAGATTTTGGTACTCTTTTATGTGCAATTTTTCATTCTGAAATAGTGATGTTTTTATTTTACACCATCAAGCTAATGTTTCTCCTGGGTTTTGGTCTAATAAAGGGAGGCTGATGTAGTGTATAGCTTGTGGGTTCATCTGAGTCCTATAGCTTTCATTTGGACCCTGTTAAAATATCTGCAAAATAAGTATAATTGATTGAGTTTGAACCCAGCAAATCAAATGAGATGTGGTAGAACCCCAAACTAGAACCATAATGTTTAAATCTTAGATTTGCCTCTGGTTTCCCTTTGGTGCTCGTATTCCTCTAGGTTCCAAGTTAAAAGACCAAAAAAAGTAAAGTGTTAGATAACATTCAGGTCAAAGAGTTAGTATAAGCTATACTATGAAAGTTAGACATAAATGCTACAATTTTGGGGAGGAGGGTGCAGGTGGAAATAGTTTTCTGGCAAGCATCTTTTTGAACTATTGTTTTCTAAATGCCATGATTTTTGGTTCTTGATACTGGTTTACTCTTGTTCTCTCTTGGTGGTTACCTTAGTTTTTGTAGCTTTATGTTCTTGTTGTTTCATATGGGGAAAATTGGTTCTCTCGATGATCTGTTGCTTGAAATCTTTTACGAGTTGCCTACCTGTTATTAGTTTGAAAGGTTCTCTAGGAGTATCCTTGATGGTTTATCCCTTATATTTGGCTGCATAGTTTAAGTTATTTGGGATGTGATATAAATGTTAGGTTTCATCACACACTTCTATTTCCTTGAGTTTATTGAAATTATATCTGTTTCTTTCTCTTGTTTTGAAAACTTAAAGAAGCTTCTTATCAGGTCTGATAAGACCTTTTCTTGATGACCCATGGCATTTTCCTGCAGCAATGTGGAAGTTGTAATCTAAGCAATGTGGAAGTTGTAATCTATGTCGTGCTCATAAAATCCAAAGATGTGTTTAACAAATAGGAGATGTAGGTTTAATTATAGATGCCAGATGAGCTGAGCTGGATAGAAGTTTTTTGAAATATGTTGAGCTTGATGGGATATTTTGTAATTAGCTGTTTGGTTTGATATCTCCAGAAAGGATTATTTATGTGTAAGGCAGTCTCTAGAGGTAAAAAGAAGTTGCTGATTAAGATTTTGGGAATACCTGTAACTCCTTTTGAGATTGTTCAATGCTTTTCCAGTTAATATAGTTTCCAGGGAGGGAGGGAGGGAGGTATATAGGAAATACCTGCAACTCCCTTTGAGATTTTCGAATGCGTTTCTAGTTGATTTAGTTGCTATTGCCTCAGTGTTGTATGTGAAATTGATTTACTGATGTCATAATTAATTTGCTTATCTGACTTTATACATTCTTCACTATATCTTTTCAGCCATGGGATTTTTTGAGGAAGACATTTATCGAGAAGCAGGAAGAAGAGAAGTGATAAAAATGTCGAGGAAGTTGGTAGCTAACTGATATCATTTTTGGTGATAAACAATCCTTGAGCAGGATTAAAGTCAATAATACATTTACATTTCATGGTCCTTGTTATTATGATCACGAGCCTTTGATGGTTAGCTGCTTCAATCAATTTTTTTCTGATTTGGATTTATTTTCCTTGGTCGAGCTTTGTGCTCATTACTGTTTGTTCATATTGTTAACTTGACGCTTCTTCTATGGTGTACTCACCAGAAAGAATTGTGATCTGTGTGTATGCTATGCAGAGGTTGAATGGGTTTCCAAAATAATCCAACTTTTATTTTTAATTGGTGTTGCATGTTCAATTTTCATCACATCATTTATCTGATGATTAAATTTTGTGCTTTACATTTTCAGCAAGAGAGTGAATAGTTAGATAAGAATTATCACCTAAAATTCTTAGCTTGCACCATAATCTAATACAAGATAGGTAGGCATCAGTGCTTTGAGTTCAATGTCAAGACCCGAATCTAACACTAACATGCCTGTGAGCCAACTGGGGTTTAACTCGCAGGGCATAGTATTTATTCTGTGAAGGAAATGAAAATGTGAAAGCTGGGAATAGCAAAAGTATGTAAAGGACTTTTTCTAATATTGGATTGCTTAATTGATTCTTTGCTCATTTACCTTGCAAAGCATCATACTCCTCGGTTCTTCAAATATTCAAACAGCCATTTTGGAATCACATTATACCGTAAACTCTTTTTTTTTTTTTAATTATAAAATGAAAAAATCTATGTTATGCCGCAATTTTACTATTAGACAGATCTTTCTAATATTTTGATCTTTAAAAAATGTAGCGATTTACAATGAGTATTTCTTATACGGTTTTTAAATATATGCCAAAAAAAGGAGGAGGAAGCGGTAGTAATGAAAAAACAAAGAATTAAGACTATGCTAATTATAATCAATCGCCGATGTTGCGTCATTGGATCTTGATATCCAGTGTGCCTTTCTCTACCGTCCGATCGCCGTACACGTGCCGCAACAACCTTGATTAGCTCATCCCCGCTTCAATCGTAACGACTAATCTCCCCCACATCTAAACTCTAGGGTTTCATCATCGTTTGAAGAAACGCCGAAGACTTTCACCTGCTCCATTTTTGCGCATTAGAATGTTTGTTGTTTTTCTTGCTTGAAGATCCGATTGTTCTTAGTCAGTAGACATGGAGAAGGAGCTAATCGAGCTGTTTGATGCGGTAAAGAGATCGGCTGATGCAGCCGCTGTTGACGGCGGTGCAGATTCCTCACCGGAGGAGGATAGGTGCCTTGACGCTTTGAAGCGGCTTAAGAAATTTCCTGTCAATTATCAAGTCCTCGTTTCCACACAGGTATTCAAAGATATCCTCATTTTCTTCGTCGCCTTGATATTTTAATATACAATCTCCCGCTTTTCAGTTTTAGCATCCACGCAGTTGCTCATTCCGTTTGCCTGCTCTTGAAAAGCTTGGATTTTGCATGGTTTCAGTTCCTGGAATTCTTTATCTTTTTTTATTTTGAGAAAATAAATTAAATTGCTTCAGGGAATCTCTGTGTGTTTTTCTTTGGAATAAAGTTCTGTACATGACAACACTTGCTTCTTATGCTAAGTGATAACCCCTAGCCTTGCACCATTCTGTCACTTTTAAGTTACAAATTGCTTTGGATATCAATTGTGCTTCTTCATTGAAAGAAAATGAGTTCGTTCCTTGTTTAAAGAAAATGATCTGTTCCGCTGTTTGATATTCTTTTTAGCTTCACGAGGATTCTGGGTTATTATCCAAAAATGTGATTTACCATAATTGGAAGGTTGTGGAATTGCAATCTTGGGACTACTGTTCCTTAAAATTAGGATCAATTGGCACATCATGTAGAAGCCATTATTAGTAATTATTCCAAATCAGGAATTAAAGTGATACCCATCACTTAAAGCAACAAAGCAAGGGGTCATCACTGCTTAAGTTAAAGTGATCCCACCTCCTGGACTTTAACTAGTACTCTAGCAGTATGTAGTTAATGCCTTTACATTCAGTAGTGGAAGAACTACCACTCAGGAAGCAAATAGAGAATCAGAAGAGGTAAGTCAGCCTAATGGATATTCTCTTGTTCTAAAAAAAGGGTTACAACTCACAAATATCTGCTTTCTTTCTGTACCCCTTTCTTAAATCAAAACACAGCTAGCATACTAGCATGCTAAAATAACATAATGGCCCTGACATCATATTTCCTAGAAACCTTAAGTCTTAATGACCATTGCAGACAATCACAATGAATTAAATAGGTCGTGAACATTTTTTTTTCTTTGTATGAAGAAGTGAACTTTATCCTTATCCTTGGAGTTAGTCAAGTGATCATATCAAAATCAACTTTTGCTCTTACTACCATTTTTGAATCATGTGATCAGAAATCAGAGCTAGAGAATAAAAAAGCAATTGAACCGTGATATCTAAATCCTTGCATATGCAGATAGTACCTTTTACATGATTAAATAGAAGGTTTTGTCAATCATGAAAAGGGAAGTAGAAGTGATGGGATTTCAAAGAAGCGTGCGCTTCTAACGGATCGATGAATAAGTAAAATTTAAAATTGTGTGATCATCTAATCTAGTTTAAGAGGATAGAAAGCACACACTTTTGCTTAATTATATTTTATCGTGCTCTTTCACGTGTGGGCCTAATTCTTTTTTCATCGCTAAGCATGTACAAATTATTTTTGATAACAGATGACGGTTAGATTTGATCTTAGGACCTCTGCGTGTTCTAATACCAACTTGAAGTGTGTGACTAAAGTACTAAACAATTAGTGAAAACAGATGGAGCCTGCTGGTTTTTCAATGGTTTTTTTTAAAAAAGAAAATCAAAGGATGTTTGTCTATAATTTTTCACGCAATGTTCCTCGGGAACTATAATTTTTTTTATTTTTCTTTAAGAAAAACCGACGGCCATCCATCATAAAATGCTCAATAACTATAAATTTTTTTCTTTGAAAATCGATCGATTTTGCCACCTTTTGAAATGCAAAAGTGCAATCGTAGAGTATAAATAAAAGAAAACAAAGGAAGTATTCCATCAAAGAGTATGTGTAGTCTAGTGGTAGAATTGTTCAATATCATGGTAAATACTTGGGTTCGATTCCAAGTTACTACAAACATTTTCTAAATATGTATTTCTTAAAAACCGACAGACGCCCCTTAGGTCTCATTGAATCTGAATTATTTGGATGATAGCTCATTAAGTACATTTGTTTTTCTTAAAATTCTACCACTTATCGGGTCTTGAAACATCTGAGTCGGTCATATTTGAAATGAAATCTAAAACCCATTTAGCACTCTTCAGCGGCTCATTATGTGCATTAATGGCTAGGTTGAATTAAATATGACGTATCGATTTCATTTTAATTATTATCCAAATAGATGGGATTTCATAACATCTATATACAAGCTATGTATAATGTTTTTGTCTCATTTTAAGAGTTAAGGTATATCTATCTTTCTTGCTGCTTGTATTGTTATTAGAGGAAAATTTATTATCTTGTGTCTGTAAAAAATAAGTACAATCAATATATCCAGTTAAAAATCTCAATAGTGTTTAAAATTTGTGGATTTAAAAATTATGATTGATAGAATTTTAATTACTATATTGTTTAAATTTTATTTTGTGGGATTATATCGGGTATATTATTGTTGTTGTATTGTTTATACTTAATACTTGAATACTATATACTTTTTTAATTCAATATATTCAAATGTTTTAAAAACAATGTTAGAAGAATGTCAGTATTGTAAGTTCACGGTTATTGTTGTTGGTTGTTACTAGTAGTATTACTAGTATCTCTTTCTCTTTTCTCTTCTTTTGGATTAAAAAAACATTGGTCAGTATTGTGTGTTTGTGTGTTTCAGCTAGTGTGGTTTCATTCTCTTAGGGGCTTTCCCGGAGATTGATTCAGGAATTTCATGTATTGGTGTTATTACCTGTTATTGTTTCTTTCTTATGCTTATTGTCCTCTTGGAGGTGCTCATCTGCTAATGGATCCTTTTTCTGTAATTGACATAATGAATAATGTTACAGGTGGGCAAACGTCTCCGAACGTTGACAAAACATCCTAGGGAGAAGATCCAGATGTTGGCTTCTGATGTAGTGAAGAACTGGAAGACTATAATTGTGAGAGAGACAATGAAAAATAAGAACGGCAATGAAGTAAATGGGGAATCTGAAAAAGCTTCATGTGCTGGCGATGATGGTGATGAAGGCAATAAATTTCAGCGTCTTAACTCGGTGAAGGTTGAAAAGGTGGCAAGGGTTGAGAATGTGACAGTTGAGAGGTCAAGTAAGTCTCTGACTCTAAAATCTGAGAGAGCAGTGAAGGCAGAAAGTTCCTTCACTGACGTAAAGTCTGAGAATGTTTCTGTTATGAAGACTGAGAATACAACTTCCAAAAGTGTTAAGATTGAGAAGAAACCCAAGGATGAAAAGTTGAGATCTAATGGGGCTAGTGCTGCCCCACCAAAGTTGTCTGCTCTTGTTTATTGCAAGGATCCTGTGAGAGACAAAGTTCGGGAGCTCCTTTCTGAGGCTCTTTGCAAAGTCTCTGTCGAAGTTGATGACGATGATTTGAGGGATGCTGTGAATGGTTCTGATCCTTATGGAGTGGCGGTTCAGGTTGAGACTGCAATGTTTGAGAAGTGGGGAAAATCTAGTGGCTCCCAGAAGTTTAAGTATAGGTCAATAATGTTTAACATCAAGGATCCAAACAACCCAGATTTCCGGAGGAAAGTCCTTACAGGACAGTATTCACCTCACAGTATTGTTGATTTGAGCCCAGAAGAAATGGCAAGTGATGAAAGGCAAAAGGAGAATAAGAAGATCAAAGAAAAAGCGTTATTTAATAGCCAGCTTGGAGGTCCTCCCAAGGCCAGCACAGATAAGTTCAAGTGTGGTAGGTGCGGGAAAAATCAGACCACCTACTACCAGATGCAAACTCGGAGTGCTGATGAACCAATGACAACCTATGTCACATGTGTAAACTGTGATAATCGCTGGAAGTTCTGTTAAACTAGATCTTGTTTGCATTTGTGACTCAGTGGTATGGATGAAGAACTTCGTAGGTCCTTTCACAACTATGATGTAGTTTCTAGGTTATTTTTTAATTGTCTTCTTTGAGGCGGTCTTTGATATGCATGGTACGATCGCCCAAACTATTTTATTGTATGGTATATTTTGACATCTGAACCATGTCTGTTTCTTTTGACCCAATTTTATTTAGAAGTCGGGTTTTTCGTCTATTTATTATTACTCTTTCAGCTCTATGCTTGATCAGAGGAGAGGTGTGACTCCTATAATTATTGCTATGGGCTCAAGGAATGGGGAAGGTTAAATGGCATGCAAACCATCAGGTGAGTCCTTTTGGTGCCTAGAGCCAAGTGCTGCACCGCTGTGCTTTTGCTCTTGCAAGAATTCTTCCATGTACCTTCACTGAAATTGATCCAAAAGCTCCCATTTTTCTTTGTTTATGTTGCTTGTCATGTTCTTCCCTTCTTTCTCTACCTCGACTTTGAGAGGAATTGAAGAATGTTAAAATGTTGGTGTGTGTTATTTCTTAGAGCCGATGTGTGAACCACACAACCCAAATAGTGTGACTTTCAACTTTCTGTTTTTCAAGTGTTATTCTTGTCTTGTGCATGCATTCCCCCTCGCCGCTTTACATTTTGAAGCTGTTATTGTTGTCTATAAATATCTGATTCCTCCTTAGATATAGAAAATTATTCTTAAATAATATAAAACAATAAGAAGAATATAGTAGATACAAAGATTTTTTATTTCTCTTGAAGGATTAGAGATTGAGGGATTCTTTATAATGAGGAAACTCTTTTACTTGTAGAGAAACACTAACTTTGATCCCAAAGTAAAAGGTTCCTAACTTTTCTTCAAAGGAATCTATATAATAGGCATTTATGATAATACAAATGTGTTTATAACGTTCTCCCTTGGATGTCTATTTGATAGATTACATGACTCGTTAAAAATTTACTAGAAAAAATTTCAGTAGAAGAGAAAAGAGTAATGCATATAATAGCATTTTGGATGTCTCTTTAAAAACCTTACTAGGAAAACTAATTAGGATAGAAACCTTATAAGGAAAACAAATACATTACATATTAAGATGAGAACATCAATCCAAATATTTGAATTTTCTCATCCCAATCTTGTGCACCATCTTTCTAAATTGCAATTGATAGAGATACGGTGAATATATTAGTCAAATTGACTTGAATGAACCTGTTACACATAGATATCACCATTTTTTTTGAGCTCATGTACGGAGAAGAACTTTTGTGAAATATTACCGTCTTATCTCCCTTTTGAATCCTTCTTTCAATTCTTCACATAAATTTGTGAATATTTTGTCATATTTTTTTGAATGAATTATATCATTGCCCACAATTACAACATTTTTTCGCTTGCTTCATGAATGATTATTATCTCATCATGATTTGAAGTAGTCACCATTGACTACTTTGTAGATTGTCGATATACAATAGAGCTCCCACATATAAACATCTGGCATGTCCAAGATCAGATCTTTTGTCGCTTAAATCAATACTTTGTACATTCACAAAATTGACAAAGTTCACTATGATAAACGTATTTAATTAGAGTCTGTTTAAATTGAATCATTTTAGCTTTTAGAAGTGTTTGACAAAATTAAAAATAATTTAAATAATTTAAAAATGACTTAAAATGTTAAAAGTTATAATCTGATTTTTCTCTATCTTTTATTTTTTAGCTTATAAATTAATAAAGATTGACTTCTTAAAAATTACTTTTAAAAGGGACTTTATTTGTTAAGTTAAGCTAAACAGAATCTCATAGAAAGACTTTGCAATTGAATATAGTACTTTAGGACCAATCCTTTTGCAAATTTCTCATTTTAACTTCTTCCAACAAATAATTTATTGCTTTTCGAAAACTCTTCAAAAGTTCAAGTGAAGTCATTAATTGTATAAAAATATAATATTTTCTTGATTGATTTAATTTATATGAGGATTAAAAACAAATTTAGCAAAAACTTGTGTTTAGCCATTTTGTATTTTCATATCAATTTTGTTAATTGACAACATTCAATATTAAATGCATGTCATTCTCTAATGTTAAGAGAACAAGTTATCCAAAATGCATCATTTCACTTGATAAACACTTCAACAACATCATGATTTTATAGACAATAGAATTTAGATCGTTATATTCTCTTATAATATTGAGTTATACTGTATCAAAAATATCCTCAACAATATATGATTTGTGTTGACTCATAATGCGATTTATATAACTTATTGAGATCTCATCGCTTCGTTATATTCAGGCAGTAATCCTTCTCATGAAGTTTCTTGAGCACATTGCCACTTTATTAAATAAAAGAAAAATGAACAAGATTTCTATATGAACATCATGAAATGCATTTTAGACAGAATATTAATATTATAAATATAATATCATATAATTATTAAAACATACGACAAAAATATAATCTATCAATGCTAACTAAATATATAAAAGGTTTGCATGTGAATATCAAGTCAATACTACTAAAACGAATGACACCTAAAATATAACATAAGTTTTAGATTCAAAACAAAAAATTTAACATATTACTTTTATGTCATTTCAACATAAAAATACATGCATACATATGATTTAAAAAAAGAAGAAGAAGAAAAACCTAAGTTTATAACCTTATCCAACAACAAATTATACTTAAATTTAAATACGAAAAAGGGTCAAAAAATACTCTTCAACTATTCGAAATAGCTCAAATATACCCTTGAACTATATTTCGGCTCAAAAATACCCTTCCCCTCAAACTATAGGGTCAAAAATACCTTTCCCTTAGAACTTATATATTTTGTGAAATTGTTTTAAGGAAATGGAGAAATGAGGAAAATTGATTTTATGTTTTTCAGTGAAATCGTTTCTAAATTCTACGAAAATGGAGGAAATTAGGGATAAGTTTATTAGTCTACGTTGCATGGGTGGAACTCTATTGGCTCATATGGCTTGCCATGTGACATCCACATGGCATCTGAGTGACGTTTAACCGATTCTGTTAATTATAAGGATATTTTTGACCCAATAGTTTGACGGTAAGGGTATATTTGAACCGAAATATACTTCAAGAATATATTTGAGCTATTTATGATAGTTCAATGATATTTTTGATCCTTTTTCGATTTAAATATTGAAACACCAATAAAATTATGCTAATGAAAAAAAAATAAACGGAAATAAAAAAAATAGATATTACAAAAAAATTGGAACACGAGAGGAAAATGAAATATAAACAATATAGAATAAGAATTATACTTTTAAAAAATATTAAAATAACAAAAATATTTAAAACAAAAATAAAAAGTGTAGATGATTTTCTAAGAAATCTTACTTTTTCTCAAAGACATGTGTTTAAGGTTACGTACACACAATATTCTCTATTTATTTCATTTATAATATTATATCGAATATATTGTTATTTTGTATACATAGTTGATTAACGTTTTAGAAATTTCCAAATAGATGTTTGCTAATCTTTTGCTCCCAAAAATGAATTTCTTTTTCCCTCTTTGTTTAATTTTCTCTTTCATTCTTCCTATGTTTGCTTCTTCCACGGTGTTGTTTCAGGTATTCCCCAAATAACCCTAATTAATTCCTCAAAATTTTACTATGTTTATGTACTTGCTTTACATATATATTTATTTTTTAAAATGTAATTTTTATTTTATTTTAGGGGTTCAATTGGGAATCGAGTAATAAGCAAAGTGGTTGGTACAATTCTCTCATCAATTTAGTTCCAGACTTGGCTCATGCTGGAGTTACTCATGTTTGGTTACCACCACCATCTCACTCTGTTTCTCCTCAAGGTAATTTTGCGATCTAATGATCAATGAAGATTAGACTCCGATAAAAAATGACTCGTCCAACTCAATGAATTAGTTGAGTCTAGGGCCAGTACCCTATGCAAATACGATTTGTATAATCCATAAAATTGAATTGATATATAGCGCAAATTGACCCTTAGGTCCTTATTAAATATTTTCTTAGAAACAGGAGCTATATTGGAGCTTCCACTAATTTCGGAGCGCGCTCTAGAAGGCCATGGTGGCACTCCCGACATAATTTTTTTATACCTAGGTTCAAATCCGAGACGCCTGGGAGTTGTATTCATGTTCAATTGTCAGAAATTTGATAGTTATATTTCCCACGATAGGAAGGTGGATGGAATCCACAAGTTAAAAGACTAGAGTTTGAGCTAATTGTCTTATAAATGGAATGCATTTTACATGTTTGAAAGATTGCCGACATTAAAAGTGATGTAGTTGTTACAAATGGGATTACTTATATGATCTTTTATGCCAGGTTATATGCCAGGAAGATTGTATGATTTGGATGCTTCCAAGTTTGGGAATCAGCAAGAACTGAAAGCTCTTATTAAGGCTTTACGTGACTATGGGATCAAATCGGTTGCTGATATAGTAATAAATCATCGATGTGCTGATAAAAAAGATAGCAGGGGAATATACTGCATCTTTGAAGGAGGAACAACAGATGACCGGCTTGATTGGGGTCCGTCTTTCATTTGCAAGGACGACATACAATATTCTGATGGCAAGGGGAATCTAGACACGGGTTTGGACTTTGAACCTGCCCCTGATATCGATCATCTTAATATCAGAGTGCAGAAAGAGTTATCAGATTGGATGAATTGGCTCAAGTCTGAAATTGGATTTGATGGCTGGCGTTTTGATTTTGTTAGGGGATATGCACCTAACATCACCAAGATTTACATGGGAAACACGTCCCCGGATTTTGCAGTTGGTGAATTTTGGAACTCTCTTGCATATGGACAGGACGGGAAACCGGACTATAACCAGGACAATCATAGGAATGAGCTAGTTGGTTGGGTTCAAAATGGGGGTGGGGCTGTAACAGCCTTTGATTTCACAACTAAGGGAATTCTTCAAGCTGCAGTTGAAGGAGAGTTATGGAGATTGAAAGATTCCAATGGAAAACCTCCTGGGATGATAGGTGTTTTGCCTCAAAATGCTGTGACTTTTATCGATAATCACGATACTGGGTCGACACAAAATATGTGGCCATTCCCTTCGGACAAAGTTATGCAAGGATATGCATACATTCTCACTCATCCAGGAATTCCATCAGTGGTAAGAAAAAAAAAAGAATTCCTTCCTCATTTCTCATTGTGTCTATTTTACAAGAATTTTGTATGCTTTTCCGGGTAGTTGAGGAACTTATCCTGTGTGAGTTAGCCAACAATGCCAATCTCAGTAGTATGCTGACAGAAAAGATAAAATTAGTTAAGCTAATGATCAATTTTCATAGTACAGAATAGGCATAATGCATAACAAAGACCCAAATTAGGCCTCTGGTGGCAAGTCAGAACTCCAATTTTGAGTATGCATATCTAGACATCTCAACTCATCTACACTGTGTCAGTTGAATACTCCAACTTAATGAAATGATAATCTAGACACCTTCAAAATTCATGAGTCACGTCAGTGACCAAGTTGTGGTGTCTAGATGTGCACTCTCCAGTTGGATTACTTGCTTGTCAGCTGAACCAGAGGCCAAGTTTGAGTTGTTTGTTTATGTATTATGCCAACAAAATATGACTCGTACAGCCAACCCTAACTTGATTGAGTTGAGGCATTTGCAAGTAGCTGAGGAGTTAGATTCTTGTTTTTGGTTGCAGTTTTATGATCATTTCTTTGATTGGGGCTTGAAGGATGGAATTTCAGCACTAATTTCTATTAGGAAGAGGAATGGGATTTGTGCAACAAGCAATGTGCAGATAATGGCTTCTAATTCTGATCTTTATATAGCAATGATTGATCAGAAAATTATTGTCAAAATTGGGCCAAAACTTGATCTTGGAAATCTTATCCCACCTAGTTATCAGGTGGCAACTTCTGGACAAGATTATGCTGTATGGGAGCAAAAGGCATTCATTTGCCATACTAAATGTCACCATGTACAAAATGGTTCTCAGTGTTTAATGTCATTTGCCTGAAAATGTAATGTACATCAGAAACACATAATCAAGACAAAAAAAAATCAAGAAATTATATGCAGTTAAAGGTTACGGCTCATTCCAGGCAATAACAGGACTCAATATCTCAAGTTTTAGTAAAAATGCGAGCCGATATCAAGTTAAATGACATACTTTTGTATCATATTTATATTTAAATGCGAATCAATAGAATTAACACTTCCTTTGATAAATCTAAAATATGAGTTTGAAGCTCAAAATCCATTACCGGAGGAATTTTGAAGAAAAAATTGAAAAGGAACAGTAAATTGTGTTATTGCGAATAATGAGCAGAGTGGTATTACAATTGTATCTACTCCTACGTATGAATAGACGGATTTAAAGATTTTGAATACATTAGTATAAACATATTTTAAATATGAGGTCTAAGCTAAATTTAAAATAAATATAATAAAAATAAACTTAGGATTTGATGTATGGGGATATTTTATAAGCTCAACTTTCAAAAAAGAACCGAAGCTGCTTATATATATATATCTAATCGTGTGGAGATGGATGACCTACTTTGAAGGTATTTTGGTTTAAATATTTTTAGGAGACTTACCTATTCTGAACATGCAATATATATGTATAGTATGTGATTTGAAATTTTTCTATGGTGAAAAATATGATTTGAAATATCAAATTGTGATTTCCTTTTTTTTTAAATGTAAAACTTGACGATAAATTTAATTTTATTAAAGAAAACTGTCATTTAAAATTTCGTAAAAGAAAAAGACTCATGTATGACAAGAAAAAATTGTCGATATCATGTTAAATAATAACATTATTACTATTAATTGACTTGTGAATCTTTTATGAAATTATGTGTATTTAAAATTTTATAATCCCTCGACAAAATCAGTTTCAATTTCCATAAAGATCCCCACGTTGAGGGCGGAAACTCGCCAAATGATCTTATGGATCACCCATCCCATCTTTTAGGTTCCATTTGGGCAATATGTATCCCGCTGGGTAAATATTATTTATAAAATTAAACATGAAAATACGCAATTTATTAATATTTCGATATATTTTGTTAATTATGTTCGCTCATTTTGCAAAATTACATAAACACAAATTTGTTTATTTTTTTAATTAATGTTACTACTTGTAAAGTTCTCATATTAATGGAAAAAAACACTAACTATTTTTTTTAAAAAAAATTACGTGTCCAAACAAAAAACTTCAATTTCAAATAATAAGGAAGATTATGGTCGCTAGGCTTTTTCATTTTTTTTATTTAGATGTTTATGTGATATTAAAAAGATGACGTCAAATTTGATTTGTCATCAATAATCAAATGAAAAAAAAAAAAGTTAATACAGAGTGTTCATTTTGAACAAGATAGAAGTCAAATAATATGGGTTTCAAATCATTCATGAATAGTATTATATATTAGCAGCTAATGTTTTAATTATTTGTAAAGCAGTAATACTAATCATATGATAGTACATTATTTTCATGTAACCACAAATGCAAATACAGTAGTAGTATATATTTATTTTTTTGCAATTAATCATTACTGGTAGTAGTAGTTTTTTCTGCTGTTTTTTTAAGAGCCTGGAAGACTTTAGAACTTTTGTCAAAAATCTGGGCTCTTCTATTGTAATCCATTGGTGCTTTACCTTCATCATCTCCCATTATTGCTTCTCTTTCTAAACACTCCAATAACTCAACCATTCCACCCATCACTTCTTTACACTTACCTGACATTCTTCCCAAATTATCAATTTGTTCCTCGAATCTCTTTTCAATGGAATCTCCTTTTCCACACTTGGACCATAATAGATAACTTTTCTTCTTCTCATTCAATAAAAATGGCTGCCGGATTCGATAGGTATTACCATAACCGCTTGGAATTTGAAGGTTATAATAACGAGGAGTTGCAGAAATGTCGGAATTGGGAATCAGAAATTGAGGGACAAAAGACGCCATAGCCGTCAAAACAAATTTCGTGGGAATCGAAATCAAAAAGCTGCAAATTTTTGGTGATCTAGAAAGGGATGGATATTGGATATATTAGCTGAAGGATAAGGGCCACGTGGCTGAACTGACATTATCACGTGGAAGGTACTGGGAAACGGCACGCTTTTCAAAGTGATGCCACGTGGCGTGGTAGCGGTAGCAAAAATGGTTGCGGGCTACCGAGTGGAGCCGTTTCTGAATTCTCTTAGCCTCCTCCTACTTTATCCCTATTCTATTTCCACCGTCCCTCAATCGTAATCAATTTTCAATAAAATGGAAAAACTCAAAGATTTATTTATGTTATTTATTAAAAATTTGACTTATTTATGTCATTATTATTTCAGAAAAAATTCGTTCATATTATTAGTTTTGATAATGATTTTGCAAAATTATTTTTTACATATGGCCAATTATAATCCGGTCATATCATTAATTTTTTATTAAAAATTCAGAATTTTGAAAAAAAAAATTGAATTAATTCTTTTAAAATTTTTTTATTTAAAAAATCAAAATTCTGAATAAAAGTTTGATTTTTTTTTATTTTTTTATTAAAAAATTGATAACGTGAATTATAATTGACCACGTGTCAAAAATGGTTAAAAAAATAATTGCATAAATGAGTTTTTCTTTAACGATAATGACATAAATGAGTTAAACTTTTAACTAATGGCATAAATGAGTCTTTTCTAAAAGTTCAATGACATATTTGAGTCTTTTCCCTTAAATAAATAATATTCAAGATTGTTTAATATTCTTTCCGTTTAATATTAATTCATCTTATTTTTTATATGCTTGTTAAATATTATAAATAAAAATGTAAGAAAGCAATTTTATTTCACTCCATAAATATTTTTTGACATTTTACAAAATATTTTCAAAAACAATTAATTACAAGGTTAATATAAAAAAAAAAGAATTAAATTAATATGAAATAACTAATTTTTAAATAAAATAATCAACTAATATCGAACGGAAGGAACGAGAAATTAGTGTTCCCTCACTTTTAATCCAAAGTAAAGAAGAACCACACGCAACGCAACTCATTTGCCAACGTACTTTCAATGAGTTTCTTCACACTACAAGCAAGTGACTAATTCTTGTAGGAGACCTAATATAATTCAAGATCAAAGAGGGAGGTTAATAAAAATCAATGAAAGAGAAGGATAAAATAGAGGCTTGGGCATGAAAATGATAAATCTATCTATCCATACAATGGTGGATCCATTATGGCAGGGAATTTATCTACAACCGTTATACCTTGTGTACAAAAAAACATAGAGGTGTGTATACATGATTTAAACTTTTAACACTAAATCCATTCTACTTATGAGCCTATGGATACATGTATACCATTTATTGAATTTTTAGAGGATATTCATACGTACATTTATGAATTCATATACAAGTGTGTGTGTATAAATGTATATATGTGCTCCATGTCAAAAAAACTGACGCTAAATGCCCCTGTGACAAGATAACTATGACCAAAGTAAGCTGCTAATGGAAATTTACCAGCAGCAACAATCTCCTCTCCAGGACATTTCATTGCTTATGGATAGCATGATTAACCGATGAATCCTTCATTCAGGTCTTGACATGTCGATATAAAAAAAGAATGGAGTAGGATCATGATCCTAGTTGTTCCTTCAACAGCAACAATTCTCCTGTGGCTCTTGACCAGAAGTTTGTTCCCTAAGCCTCCTCTCAGCAGCTATAGCAGCAGCAACAGAAGGTGGAAAACGAGTCAAGCTCTCAGTTGCCTCTTCATCGGTGGAAGGTGCCGGTGCCACCCTGAATAAGGATTCAACATCTCTTAGTGTCAAAATGGGCTGATCTTGATTCTTTCTGTTTCCACTAACAAATGAACCAATATTCCTGCTCTTGTTCAGCTTGTATATGCTCTCCTCAACTGTGTCTTTCACCTATTATAAAAAAGACAACAAAAAGAGAGATCTTAATGAATCACCCCCAGTGAAGGATGTACTATACGCGGCAAGCATTGAAAAATAAGACTGGAAAGTAGGTCTTCACTTCAGAAATACATAAAACTGACACATTTTATATGTAGAAGACAGCTCAACCGATGGTTAGAAAACAATACTACAATTTTTGGTTCATTGTACCAGAAAGTTTAGATATAACAGAGTTACCATACAGAGTTAGGTTTCGACTTCCAATTCAATTATAATGAAGTTTCGATAGAGATACATACTATAAAACGGTGAACAAGAGTCTTATGTGCTTGCCCAATTCGATGCACCCTGCCAATGGCTTGTGCCTCTGCTGCAGGATTCAGCAATGGTTCAACAAGTATAACATGCTGGGCTTCCAGAAGATTGAGGCCATTGGCACCATGTTGGATCAGGAGCAGCAACACTTGAATGGATCTAGTTTCTGGTTGGTCCACATGTCTTTTGCCGTTTTCTTCAACATTGTTGTTGTGGCCTCTGAATTGGCTGATGGCAGCATGTGATTTCCTGTGAACGCAGTAATTAAATTTAAAACTTGAAACTAATGTGTCATAGCACACTCTTAAGCCATGCAACATGAACTATTGGCCATAAAATCAAGAGCTGCTTCCTACACGGATTTTAGGAATGAACTATGAATATGCAGTGACTTCATTCCAACTATTAGCTTCAGTATGAGCCCAACACTGCTAAAATTCACATTAACATCATAATTAAGATATAACTAGTGAGCTGAATCAAACTATGCCATGGACAAGCAATATGTGAAACGTAAATAATGGAGCTTGCTAACATATAGGAGGATGAAGAAGCAGAAAAGCAAGAGTGGATTAATGCTTAGTTCTGACATCATCAACGTTGGGAAGACAGTTTATGAAGTTTAGCTGATTTATTACATTAAGTTTGTGGAAAACCATACTAGAGCAACATAGTTTGGATTGTACAAATTGGATACTTTTGATATAAAATTCGCTCAAAATGATTTACAGTTTGCGGTATGTCGAATTGAAAAAAAAAAGAGAAGAAGATGACGAAGCAGAAGAAGATGATGATGAAGAAGAAGACGAAGAAGAAGAAGATGAAAAAACAAGAGGAAGGAAGAAGGAAGAGAAGCCATTAATGGCTAAAGTGAAAGGAAGAAGAGAAAGCTATGGCCGAATGGCTAATTCGGCCATTTTTCTTGTATATAAATTAGCCGAGTGGCTCTTTTCTATAATTAACTCCTTTCTTTAAACAGAGACTTCAGATAATGCAGGAAAATATGAATTCAGTCTCATGGTTGCTATAATCGTGAAAAATAAGTGTTCCCTTCTGTTCCTAGAAAACCACTATTTTTGAACTTTGAAAGAACCAAAAAAGGTATAAGCAAATTATTACCTTCCTCCTTTCATCCGCACAAAAGTTATGTTGTTAGCCGCAAACGCATGCTCTAATACATCCAGCACATCATTCCAACTGCTAAAGACAAGAACCTTAGCAACTGGATTTGTGGAAGTGATCCATAAAATTCTTCTGGTGACAGCTTCAATCTAGAATACAACGTTCATCAAAATACAACATTCATCAATAAACTGAAAATGCATTACAACTTTTGTTGTTACATACACAAAATTCCTACTGTCCTAAAATGAATGATACAGTTCCATATTCAGTTCAAGTTATCAGTTTGCAGTTAAATTAAGATATTATGTATTAAAAGTAAAACTAATCAAAACTGCAACAACATGCAATGATTCAACTACAGATTTTAGTCCTAATAAGTTAGCAGACTCTCTGTCTATAAAGTACTTCCTCTTGTTGCAAGGTGCTTCTACAACTTAAATGGAAGAACTTCTCCATCATTCTGATCAGATATAGTTTATATTTCTATATTATTTGATTGGAAAGTTGACTCTGTATAGCAAGTACTTCCTTTGTTGCAAGGTGATTGATACAACTTAAATGGAAGAAGTTCGACTCCAATTGTATTATTTGATTTGAAATTTTCCCAACTAACTTCCGTTCTTCAGTCTTCCCATTTCAAATCATTATCTCAATCATTTATTTATCAAATTCAATAAAATAATTTATTTGAATATTCGACTATTAATATCCTCAATATTCAGACCAAGGCCATACTATTTATCCTTCTACGGATGAGCTAAAGAACAGTGTTCAAGATAAGATACAATGACACATGCTCTTTGCAGACGATATTGAGTTAATTGATGAAGTTAGTGAGAGTGTCAATCAGAAGTTGGAACCATGGAGCAGCACTTTACAGAGTAATGAATTTAGGATAAGTAGGAGTGAGACAGAATACATGCACTGCAACTTTTGTCTGATAGGAGTGAGGTTGAGGTGAGATCAGACGGAATTGAGGTACTTAAATGTAAATAGTTGAGATATCTAGGTTCAATGTCCCAGGAAAATGGAATGATAAATGAAGATGCTGTGAATAGGATTAAGTAAGATGGTGAAAATGGAAGCGAGCCACAAGAGTGTTATGTGATAGGAAGATACCAATGAAAGGCAAGTTCTATTGAATGTCTTTGTTAGCACCCTTTTAGTCTACCAATGGTCTACACATGGAATATTTAAGGAAATTTTGAAAGTAGAATTCATCAGCTTATAAGTTATTTATTTTTTATTTCTGTCCAGCAGTGTTTGTAGTAGATTATTACAGTTTTTTAGTTATTTACTGGAACAGCTTATAAGTTGTTGCAGTAAGGAGGTTATTCCTCCACTTTCTCATTCAGTTGTAGTAGGCAGTTTTAGTCGACAGTAGACCATTATTTTCCTTATTTCAGTATTGTATTTAATGTATTTGAATTCAGTGAAACGATAAGCAGAAAATTAGTCAAAGTCTTTGAGTACTTCAAACTCAAGAGATCGCAGTTTCTCTCTTAACGAACCAGCACCATAGGTCGTAGGAAGAAAACTTCAGATTTCATATTCCAGCGTCCCATAACGAGATCCATAACCAGGGACCTTAACAGTCTTTAAGGCCAACAATGTTGTATGGGAGTGAATGTTCGGCCTCTACAGCCCAACATATTCACAAAATAAGTGCCTCAAAGATGCGAATGTTATGATGAATGTGCAGCCAAACAAAATTTTAAAAAGATAAAAACTCTCACATATCTTAGAAGGTACAAGTAGCGGATTTAGAGGATAGAATGACAGAGTCTCGCTTAAAACATAATGATTGACACTGCTAAAAATGGAAAGGAAGACCTAAAATCACGTGGGAAAATGTTATCATAAAATATATTCCAGAACCTAGGAAGATCTAGATAAGCAATGGAAGTTAAAAATCCATATAAATGATACCAACTAAAATACTGGTGCTTACTAGAACAACCTTAAAATATTTAGAGAAATAAGCACTAGAGAGCTCCTAGTGGTAGATAATCCTTAAGTACGAGTATTGACATATTATGGACCTACTACACATTTATGATATTGAAGATCTATACAACCGACCTCAATTAGCTTGGTATTGCGGCATAGTTGTAAATGTTGTTTTATTCAGACTAAGTAAGAACCTATTTAGCCAAGGTGCCAAAAACTGCTTATTTTGAGAAGTACTTTTGGAGAGAGGAAATTTGTGTTTGACCAATTCATTTGAGAAGTACTCTCTCCGTTCCTTTTTAGTTGTCACATAGCGCTTCTCAAGAGTTAATTTGACTAACTTTCAAAGCTAAATTAGATTATATTAGTACAATTTTAAAATAAAAAATTAGATATTCAAAAACTATACATGATTACAACTTTTTTCATATCGATATGATGAATAAATACATCTTAAAGTGTTAGTCAGAGTTCATATCATTTGACCTTTAAAAAGGAAATTGTGACGAGTAAAAGGAACGGTGGGAGTACTTCTTTCAGTATTTTGATAAACAATTTATTTTGGGTCGAAATTTGATGAGTCAATTGTGCTGGCCAATCATTTTTAAAAGTGTTTTGGCATATTAAATTATGAGAAAAACAACATTAAAGCAAGTTTATTTAACAGAGAAATTATATAAAATTTTTAGGATGAAAAACATTAAAGTTAAGAGCAAATTATTAACTTGTATTTTGTTTATAGTGATGACATTGCTATTTCAAAGAGAAAAATGGAGAGATAGAGGAAAGAGACTGTAAAAAAGTGGGAGAAAGAAACCTGTATTTAAAGTTGACAGGCTATTACAAAGAGGAAGAGGAGAAGAAGAGAAAGATGGAGAACACGGGGAAAGACACGACAGAAATAAAAAAAGAAACAGGAAAAAGAGTCTCTATTTATTGAAAGAAAGATGTATTAAATTAATGAAGGGAAGTTTGACAAATGTAAATATAGGAAAGGATATTTTTGTCTTGAAAAATTAAATTTCTGCTTTTGTTTCATGGAGAAGGCAGAAATTTGTAGTTTCTTCTCAACAACAGAAATGCTACTTCTCCCGCAGCTCATAAGTACTTATTTCATTTGGTCAAAAACCTCAAAAATAAGTGTGTTTCTTATTTAAAAGAGTTGCTTTTAGCCTCCAAGAAGCTTGGCCAAATAGGCTATAAGTTAGCTATTATGGGAGGAAAGAGGTAGATTGAATAATATTGGGACACATGAAGTTGCCGGGAAAGTACAATTCAGTGATAAATGATAGAATTTGCGTCTTGAGTAAGAAAATAAGGAATACCTTGGTACTATATGAACCTTGGACATTTGTCGAAGCTTCAGAATTCTCAGAGGCTATAGAAGAAGATGGACATGACATATTCCGTTTGTCAACAGCATAAGCAATATTTCTGCAGTCAGTATGTTGCCTACAAGTTGGGCACATTAACCAGCTAACCTGAGGCTTCCCATGAAGGGCTAATCTCTTCTCAGTCATTGCAAACAAACCTGCAATGGCAACTATCAAAGTTAGAGCATAGAATCCACCTTTAGCACTCCTCACATAACAGAAAAATGTTTATAGCATTTATTCAAGTTAAAGCTACATGAATATGCAGGTTCTGTAACTTTCTACAACCCCACAAAAAATTAGTTTGCCCAAGCTGTGTTAACTCAAATGTTGTTTATGCAGAAAGGAAGGTTATCCTCTATTCTCTTCTGGTAATGTACGAAAACCCTCAATTTCAGGGGCACTCAAAACAATAAAAAAGAAAACCACACAAGGATAAAATAGATGTTAGGAACAAAATTCTTAGCACAAATGTGAAATACAGAAAGTGCAGATAAGAAGGGCATATCAACTGTCAAATTAGATAGCTGATTAGATATAGCCACATGTGTAAAACAGACGTATGCTTACGAAAGTGTCCCACATCTAAATGGCCAGGATCTCTAAATGAAATAAGTTGTAACTAAATACTCCCTCCATCCTACATTATGTGATACCTTTTAACTTGACACAAAGTTTAAGAATAAAAGGAAGACATTTAAAACTCGTGATCCTAAAAAACATTAGATATTTTGTAAAAAAACATTTCATTAGGGGTAAAAAGAAAATTTTAAAACTAAGTCAATTTAAATCATAGAAAGGTGACATTCTTTTAACGACATGATGGGCATTGAATTAAGCTAATTCCAGACAGTGCTGGATGTGAATTTTGCTATTGTTCTTCTAATTTTATAGTGAAGGTGTTGCTTATTCAAGTGTTGAATGTGATTAGTGGGAAAAAAAGACCCAAGAGGAGTGCTTAAGGAATGAAAAGAACATAAAAATGTGTGAAGTTGCGAGAATACGTAGCCGAAAAGAAATGCGATGAGCTGCACGAGCACGCAGTGTAGGGGCGAGAAAAATCAGCAAAAAGGGGCAGTTTTGGGAGTTTGAAGGAAACTCTACGCTATATGAGTTTGGAACTTGTCACAAAGCTATGGTATTGAGAAATAGGTGAGGATACGAAGGAGAAAAAGGGGCGCACTACTGATAAAATCATATATGGTATGCTAAATAGTTTAGGAATTAGATCAAATAAAATCATCCCTTGATTCACAAATCTCCTAGAATCAAGGCATCTGATTTCTGGTTTGTTTATTTTTCTGTAGAATAAATTTGTACCCTCTATGTATACAAATAGAGCCTAGAGGTCATATTATTGTTTTATTAGTATATTGATGGGTGTTGAAAAGGAGGAGGAGAGAATCGGAAATTGAAAATAAATAAGTTGAAAGGCTAAAATTTGAAATTCTGTTGTTAACAGTGATCTTGTCAATTTGAAAAATAATAATAGGTCATGAGATAATCATTGGACGAAAATTAAGTAAGTAATGGGGATTAGCCAATAGTGGCGTATAGTTTAGTAGCTGGACGCATATTTATATTTTTGTTCTTCCTCTAATTAAAATTTAAAATATGGTACCACATTTATTAAATCTCTGATACCATTTTGCCACACCCCAAAATTGAACGTGATGACACTTGTCTTATCCCACCAAGACAAGTCAGCCTAAAATATTCCTTATATATGATGTTTTAACCCAGGTGTCCGTAGTAATAAACTATGTGGTTTCTCAAATGAATGCAACATGGAATCTCATTATATGAACATGTGACAGAAGTGATAACTTTTTAAGTAGTTAGTATTCACACTTGACAATTGACGTATCCGTTTCCAAATAGCACTAGTACCACATCATGAAAGTCCGTTAGATCCACCGCTAGAACACATCATACCTATCGAGAAGATCGTACCCAAACAACCCACACATTTCTACACATTGAATAACTACAAAACATTATCAAATCCATTCCGTCTCTAGCCTAATCGATATGCATTCTTTCTAAGATCACGTCGATGACAGAAGTAACACGCTCCATAACTCCAATCAAGTAAGCATCAATATCATTGTAATAGTCGCATCATGACCCTCTTTGATATACACTCAATCTATGAAATCGTAATAGAGATTCTGATCTTAATTGGTGCAACTTCATTCTCATCATTTGCTAAGCAACTCATATATGTTGTGACAACTTTACTAACTGTAGTTTCCAAAGTTACTTTGTTCATAATCTAGCCATCATTTTAATCATTCCACTTCCAATTGTCGAACAACTCAAGATATTACCTATACCACACAAGTACTATTCCCTTCACTAGGTAACTAACCAAAAGAAAATATTACACGTTCATGAAGTCCCTCAACCCCTTGGTCAACCTCATCATTCAAATATCTTCAAAATGCATCATCGAGCTATCACCTTACTCAGTCCCTTCAAATTGTTGAACATTTTAACTCTGACCACACATCCTTTTCATAATTTTATCACTTCCAACTTAGTACAAGGTTTAACATCCAAGATATCAAGACACACAAATGGCTCACTTAAGGAACCACGCACAACTCATCACTATAAGTGAGAGAATGGAATGAAGCTATACAAATCAGAAAGGACTAAAGATGTACGATAAAGATTTAAGAAGTGAAGATTTTTTCTAAAAATCATAATAACCTCTCGAAGATAAGCAACAAACGTCTTCGCGCCCATCCTTGAGACTCTACTATACTTGTACACGACCTATGAACCTAGGCTTTGATACCATTTTGTTACAACCAAAAAATGGACGTGATGACATTCATTTTATCCAACCAAGACAATTCATCCTAAAATTGAACTAATACAGTAAATGCGGAATTAAGACAATAAAAGAGACTAACACCATCTAAAATTGTAGAAATCATAATCAACTCAAAATAAAATCTCAAAACCTGGTTGTCACGTGTACAAGCCTCTAAAGTATTACAATTGATTCGAAAGAAAAATACAAGTCTCAAACAACAATGTTTCTAGTATAGAACAAGATCATAAATAAGGAACAAGAGGATCCGCTAAGATGGCAAACACTACCTCACAAATCTCCACAGGAAGTCTCAGACAAGGAGAGAAGAGAGAGTATCGCAAAAATTCGGGCTCGTAACCGACACAATTTTAGAAATAAGGGGTGAGTACCAAATCACAAGGTACTAAGGAAGCAATCTTTTAAACACAAAGTAAGAGTATAGGATACAAGTACTCCTACCCCTTAAACCGAACCTCCACAACCTGAATAAAACTAGAACAACCTAGCAGTTCACAATTTACATAACACAGCTTAATAACAACACTCCAACAATTACAGATCAACAACAACGAGATCAAGTTCCTCAATCGCAAATGATAAAGATATCTAATGTAGTGAAATGCAATGTCAAGTATTGTGATGCATGTCTGACCTAGTGATACACACTCATTGCCTTCGGGACCCAGAAGGGACATATCTGTCCATGCATCTGTTGTAGCGTGCCACACGTCCCTCAATAATAGAATCAGTCGTGGCGTGCGACACGTCCCTCGATAATAGAATTCGTCTCATGACGTATGATATGTCCCTCGAATCATAATATTCGTCGCGGCGCATGACACATCCCTCAAAATGGTACACCTTTTTAATTCTTATTCATCTTCAATTCACATAACACTTGTCACAATCATGTCTCAAAACCAATGCAAATGACATATTCACACAATTAACAAAGAGATGACCATTTCCATAACAATTCACAACACAAACCGCAATACAACATCAACAATGAGTCTTTCAAACCATTCTCAACCAGTAAATAAACACATTGCCTTTATTACCCCCTTTCATCATTAGGGTTATTCAATATGGACCAATCAACCCGTCACAAAGTCTTATTACTCCTCAACACATACCAGAAGGAAATACACGATTTTATACACTTAACAAAGGTGACAAATTGTGTGAACATGTCATTTGCATTGGTTCTGAGACATGGTTGTGACAAATGTTATGTGAATTGAAAAAAGAATAAGAAATTAAAAAGGATGTACAATTTTGTGGGACGTGTCGCGTGCCACAATAGATATATATGATTCAAGGAACGCTACAAATTCTATTACTGAGAGACGCGTTGCTCGCTGCGATGGATTCTATTATCGAGGGACATGTCGCACACCGCGACGAATGCACAGACAGATATGTCCCCCGTGTATCTCGGACGGAGAGACAACGGGTGTGTATCACTAGGTCAAACATACATCACTATACTTGGCATTGCATTTCACTACATTGCATATCTTTATCATTTATGAACTTGTAAGTGCCTTCTATGGAACTTGTGATTGAAGACTTGATCTCGTATGTTTCTAATCTGTAATTTGTGTATTGCTGATCTATAATTATTGGAGTATTTTTATTGAACCATGTGTTATGTAAATTGTGAATTGCTAGGTTGAGCTGATTTTATGCAGATTGTACTTGTGGAGGTTCGGTTAGAGGGGTAGGAGTACCCACATTCTATATTCTTACTTTTTATTTAGGAGTTTGCTTGTTGAGTACTGTGTGGTTTGATGCTCACCCTTTGCTTCTACAATTGTGTAGATTACGAGCTCAGATCTTTGTGATACTCTCTCTTCTCTCCTTGACTGAGGCTTTCTATGGAGATTTGTGAGGTAGTCGTTTGTCATCTCAGCGGACCCTCTTGTTCCATATTTATGATCTTGTTCTATTCTAGAAACAAAGTCATTTGAGACTTGTATTTTTCTTCCGAATCATTTGTAATAAGGAAAAGGCATAGATTCCCCCCTAAGCTTGTCACAAAAAGTCATTTACACGCTTTCAACTATCATGACGACCTATTACACATTTTTACTATTCAAAAGTGAATTAATACCACCCTGCTATGTGCAACACCACTCTCATAGTATGTGGTGTGTTACACTCGCTAACAAGTCAGCGCTACGTCAACGCCATGTCATAAATTCTATTCTTTTGATTTTTTTTTACTTTCTTTTCTTTATTACTTAAAATTTTATTTTATTAATTATAGCTTACACTAATTAATTTCTAATCAATTATTAAAATTATCTAATAATTCTATCTTCTTCATTGCAAAATGGGAAAGAACTTTTAGCAATGACCACCAAGGAATTACCCGCAATCTGGAGTTGATTACTGAGTGAAAGAATTTTTTCATTTCAAAATGTACCCTCAAGAAGGTTGCTTCAGGTTCTTCCATTGATTGCCATGGAAACTAAGTTTTCATTGTTATTGTTGCGAATTTTAGTTGTAAATATTTTTCAACTTGTTATTTTTCATGTTCTTTCTGGAGATTTTTAAAAAATAGAGATAATAGAAAAATAAGTTTCTTCCCTTTTTCAATCGATCACTCAATAATAAAAAAAATGTCCGCCAAAGCTCAATCAATTGAAACCTCCCGAAATCTAACTCCTTTTTGAAGTAATTTATTTCTTGTTTTTGTTAATGGAGTGTGAAGAAGATGAGAGGGTGGGGTGTGAAGAAGAAGAGATGTGGGGGTTGGTATAAGAAATATTTTGATTTTTTAAATTTTTTTATTTCAATAATTATCTGACGCTCTGACACGCTGATTTTTTTAAAAATTATTATTATTTTGCCATGTCAGCTTTAGGGGGTTAATTCACTTTTAAATAGCAGAACTGTGTAAGAGATCGTCATGATAGTTTAGTGTGTAACTGACTTTTCGGTACAAGTTCAAGGGGGAATCTATGTCTTTTCCTATTGTAATACTTTAAGAGGCTTGTACCCGTGACAATCAGGTTTTGGGGTTTTATTTTGAGATTTCCCACAGTATTAGATGGTGTTAGTCTCTGTTCTTGTTCTACTTTCGCATTTATTGTATTAGTTGGATTTTAAGCTGACTTGTCTTAACGGGATAAGATGAGTGTCATAACGACCATTTTTGGGTCATGATAGTGGATGATAAGATTGTGCAACTTTGGTACCAAAACTTATATGACCTTTTGTGAGTACTGTATACCAAAAGGGATAACCAAAGAACTCAAAATTCCGAGTTGAACTGCAGAATCCAAAAAGTTGCATACTCTGTCAGCCTTAGGCAAACTAGGGAGGCTAGCTCCTCATATGCGTAATAGTTTGATAATTCCCATAGGTTGACTAATTTTCCAACTTGACCAATACGGATTCCAATAAACTCAAACGAGACTTGGGGGGATGAGACACTCTTACCTACAATCTCTTGAATCAACACAGACTTAGCTAAGAAGGAAGCCCAATCGAAGAAAAAAATATACAGACGATACTAACTAGTAGAGATTAAAGTTCGGCCATGTTGGCATGCCCACATCAATAAGGGTGTTTTCAGAAATGTTTTTAGTATGTTCATAGATTTGTATGCCATTGTAGGGATAAGAATGAACTGTAGAAGATATTTAGTCAGAGAACCTCTAAAATGCCTCAAACAATAAATTTGAGTATTTGAATGAAATGGGTCTAACAAAATAGAATGCACATCGAGGATTCATATAGTTGATCTAAACTAGCTTGATATTGAAGCGTACTAATTGTTATGTATATTTGTTAGAATAGGAATAAGTATTTCTTACTTAGAATAGGAATTAGAATAGGAATAAGAATATGAATTCTAGTTGGAAAAGGTTTCCAATTTAGTGTCTATAAATAGGTCTTCATTTAACAATTTAGATACGCAATTCAGTAATATTTTCTCCAATATTTCTCACATGGTATCAGAGCAACTGTGAGAAAAAAAAATTAATATTTTTTTTTTTGATAAAGTAATTAAATGATATTAGAAAGCATCAAGAAGATGCGAAGTTACAAAAGCACCTTGTGCAAAGAAGCTGCTCCAAACAGAAAATATGGAGCTAGCTTGGCAAAAACTTGTGAAACAGTCAATAGGGAACCCTGCTACTCTACTGTACTAGAGATAGGGAACTAACAAAATCCGAAAGGTTATCCACACTGTTTACATTGGCATAAAAGTGCCAGCTAAATAAACTAACTAGACATTGGGCTTTAAGAGCGCATAAAGAAGTTGATATTCCATTAAAGCATCTGTTGTTTCTCTCTTTCCATATGCTCCAAAAAATGGCTGCTGGGATCATTCTCCAGATCTTTCTGATGGATTTGTCAACTTTCCACAATATCCAGCTGGCATAAGCATCCTTCATGTTGTAGGGCATTACCCATTGTAGACCAAGCATAGAGTAGAAATAATACCATAAGCTAATTGTTGCAGGGCAGTGCAAAAAAAGGTGATTAACACTCTCATTGGTTTGCTTGCACATGACACATCTGTTGATGAGGATTACACCTTTTTTCCTGAGGCTGTCCTGTGTTAGACATGCTTCCTTCAATGCTGTCCAGGTGAAACAAGAAACTCTGAGGGGTTGCCTAGTTTTCCAGACATGTTTCCAAGGCCAAATTAGTAGAATGCCATTCTGGGAGCTCAAATTTTTGTAACATTCTTTCACAGTGTAGGTCTTCTCCTTAGAATTACCCCAAAGAATCTTGTCTTGATCTTCGACCACCAATGTAGTGTTTTGCAGAGTTTCTAAGAGGGAAAGGAGGTCATTAATCTCCCAATCCTGGAAGTTCCTTCTGAAAATAGGTGTCCAATGGTTGTTGTCTCTGTACTGGGCTATAGTTGCTTCTTTGTTGGAGGCTATCTGGAACAAGGAGGGGAAATAGTCTTTTAGCCTAGAGTTCCCAAGCCATCTGTCTTGCCAAAATCTGATCTTGAGTCCATTACCAGCCTTGAAGGATACTTTCTCAAAGAAATTATCTTTGAAACTGCTTATGTGTTTCCAGACCCCAACACCATGGGGTTCAGTGCTTTCCATTGGACACCAGTGATCTTGAATGCCATATTTAGCCTTGATGATGTCTCTCCAAAACCCAGCCTCAGTTTGTCCATATCTCCAGAGCCACTTCATGAGCAAACTCTTGTTGTGAAGTTGGAGATTTCTGATTCCCAAGCCTCCTTGAAACTTAGGTTGAGTTACTGATTTCCATTTAACTAGAGAGTACTTGTGAGTGAGACTATTTCCTTCCCATAGAAATCTCCTTCTGAGCCTATCTATTTGTTTCAAAATTGAACCTGGTATTGGAAATAGAGACATGCAGTACGTAGGAATACTATCTAGTACACTGTTGATGAGAGTGAGCCTACCTCCCATAGAGAGGTATTGCATTTTCCATGTAGCAAGTCTCTTTTCTATTTTTTCAATAACTCCATTCCAAATTAAAGAAGATTTGAAACTTGCCCCCAAGGGAAGACCTAGATAGGTGGTGGGTAACGATCCTATTTTGCAACTAAGTATGCCAGCAAGTTCCTCTAGATTGTCCACCTGATTAACCGGATATATAGCACTTTTGAGCATGTTAATATAGAGTCCGGAGATAGCTTCAAAAACTATAAGGGTGGTGTTTAGATTGGAGACTTGTTCCCTGTCAGCTCCACAAAAAATGAGAGTGTCATCCGCATAAAGAAGGTGAGATACATTGACAGTGGTGGCTGGATTGCTGCCTACTTGAAATCCTTGAATCCATTGAAGTTCTTTGGCCCTAGCTAGTAACTGAGATAGTCCTTCCATAGCCAGAATGAATAGATAAGGAGAGAGTGGATCCCCCTGCCTCAACCCCTTTTGAGTAGAGAAAAATCCAACTGGACTTCTGTTGATCAAAACTGAGAACTTCACTGTTGAAATGCAGAAGTATATCCATCTTATCCACCTATCACCAAATCCCATTTGTTTCAGTATATTAACTAGATAGGCCCAGTTAAGTTGGTCAAAAGCTTTCTCTATGTCCAATTTACATAAGATCCCAGACTCACCACTCTTGATTCTCCAGTCTAACACCTCATTAGCAATCAAGGATGCATCAGTTATTTGCCTGTTCTTTAAAAAAGCAGTCTGCTGCCCTGAGACTAAAGAATTCATCACCCTTTTCATCCTTTCTGCTAGGATTTTAGCCAACAACTTATAGACACTACCTATGAGGCTTATAGGCCGATAGTCTTTAAGCTCTACAGCACCTTTCTTCTTTGGGATTAGAGCAATAAAAGAAGCATTACAAGACCTCACCATTTGGCAATTCTGGTGGAAGAAATTGAAAGTTGCTAGTATGTCCTCTTTAATGAAGCACCATGATTTTTGGAAGAAAGCCATGGTATAACCATCAGGTCCTGGGGATTTGTCAGGGGCACAAGCCATAAGAACATTAGAGATCTCCAGTTCAGTGAATGGAAGTTCAAGTTCCTCCTTTTCTTCTATACTTAGGGTGGACATGTTCTCAAAAACAGCTGAGGGTCTCCAGGATTCAGCTTCCTTGTATATTTGTTGATAATACTCCAGAATGCCATTCTGTATCCTTCCTTTATCTTCAATCAGTTCATCTCCTATTCTCAGTTTGTCAATGGAATTACCCCTTCTATATGAATTGGCCATTCTCTGAAAGAACTTTGTGTTCTTGTCCCCCTCTTTAAGCCATAAGCATCTAGATTTTTGCCTCCATGAGATCTCTTCAGCTGTTGCAATCTGTTGAAGTTGCTGTTTCAGATTCAAGGACTGTGTTTTCTCTTGTGTTGAAAGGGTTCTGAGTTCAGCTAAATGATCCAACTTCCCTAATTCCAAAAGAGCTTTAGTTCTTTGAGTTTCAATGTTTCCATACACCTCCCTGTTCCACTTAGAAATATCTTTCTTTAGGTTTCTGAGTTTCTGCAACAGCACAAAGTCTGGGGTTCCCTGAATGCTGTAGGACTGCCACCATCCTTTTATCATATCAATGAAGCCTTCTGCTTGAAGCCACATGTTTTCAAATTTGAAGTAGGATGGTGATGCCTCCCAATCTCCACTTTCCAGGATGATGGGTTTATGATCTGAAAATACTCTTGGCATTGTGTATTGTTTGATAGCCCTGAACATCTCACTCCATTCTGATGAATAAAGAAACCTGTCAATTCTTGAGGCTTGGAGTGTCTCCTCCCCTCTTGACCAGGTGAACTGTGCTCCTTGGAGAGGAGGATCAACCAATTCAAGATCCAAAATGGTATTGGAGAAACCCTGCATAGCACTGGATCTTCTATTACAGTTTAACCTTTCATCCTCGAATCTACACACATTGAAGTCTCCTCCTATGACCCATAGATCAGACCACAACCCCCTGATTGATGCCAACTCCAACCAAAGGTCCTCTTTCTAGGTTGGTATGAGGTCCATATACTCCGGTGAAAACCCATTTGAAGTCTTCAGAGGTGCTCTCAAATCTACATGACAGGGAGAAGACCCCTGCCTCCGACTCAACACAATTCCAAGCTCTTTTGTCCCATAAAATTAACAGTCCACCTTTGGTGCCAATTGCTTTGACTTCTGCCCAGGAGAGCCAGTTATTCCCCCATATTTGTCTGATTAGAGATGGATTCCAAGACTCTATTTTGGTTTCCTGTAAACAAACAATGTCTGCCCCCCACTTTTGGATAAGAGATTTCAAAGTACTTCTCTTATCTTTATTATTGAGACCCTGTACATTCCAATTGAGTATTTTAACTCTCATCTGGAATGAGAGTTGTGGTGCCTGCCCCTATCTTTCTTTCCACTTCCTTCCTGGAGACCCCAATCCAGTTTTTTAAGTTCATTTGTTGCTTTGCTTTTCCCTTTTTAGCGTCCCCAGACTTCTTCCCTTGTTCAAGAATCTGAGTTTTCCTCTTTTCCTCCATTCTTAATATAATATCCAGAATTTCATGCTAGAAACCTGAAACATTTACCCCAAGCACTTTGCAAGCCTTCATCATAGTAAATTTGGTCCATTTTGATGTTTCCACAACAGTCGGTGAATCAACTGTTTGTGGTGAATGATCATTATGCCACGGTAGAGGCAGAAAACTGTTGAGCGACTGGGAAGAGAGACTGGAACTGGAATCGTACCCTGAGATGGGAATAGGATCTTGTGTGTATATGCCCAAAGAAGGAGCAGGTATTTCTGCTTCATCATCCGCTTCAAGCTGTGAAAAGACTCCTGCATTATGGTCCAAATTCCGGTGATTTGATGCTTGAACTTCCAATTCCAAAGCATCAAAGGATGTTGCACTGAAGGAAGTTGAAGGTTTAAAGCTGCATGGGTCTGCTTTGACTATGGAGGCTCTCCATGATTGCATTCTGTTATGTTCCTTGTGTTGCTTTCTTTTGTTTGGGCCTTTGGAATAATAAATATTATTCCAGTCTAAATAAGTTCTCCCATGGTAGTGTTGGGCCGGCCCATTTATATTGAAATTTAAATAAGACTTTCCCTGTCTTTTGTCCACAGATTCCTCACGTGGATTTTTAAATCTGATATCACGTGGGACTGAATGGGACTCTGCTCCCAGCAGCTTTCCAACCCTAGCCAACTCAGGGTTTTGTCCAGTGGGTAATGGAGAGGACCGGATCTCCGAAATTAATGCCAAATCGAACAACCAGCCAGCAAATTCAAAATTCAAACTCGCCGGGAATTTCATGACTGAATTTTTGACACAGATACGAGCCCAGAGAAAGTGGGATCTGTTCTTTGTATCTTCGTCAACTCCAATAAAGCTCCGCATCTGTCCCCTATATGCTCGAAAGTGTCCATGGTCCAAGCATTTAAGGGAATCCCAAATACTTTTAGCCAGATGTTTTCCGGTGGATCCCCTGTCTGAGAGTTGATATTTTTTTACCACCACGACAGGCTGAGGTGCCTTCCATTCCAGAACCATTCCCCAGCTTTAACTCTTATTGCTTTGTCTCGAAGGGAACTCGAAGAGGAATTTATTGTGGTCAAGGGGCGTGGCTTTGAAACCAGCAGTGACTTTCCATCTAGAGATGAACCATATTTTAATTAACTCAGGGTTCGGGCTGTGATGAAAAGGGTCATTGAAAGTGCCTACTAAGCTTCTGTGGAGCGGATGGTTGTCATTGACTCCACCTATGCTTGCTGGTTGGCTGATTTCTGGCCAGCTTACTATGCTAGCAGCAGCCCGATAGGATTTTGTTAATGGAGACGGTATTGGTGGTGGCCCTGACTTGTTGAATTTCCCCAGAAATCGAATGATTTTAGTCGCGAAATCTGTCCATCCACTGTTAAAGCTCATCTCCGGAATGATTACTGCAGATTTAGAGGAGCCATGCCATACTTCAATGCGAACGAATCTGCCATATACGTTGAAGTTTTGATAGACTCTGTATAGGTTGTGCTGTTGTTTTCTGCCCCACCTTCTGTATAGTTGTCCATAACCCTTTGAAGCTTGTATTAGGATCTCACATACCCATCTTAGATTGTGTGGATCTAAGCTTACCTTACTTGTAAATCTCCTGCCTCTTTCTATCAATGAAAACCACCTGAAATGTGTATCCCCTGTATTCTTGACTTCGAAAGATTTATCCCCGCTAATGAAAAGGAGCTTTTCCTCCATGCTTGACGCAAGCATTTGAGTGATGCATCACAGAGTCATACTACCTATAATATTTTCCGGTAACCTAGTTGTTGTTCGGATAATTATTATTTTCCGTCACTGTTTTCATTGCGGAATTTCCCGGCAAGCAAAGCCCAGTCATCCCCACCGGAAACCAGTGCTACACGCGCCGCCGGTAGGATTTTCGCCAGCGAACTATTAGACCCACGCGCCGGTGCGTGTGACTTTTTCTGCCAGTTTTTTTGATAATTTTTTCTATCTGAGTCGCCTCTTCATTCCGAGGCTGACTATGTAATTTTTTTCTAATTCCGACCAAATTCGATTGTCGGAATAAAGGTTCGGCTATTTTCAGGCTGTTTCCGGTAAATTGTTTTCGAGATTTGAATTTTCTGACGATTAGATCTGAATAATCAAGATTTTTTGTAGTTCCCGAGACAAATTTAGCATAATGCCTTTTGGATGTGATGCTTTTGGTTCTAAAAATATAGGGATTGGAAATTCTAGCCCTATAATCACTTCAGAACTTCTACTGGGAAATTCAAACTATTTATCTTGGGCTTCGTCAGTTGAATTGTAGTGCAAGGGTCAAGGAGTGCATGATCACTTAACGAACAAGACTTATGTGGTAGATGTAAAGGCGAAGACTAGTGAGGAAGATGCAAAAGTCAAAGCACATTAGGAGAAAGTAGATGCTCAACTATGTAGTCTCCTATGGCATTCGATTGATTCCAAATTGATGCCCTTGTTTCGCCCATTCCAAACGTGTTATACAGTTTGGGAAAAGGCACGTGCTTTATACACTAATGCCATCTCTCGATTCTATGATGTGATATCTCGATTGACCAACTTAAAGAAACAAGAATCCGATATGTCTACTTACTTGGAACAGGTACAGTCAGTCATGGAGGAATTTGACACGTTGATGCCATTAACTACGGATGTGGAAAAACAACAAGAACATAAACAAACATTGTTTTTAGTTCTTACTCTTGCTGGACTTCCTCCTGATAATGATTTTGTGCGTAATCAGATTTTAGTTAGTCCTACAGTTCCTACAATCGATGAATTATTCTCTCGCCTCCTTCGTCTTGCGGCACCTCCTAGTCACAAAGTCGTTTCATCACCCACTGTTGACTCCTCTATTCTCGCATCTCAAACCTTTGAAAAGCGTACATATCAGTCTACGGAGAATCGGCGAGGGGGAGGACATTTTGGGAAACCTCGATCCAAGTGTAGTCATTGTCATAAGTCTGGACACACTCGTGACATATGTCATATTTTGCATGGTCCACTACCCAGCTATGATCCTGTTGTTCTAAAGGAATATAATGAGTTCCTTCGAAATCGCGCAAGTAAACAGTCATCTCCACCAGTAGCATATGGTGCTCAACCTAATCAACCATCCAGTAATGCTCATATTGCTCAGATAGAATATGATGAGTTCCTTTAGTATCGTGCAAATAAGCAAACGTCTCCACAAGTAGTTTCAGTTGCACAACCTGATGTGTCTGTCACGGGTAATTCTTTTGCTTGTGTGTCGCAATCTAGTACCGTTGGAACATGGGTCGTGGACTCTGGGCTTATGATCATATTTCTGGTAATAAATCACTTTTATCCGATATTGTTTATTCGCAATCTCTTCCAGCTATTACTTTTAGCCAATGGAATCCAGACAAAACCAAAAGGGGTTGGAAAAGCCAAACCCCTATCTTCTGTCACCCTAGACTCTGTTCTTTATGTTCCTGGTTCTCCTTTTAATCTCATCTGTTAGTCATTTGACGAAATTCCTACATCGTAGCATACCTTTTTTCGATGATTTTTTTCTCATACAAGACCGCAGTACGGGACGAATGATTGGAACAGGACATGAATCACAAGACCTTTACTATCTTACCTCTTCAAATTCCTTGACAGCATGCTTCGTTACAGATTCCCCAGATCTGATTCACAAACGTCTGGGACATCCGAGTCTATCAAAACTGCAAAAGATGGTGCCTAGTTTGTCTAGTTTATCTACATTAGATTGTGAGTCGTGTCAACTTGGGAAACACACTCGTGCTACATTTTTTCGTAGTACTGAGGGTCGTTTAGAGTCTATTTTTTCATTAGTTCATTCTGATATTTGGGGTCCTAGTAGAGTCAGTTCCACCTTAGGATTTTGTTATTTTGTTAGTTTCATTGATGATTATTCAAGATGTACTTGGGTTTTTTTAATGAAAGATCGTTCTGAGTTATTTTCTATTTTCAAAAGTTTCTTTGCTGAAATACAAAATCAGTTTGGTGTTTCTATTCGTACTTTTCGTAGTGATAATGCCTTGGAATACTTATCATCTCAATTTCAGCAATTTATGTCTCACCAACGGAATCATTCACCAAACATCTTATATCTTCATCGATACGTTATGTCCGCTGATGTTACATTTTTTGAGTCTCAACCTTTTTATACATCTTCTGATCATACTGATGTCTCTATGGTCTTACCAATACCTCAAGTTTTACCTGTGCCAACCTTTGAGGGATCTACAATACGTCTACATCTCCAGTTGCAGTGCCACCACTACTAACTTACCATCGCCGTCCACGTCCAACCCTAGTCCCAGATGATTCATGTCATGCGCCAAACCCTGCTCCTACTGCGGACTTGCCTCTACCTAGCCCACCGCTTGCACTTCAAAAAGGTAGACGATCTACTCGAAATACTAACCCGCATTATACCTTCTTAAGTTATCATCATCTATCATCACCCCATTATGCATGTGTCGTCTTTGTCCTCTGTTTCCATTCCTAAGACTACAGGTGAAGCACTTTCTCATTCTGGATGGAGGTAGGCTATGGTTGATAAGATGTCTGCTTTACATAAGAGTGGTATTGGGAGCTTGTCTCCTTCCTGCACGTAATTCTATTGTTGGTTGTCGTTGGGTTTATGCAGTCAAAATTGGTCCAGATGGTTAGGTTGATCGACTTAAGGCTCGCCTTGTCGCCAAGGGGTATACTCGGATATTTGGGCTAGATTATAGTGACACTTTTGCTCCTGTGGCTAAAATAGCATCTGTTCATCTTTCATTATCTATGGCTGTCGTTCGTCATTGGCCTCTTTATCAGTTGGACATAAAGAATGCTTTTCTGCATAGTGATCTTGAGGAAGAAGTCTATATGGAGCAACCACCTGGTTTTGTTGCTCAGGGGGAGTCTAGTTGTCTTGTATGTCGATTGCGTAGGTCACTCTATGGTCTGAAACAGTCTCCTCGAGCTTGGTTTGGGAAGTTCAGCATAGTAATTCAGGAGTTTGGCATGACTCGTAGTGGAGCTGATCACTCTGTGTTTTATTGACATACTGCACCAGGTCGATGTATCTATTTGGTTGTTTATGTTGATGATATTGTTTCACCGGTAATGATCAAGATGGTATCACTGATTTAAAAAGCAACATCTTTTTAAGCACTTTCAGACTAAAGACCTAGTCTAGTCAGATTGAAGTATTTTCTAGGTATTGAGGTTGCTCAGTCTAGATCAGGCATTGTTATCTCTCAACGTAAGTATGCCTTAGACATTCTTGAGGAGACAGGAATGATGAGATGTAAACCTATTGACACTCCGATGGATCCGAATGTTAAACTTCTTCCGGGACAGGGGGAGCACTTAGTAATCCTGAAAGGTATAAAGGACTTGTTGGAAAGTTGAATTATCTCACAGTGACTAGACCAGACATCTCTTTTCCCGTGAGTGTTGTAAGTCAGTTTATGACTTCCCCTTGTGAGAGTCATTGCGAAGCAGTTGTTCGTATTCTTCGATATATAAAGTCAGCCCCCGACAAAGGACTATTCTTTGAGGATCAAGGTCATGAGCATATCATTGGATATACAGACGCTGATTGGGCCGGATCACCCTCTGACAGACGTTCCACATCCGGATATTGTGTTTTAGTTGGAGGTAATTTGGTGTCGTGGAAGAGTAAGAAACAAAATGTGGTTGCTCGATCTAGTGCAGAATCAGAATATCGAGCAATGGTGACAGCAACTTGTGAGTTAGTTTCGCTCAAACAGTTACTACGAGAACTAAATTTTGGCAAAATTGATCAGATGGAACTTGTGTGTGATAATCAAGCGGCTCTTCATATCGCATCAAATCCACTGTTTCATGAAAGGACTAAGCACATTGAGATTGACTGTCACTTTGTCAGAGAAAAGATTCTCTCAGGAGATATTGTTACAAAATTTGTGAAGTCAAATGATCAGCTCGCAGATATGTTCACCAAATCTCTCACATGTCCTCGTATTAATTACATTTGTGACAAGCTAGGTGCATAGGATTTGAATGCACCACCTTGAGGGGGAGTGTTAGAATAGGAATAAGTATTTCTTACTTAGAATAGGAATTAGAATAGGAATAAGAATAGGAATTCTAGTTGGAAAAGGTTTCCAATGTAGTGTATAAATAGGGTCTTTATGTAACAATTTAGATACGCAATTCAATAATATTTTCTCCAATATTTCTCACAATATTAACATTGTCGCAATAACGAATTGCTATAATACTTTCAAAGTGAAAATAATTGCTCTAAACTTATATCAACTCAGAATATGCATGTATCTTTATCCTAAAAAAAAATATGCATGTATCTCAAACATGTCTATTTTACAAATTATACTCTTTTGCTCAGTAGGGTAATCTTCTTAATCAAACTTTCATTCACTAAGGTGGAAGAATACCACCTATCAATAAAGAAGGAGAAGGAAGAAGAAGAAAGTAGTCCTGTATATGCACTAAGCTTAGTAAAGTAAAAATGATCTTGTATTAGAATAACTGAAAGTTCCATTTTCATGGTGACACTATTTAGTCCTGTCCTTGGAATATAAGTACATTTTAGCAAGGAGAAAGTTCAGTTTCTAGAATCCTTAGGTAAAATGCATGCAGTTACAATATATAGATTGCCAGCAACAGCGTTTTTAGAACCAAGAAGTTCAGTTACAAAATGCAGTTATGCTTGGTAACATAAATAGTATATAACTTGGTAGTATAAATAGTACATTTGGAATTACAGTGACTTGAAGCAGAAATAAGGATACAAGGTCATGAGAAACTTACAATTACAACAAATGACATGCCCACATTGGAATACCATCTTTTGATTATTGAGCTTCTCTTGACAAACAGGGCATGTATCTTCCTCAATAATGGCTTGGTGTTCCTTTTTTTCTTCTGCATGAGCCGCTGCGACAATTGTGGCTCGAGTTACATTTGAATTTTCACTACTTGCAAGATGGTTAGTTTGTTTGGATTGTACCAAACCCTGTGAAAGATAATATCCACAGGAATGTGAACAGACAAAATAAGTTTGAAACAAGCTAATGCATATAATAAGCAGTTGAATGTAAACTTAAAATGTAAATGGGTGACGCCGCTTCATATGATTCCGGTGTCAAACAAATAGACATCCAAAGTCACCAATAAGTTGGTTCTCTTTGCACTTCTAAGAAAAGACTAAGCAATGATGGACAATAGATGTACCCGCCTCTAAAATTTAAAAAAGCAAAAATAGGGGAGCAAAAGAAGAATAAAAAAATTGTTCCTAGAGTCAAAGGATACATGCATAAACAGACTCAAAGTGATTTTCATCATTTCTTTTCTTGCATACATTTCAGGACCATTTAGGAAAACAATACCATGGAAACATCAGGAGTATCAAACATATTTTCTAGAATAAGGAGAAATGAATCTACACTTGGCACCTTACCAACAAATGACCCATAGTCTTAATATTTTGCAACTTCTGAAAACTGTAATCACGGTTCCTATTTTGAATAATTTCTTACTCTTTCCATTCCAATTTGTTTGTCCTACTTTCTTTTTTAGTACGTTTCAAAATGGATGTCTCTTTCCCTTTTTAGCAACTCTTTATTTCCAACTTCCCATATGGCATGTCTAAGACCACAAGATCAAAGGGCATTTTGGTACATTTGACATATTTTTTATTTAAGATCACAAGATTCAAAAGTTTTCTTTACTTTCTTAAACTCCGTGTCAAGTCAAAATATGACTAAGTCAAACAAATTGAAATGGAGGGAGTATTACTTCTTGGACTTATATTATTCCTATGGAAGTGGCTCAATATACAAATGAGATAGACAACAAACTGAATGGGATAAGTTCATAGACCATATTAGTTTAGTTGCAAAATGTCGAGTTCTGGTAATGTCTATTACTGAAAGCATATATGAATTCACATCCAGATGACTACTGAATTTCATAACAATCTTCATACAGAACACAAGAGAACTCTGAACCTTTTGTAGTTACCTTCAGGTAGCGAAGCTGCCCCTTTATTCTTGATAAAGAAGATAAAAATAAGAACTTTTCGCTAGACCATTCAACATTGGCTGCATCTAGTTCTCCTGGATCTAAGGCATCAATGGATTTGTCATTCTCATCTTCTTTTAGGCGTAGTCGAGAAGTTGCCATCAAAATCTCATCATGAGCACGTAGAACATGGGCTTGAGCTGTTGCCAGGAGCCTTGCTTGTGCATACTCCTTCCGCATCCCCTACAAAGAACTATAGAATGAACTACCTTACATAAAGATACACATTGTCAAGATGCTGTCATGAAGGCTTTGTCTTGAACAGACATTACTAGACTATTATGCCCATAAATAGAAAAGTTCCCTTCTTTAGAGAATGGAAAAGATCTCGAAGGCAAACCAGACTAAGGGCTCATTGTTTGCACTTAGTGAAGGTCTGACACTGAATCATTCAAATGATACTCATTAAGTGCATTTGTTTTTCTTAAAATTCTACCACTTATTGGGTCTTATACATCTGAATGGTCAAATTTGAGATGGACTCTGAAACTCATTCCAGCGCTCGTCAGTAGGTGATTAATGCATTAATTGCTCAGTTGAATCCAATATGACGAACTGATTTTATTTTAATCATCTAAATATGTTGTGGGTTTCAAAGCAGCCTTTCCACATAACTAATGTAGTATATTTTGTCTTATTTCAAGACATAATTCTATCTCTGTCTTTGCTTGTATTGTTATTGGAGGATAATAAATTAACTAATGTTGTGGCCATAAAAAAACAAGAACAATAAAAAAAAAATGATAAGTACAATCCAAATATTCAGTTAAAAAATCTCAATAGTTTTAAAAATTTGTGGATTTAAAAATATTTGATTAATTTGATACGTTGGATGATATATAATGGAATATTCATATTTTATTAGTTTAGTGGTCTTATTATGTTATATTAATCTTTTCTCAAATATATTAAAGATGTAATATTTAATTACTATATTGTTTAAATTTAATGTTGTGAATAATATTGAGTTTATTAATATTATTGTATTTTTTATATTTAATAATCTATTAATTCAATATATTCAAATGTCGTCTTAATATTCAGTGTTCAGATATACAACATCTTAATCATTCAGATGTGCTTTCAGACTCAGATGCGTTGCGTTAATCTTAATGAAAACAAATGAGCCTAAGAAGACAACTGTTCAGACAAAGGCTTTAATTCAGAGATACCTCAAGAAGCTGCAGCTGCTTTCTGGCAGCCGATACACCTTCAGCATCTAACAGGCCCCTCGAGTTGCTCTTGATAAGCACTAACACTACTTCCAAATCAGATGGAGCTTTGGACACCTATTAAATGCACAATCATTAAAAGTTTCGTACAAGAAAGCTAGAATTATGTAGGTCTTATCCTGACCGATGACAGGAATCAGAGAACCAAAGATGGAGAGATAATACCTAATTTATACTCAAATCTGAATTTCCATATTATTCCAGTCAAAAGATATAGAAATTTAAATATATGTAATATCAGGGAACACAATTTGCAAATGCAAAATCAGACTCCATGGAAGACGAGATGCAATTAACTTGACATCATAACATTAACTGTCTTCTTGCAGCTCAAAGAAGTATGTTGCCGAATCTCTCTTCATCAAATATATGAACTTGATAATATGGTACTTTCTGACAGCAGGGTGGATGTGAGAGTTTCAGGTGAACTCATACAAGGAAACGAACGAAACCATTTAGGTTGAGCAACATTAACAGCAATCTCACCAGAGAAGGTGAAAGAGGAATTAACAGCAGCAAAGTACCAGAGCTTTTTGCCTTCATTAGAGCTCTTATAAGTTACAAGCACATTTCATAATTGGATGTAACTGTAGCTTCTTTCAATCATTGGTTCAAGAAAGCTTATACTACTATGAAGTATGAACACCAGAATTTGATAAAATTCAAAAGAACTTCTAACTTCTTCCAATCTTTGGCAGTCTTAAGAACTAGACTGACACAGTGAAAAGCACAAAGGCTGTTGCTGCTTTAGCTGAAGTGAAAACAATCATATATTTTAGGAATAAGCAGAGATACAATCATTACGTACCACAATGTTTTCTAAGTCTCTCTTCTTTCCAAAATCTTCATACTCAATGGTAGCTGATCCTGAATTCCTGTCTGTTCGGGCTAAAGTTGTATAAAAACGATTCAGTTGAGACTTCTTCTTCTGCAGATCTACAGCCTCCTCAGCAGATGTAATCACCTCCCCACTCTTCCCTTTGTTAAGACGAAAAAGTCTGGCTTCATAAACCTGGAGAAAGTACAACAACAGTAAACATCACTACACCACATTAACCCCAACAGAGGTAATGGGAGGAAAATCTCAGAATATAGTACGCATCACAATATTTAGATACCTAATGGCATAACTTCAATAGTCAACAAAGAAAGAAGAAACTAGAAAATCAGACCTGGAACAAGTCATTTAGTTCACAGTGAACACATAATACCCCTTCAGAATCAGCATAGCATTTTGGACAGTATCTAACACGAGCAATATCCTCCTTCCTAGGATTGCCCATTGTCTGGTCAATTTCCAAAAGCTTAACAAGTAAAGATTCCCTCGAACTTTCCAGTGAATCTAAACCACTCTGAATATAGATCTTCAAAGCAGTAATGCTGTGGAAACTGTAGAGAAAACAATGTAGGAAAGTACACTATTAGCAAAATGATTGGGACAAATAAATTGCTAGTTCCACCTTCTGAGATAAATTTGGAAGGACACACTTATAAACAGGGAATACTGAAAGGAACAAAGGAAGGCTGATGTCTTTATGATTTTTTTTTAATAAAGAGGCAAGCTAATTATTTCTGTCAGATCCACTAACAGGTTCCTCTCCTCAAAGAAAGAACCAAGGATCGACTAAAAGAAGAGCAGAGAAGCACCGTAAAAATGAATGAGAAGGGGAGGGAGAATCAGGACTGTCTTATAGCATATGCTTGTCCATGATAGAAACCTAGCGTGTTGTGTTCGTATGATCCACCGCAAGACAACTTTAGAAAGGAGTAAATAGCAGTGCTATGAAGTCACGAACATTATATATGTCCATTGTATGATCAAAATCATCTTTGAACAGAAAAACGGACAAGATCCACTACATACTCAAAAAGCTATAACTACTCATTCTTTATTAAAAACATGTGTTAAAAGCTTGAGCATTTTAAAAGTAGATTTAAAAATACGTACAAAATAGTAGGATGGTTTTTATAATAAAAAGTTATTTCATGATTTTGCACCAAGATGGTACCAAAAGTTCTAGTGTTTGGTATTGAGCTTTTAATAAATCAATTCAACTATTTATACGAAGTGGAACTTTTTCTTTCTTCAAGAGTGTTGAAGTGTATGATCATCTCATCTAAAAGTTGTTATTAGAGGGAGCACACTTTCATTATTTAATCATACTCTCAACACGCCCCATCACGTGCCAGCCTAATTCTTTTTTCATGGCTAAGCACGTGGAAATTCTTTTTAGTATGGGTGGAGGTGAGATTCGATCAGGACCTCTGCCTGCGCTGATACCATGTTGAAGTGTGTGACCATCTCATTTAGAAGCTTAAGTTATTAGAGGGAGCACACTTTTATTATTTAATTATATTCTCAACAAAGAGTATAAGCAAATAAAAGGAAGTTCTTTATTTTTTAAGTCAGCCTACAATCTAGACATATTACAATCTCCTCGAATCATATCACTCTAATATTTTGTGTTTTTTAAGGAGCTACATGAACCAAAATTAGCTTCCCCTATTTAGTTATGGTGCAAGGGACAAGGCATTCAGGACCACTTGGCTAAACAGGCTACGGATGTTGATGAAAAAGATAGGAGACTATTTTACAGTATACCATTTCTGGGAACTTGAGGATAATTAGTGCTTCACCCTTATACACTATGGACCATTTTGGGTGAAATCCAAACTTTGGAGACTATTTTCTGTTTCTCTCCCTCCCCCTTACGTTCGAGCTTATGGAAAACTGAAAAAGCAAAGGGATCCTTCGTATAATTCCTAATGTAGTCCTACTGCAGCTGCTTGATTTCTCACCTCCAAAAGAAAATCATGGAGACTGGAGCAGAACCATATATTTACATGCTGGCACTGTGGTCTGAGTTGACTAGCTAGGTTGGAGACCCACCAGTGCAAGTTATGACTGGCCTTGATGGTCCTACGCCCAGCCGTACAACTGCATTATGTTTACAGACCCTTCCTCAAACAATGACAACTCCTGTTGCAACTAGATCACAAGATGAAGCCATGTCCTATACTTATTTTATAAGTGGCTCATATATTACGTGCTCAAAAGAGAATGCCTGAACTGTTACCTACTTTGACACCACATTAAGCCACAAGACCACAAAAGATCTGTTGCACTTCCGATTTCACTACACAAAAGTGCAGCTTATATAGTGCTTTTGTCACTACCAAACTTTATACATGTTTTTTTAATGAAGTTGTTTCATTAGAAAGCATCAAGTAGATGCATAACTACAGGGGCATAATTACAAGTAGGCCAAAAAAAAAAAGGAGAATTGTAGGCCCCTATACATCTGTTCCTTCTAAATTTAGAGTACTAGTGAAATCCAATAAACTGTTCAGTATTAGATACTGGGGACAACTTTATCCAGCAAAAACGGTTAACTAAGCATTTGGTTTTAAGAGCATGGAGGATAGTTTACATAACCAAACTTTATGCATGTTGTACAAGGGTGCAGTGCTCAACCTTCAGAGTGTTCCCTTTTTTGGTCTGACAATAACGATTATTACGCCTCAGTCCTAAACAAGTTGGGGTCATCGACCATGTTTCTTATTTAAGATCAATTAATGTCATCATTATACCAAATTATATAAAAGTGAAAATAAGTAAAATATATATAATTAATAGTAACAATAATAATAATATCAGAATCCTTTCTATTTATTTATTTTTTTGAGAAAGTTAACAGTATATTCATCAACTTAAAACTGTGTTATCATCCAATTTAATAGAAGAGATCGATGAGTCCTACTATCCTTTCCTACCTACAAGACTCCAAAATTGTAATAAAGACACTATTCTACTACAAAAAATTCTTTACACCAGAAATGGAAAGACAAAATACATTGAAGCTTAATCTTCTGTAAAGAACTGTGTTTGTCATAAAAACACCCAGCATTTCTTTCATTCCAAACAGTTCACCAGATGCAAGCTGGAATAGCCCTCCACCATTATTTGTTATTTACATTCCTCCCCTCACTGTTCCAGAACCTTAGTATATCCGAAGTACGCATTGGCATCACCCAATTCACTTTCCTCAAGGTCAGAAAAATTGTCACAGTTGATCAGTGGCTCTGCAGTGCAAACACAGATGACTACTGTCTTCCTGGGCTCTATTGCAAAGAAAGCACCTTGAGCTCATTTGCCAGCCCCATCTTTGCAGTTTCTCATGGATGACATGCTTTATTAGCTAGCAGTAAGGCAAAGCATGTTACTTTGAAAGGGATTCTGGTCTTCCAGATCTGTTTCCAAGGCCACCCCACCTGCTGGATCCCTCCACTGCTTTACCATATGTAATCCACTTCATTCCAAAGTCCCCTATATTCTTATTGCAATATAAATCTACGTTAAGTTCAAAATTACCCCTAGAAAAGTAATAGGTTCAAATTCAGCATATTAACTAGACTAAAACATATTCCCAACCTGTAGGTTTCACTTAAATGGATCTTTTCTTCCATTAGTGTCCAATCTTTAGAACAAGTCTAAATTAATTCAATGAAATTGTAGGTCTTTCAATACAACTTCCTTCCATGTGATTTTACAACTATCTCGTCACCTTTTAGCACTTAAACTCACCACAGATTCCACCTATGGACCAGTACATTTGTAGATTGATGCGACGCATGACCAAACCATCTCAAGCAACCTTTTCTTATTTTATTCTCAATGTGTGCTACTTACACTTCTGGCCTGGTATTTATTTATCATATCTGATCTTTGTATGACCACACATGCATCTTAGCATCCGCATCTCTACAACACTTAACTTATGGACATGTTGGACTTTAGCGGCCCAACATATAGTACATATAATATTGTTGGTTTTATAATTGTTTTTTCAGACTTATCTTTCACAAATAGCACTTCATCCAGGGATCTGACACAAATTGGAAACAATATACGCAATGGCTACATTTATTCAGCATTTACAGCATATTAGTGTCAGATGTTTTAGCAAACAAACCTTTAGCTACTGATTCAACAAAACTACTTACCTTTAAACCCAACCATTCTGCCAAATAAGACAGCACTGGAGAAGATTATTCCAGGAAAAGAAAAAAGAAATTTAAAAGAAACTTGGTACCATATTTACATATAAAACAACAATAGAGTTGATAGCAACAACGAATCCATAAGAGATGCAAGAATTAGTTACTCTTCATACTGCAATAAGGATGCCAATGCATATGTTCTTCACAGCAATTGCCACCAAACAGTTTCCAAATGATAGCAAATAATTTTGATGGACAAGAAAAGACGCTAGAGTAAAGAATAAATCCATTACTAACCAGGAAGCAACTTTGGATGCCCTAGAGGTATTCAGAGTCCCAGAAACAGCTTCTCCTATTTTCCTAATCAATTCATTTGAGGAGTCCTTGTTTTGCTCAATATGATGCAAAGCTTCCAGCCACCAAGCAGTATACTGGTTCTTTCTATCACTGAATGCATTACATACCTTCAAATATAAGATAAAAGAAAATGTAAGAGGAACTTGGAAAGCTTGTATAGAGACAGAGACCAAGTACAACAAGAAATAGGAAACAATTGAGGGGTCTGACTCAAGAAATTCCAAGCACCTCAAGTTTAGTAGCTCATCATGACTGTAGACAAAGTCCGAACTATCTTCTAATAACACATGAACTAATTAGTCTCACAACACCACTACTCACACCAAAATTAGATGTTTTGGTCTATTAATGCTGCATAGTTTTTGAGGATACTCCTGAATATGAAAAATGAAACATCTTCTATGCAATTATTAGTCTATATTTTGCAAAAAAGTTGTCATATTGCTTGGTCTATTCAAATTATCTTCAAAACTCCTTCTTAAGTAAAAGTTTAAGCTGTTGGTGGTAAAATATATTTTCTTTTTCAGCTGTTGGCTGGAACAGATAGTTTCTTTTTTGCCCTTGGAGACTTTGCAGGCCAAATATCTGTGAGAGCCAAGATCTTTCCCAGGACCTTCTCTTGGCAGTTATATTTCTTAGTTAGATACCCTCCGTCATCTAAGAGGTCAGTTTTCTGACAGAAGCACTCAAGAACAAACAGCATCCTCAAACAATTACAGATATCTTCTGTGCAAAAAGTTAGGTCTGTTCAAAGCAATAAGTATAGCAAAAGGTTTTCCACATTGATGAAGGCCTATCCTGAATATTACCTGATCATATGACTTTTTGAACTCTTGTTGGGCCCCTGCCAGCTTCAAATTAAAAACAGATAGGAATTTTTCCTTCAATTTTTCACATGCTATTGTCATTGTAGATTTAGACAAAAAGTTTAACCTGTTGACAGAATTTTCGTCAACAGAACAGTTTTCCAGTGAATTTGACATTAAGTTGGATGGACAGTTAGAGTTAGTCAATAACATGCTTTCTTCCTTAACTTTGTCTTCCCTGAGTAGAGCCCCTTTATCACTTTCTTCAGCATCTTCTATGTTGGATACTTCACCTCTTGTGCTTCCAGGTGCACATTCAAGCTTTTGCGAACTATCAGAGCTGAGTGGGAGTACCTCAGAAAGATTATGTGTAATATGGATGTTTAACAAAGGATCCAATCGGAAATCTTCGAAATGGTCTTCTGCTAAAGCCATTGCTTCTTGGTACAATGATACGGCTTGGGTATAATTTTGATTAATTATAGCAATACCTGCCAGCGCGTTCAAAGCAACAACCAATCTCCGGAGGGCTTCCTCTCCTTCCACCTTAGTCTTGCTTACCAGAACCTACAAAGTGTACCTTTTATATACACGTTTGACTGGAAACAGATTTTAAGAAAGAACAGTTTTCTGACCCTGACTAACAACTTACCGACAGGATCTCCTCCATAGTCATGGGAGACTGTTGTAGCGATCGCAACCCAGAGCTCCCAACCTGAGGGTGGCAACAGGCTTGGCGTAGTTTTAGAAGGGAGTTAAAGAGCTTGGCAGCCTCTATATTGGTGATAACAACATCACTTGCGGCATCTTCCAATTGGGAACCTGCAATTGAAGTAGATCTCAGAAACCATTATTTTCAATAGTATTATGAATGAAAAGAAGATATCTAACAACCAGGTATTTTTCTCTTGTATATGTCATTTTTGAAACTTCCAATAAGTTCACGAGCATCATTCACACACGTATCGTGCTGCCTTTGATAAAAGTGTTCTTCAATTGGTGAAAGAGAAAGCCAAGAGACACATTCTTCTTGAGGTGGAAGCTGCAGTTCATCAGCAACATGCACCTTTGATGACCTCCACATTAGGTGCTTAAAGAAATCATGCGTGAAAGTCATCGCTCTGGAATCTCCCCTCTGGAAAAGAAAAGAGAGATTTCTGAGAGGGAGTGAGAAAGGGAAAAAGGAAACAGAAAGATGAGATAAGTGAACTTATAAGCATCACTTGCAGTAAATAGTATATTCAATGATTGTTAAATAAAGGCCAGTGCACAGACCTCATAAGGATCACGTATAACATCAGTCCACCATCTTAAAGTATTAAATGGACTTGCATTAAGGAATCTCAAGAGACCAAACAAATCATCAAGTTTCCTTTGTATGGGAGTCCCTGTAATGCACCATCGATGAACTCCATGTAGTCTTAGGGCCATTTCAGTTGCAGCAGCAGCATTATTCTCCACCATTTGAGCTTCATCCAGACATATCCTCCACCATAATATTCTGGTTAATAGGGTAGGTACGACAGGATATCTGCCACATGAAACAACTGAGATTTATCCTCAATCTAGAAACAACGAAGGCCAAAAAATGAGGTATAAGTAGACCAACACAGCAATCTGGTCAGATTTCCTAGAACAAATGGATCCTGGATGAAAAGGTCAAAAGACAAAAACCAGCATTATCATCATCACTCAAGAATATCTTTATGGACTGAAAGTTCCAAGCCAGACGTGTAAATAATCACCTCTCCAAAGATCTGTAAGCCTGAACAGTACCTTACATTCGAGCGAGATTGTCAGGGGTCATGCCATGAACAAAACACATACCTATGATCCTCTTAACAAGTATTGTAAGTGCTTTTGAGAACATTATTTCTCTTTCCACCAAGTTTCCAGAGAAAAGAACACAAGAAAGGAAAGAATTAGAAAAGGGGGCTGAAATTTGACCAGAAGTAATGGTTTCAGGCATCTCCTAAACATCAAGGAAAAACATTGGAAAATTTTATTGTGTGTCCAAAAAATTCCGTCCATCAGTCTGGAAAATTAGCAAAAAGCACTAGTTGCATCATAAATGCACATGTATGATCCTTAGAAACCACACATCCATGGTCATTTCATTATCATCAAATGTGAAACAAATGAAGGTAATAAGATTGTTCAGCAAAAGTAAACTAAGAACAATAGCTCATACAAAAAAAAGGAAAATTATAAGGGGCTCTTGAGCTAGCTTTTTGGGTTAAATTAGGTCCAAGGTCCATAACATGGTATCAAAGCAGGACCCATCCTAATTCTTGTTATGTGATGTTGGACCCCCATATTAAATTGTCACACTCCATATGTCTAGCTTAGGCCCAAGGTCCATAACATCAACAAAGAGACGTACAAAACTAAGAAAATACAATCAGCATGCCTACCATACACAGTTTCAGAACCAATAAGCTGATAGTCAGTCAAATACATTTCTGAAGTTGTCACAGAGCAAATAAAGGATAGGCACTGGGGGACAAGCACCAGACAGATAGTGCATAAGAATCAAACAAGGGAAACATTCGTCACTTTTTGAATAGTAATAAAATACATTTAGGAACTAACCAACAAATTCAACATCACAACCACGTCTCTCCAAAACCAAACAGATAGAACTAATTGAGTTCAATCACTCAAAGAGAAGGATGACTCTTCTCTGAAGAAGTGACAAGGTTGTAGATCCATAACGACACTTTTGAATTAATAACAGAACCAGTAACTCTACTAAAGCTGGACTCCAGTATGATTTTTGTAAGCTGTAGCATCATGCAGGAGTTTGTGATGATGCCTTGATTTCAGCATTGAGAACTGATAAAAAAAAAAACAGTAGGAGCAACACTTCTACCTTAATTCAAATCTCTATCCAAGCAAACTCAAAAGACAGAAAAAGGAAATTGCAGGCTGAAGGATACCTTTTCTCAAATCTCAGAGCTCTACGATCACCCTCGTGCCTGTCAGAGTCGTGCGATAAGTCCTCTTTTAGTACATCATAAGTTGTCAAAACGATGTTGGCATTGAGAAGTTCATTTATATCTGGCAGGGGTGTTTGTGATAAAGAGTTATTCCTCACTCCTTCATAAATGCATGTTTTCATAGCACCAGGACTTGTATGACTAGCAATAGGAAGAAATGATGGGTAAGCAATCCAGATAAGAAACTTGAATAAAAATTCAATAAAGAATAGAATTAAGTTTTACCATATGTAGCCTAGAAAGGAAAGAAAACTAACACTAAACCTATTTCACATTGCCATGAAAAACAACCTGCTCTTAGTCATCATAAGAAGAAGAGCACATTACGAAAAAGTGTAAGGTCAACCAACAAGTGACTGTATAAGCCAAGACCATTAGAAAAAGGAAACCAAAGCTCCTTTTTTCACAGTATCCCCTGGTCACTCCCAGAAGTTAAGGAAAAGGAAGAAAGTTTCACTGAGTTCTCTACAAAACAGCTAAAGCACAAAAGTGGACTCATCAACCACATCAGACCAACTAGACATTCATGCTTATGAGTGATTACTTCTCTTATATCAGCAATACTGGTCATCTAATTAGAAGAGTTTTAGACTTCTTTGGGCAGGATATCTTCTGTTTTTTTATAACGGTAAAACAGTACTCATATCTTATGTTTACTTATTAATACTTGGGACAAGTATAGGTAGTCATGGAGGAACTTGAAAAGTTGATGCAGTTATTGCTAGAGTTGAGAAACAACATGAGCAACTGCAGAAGATTTTTCTAGCTCTTACACTTGATGGACTTCCTAATGACCTTTATTTGGTGTGTAACCAAACTTTGGCTAGTCCTATTGTTCCTACAATTGATGAACTATTCTCTTGATTACTTTTTTTACTCCGCCACCTAATGGCACAGTGGTCTGATCACCAACCATTGAGTCTTCTGTTCTCACATCTCAGACGATAGAAAATCAGATACCTCAAACTATGGAAATTCAATGAGGAGGATATCTTTTTGGAAGATCTCAATCCAAGTGTAGCTTTTATAGTAAGCTTAGAAACACTCATGAAGTATATTATCTTTTCATGATTGATCACCCAAAAAGTATTCATGTTGCACAGACTGACACTGCAGGTAACTAACTAGGGGTTGTAATTATCTGAAGGAAAATATAGTGAGTTCCCTCAACGTCGAAGGAGCAAGCAGTCATCTCCACAGGTAGCCTTTGTTGATCAGACTAATACATCTGTTGCTAGTAATAATGTTGCTTGTGTTTTACAGTCTAGTCATTATGATGCTTGCGCTTCTATGTCATATTTCTGGTAAAAATCACTTTTGAGTTGAGGGCAGTGTTGTGGACGGCGAGAGGCGACAAAAGGTGACAAGGGCCTGCCTCGCCACGCGGCGAGGCGAGCGGCGAGGCGCTTGCCTTTTTGAATAAAGGCGCCAATTAATACCAAAAATTAAAAATATTTAATTGCATATTTTATCCAAAGTCTTAATAGCAATAACACATATTAGCAAATATTCAATTAATTCGCTGTTAGAAATATTGGAATAAATAATTAGGAAAAGATTTTTTTAAAAAAAAATTTACACTTTACAGATACTCAAAGCAGTAAGCACTTAGTGCCTGACTGCTGTAAAGTGTAAACAAAAAAACAGTAATTGAAAAAAAAAATGAAGAAGAAGAACAGAAAAGAATTTTTTTAAAAAAATTTACACTTTACAGATACACAAAACAGTAAGCACTTAGTGCCTGACTGCTGTAAAGTGTAAACAAAAAAACAGTAATTGAAAAAAAAAATGAAGAAGAAGAACAGAAAAGAATTTTTTTAAAAAAATTTATACTTTACAGATACACAAAGCAGTAAGCACTTAGTGCCTGACTGCTGTAAAGTGTAAACAAAAAAACAGTAATTGAAAAAAAAAATGAAGAAGAAGAACAGAAAAAATGAAGAAGAAGAACAGAAAAATTTGAAGAAGAAGAACAGAAATCAAAAAGGCGGCGCCTTTTCTCTCGCCTTTTCAGCGCCACAGCTCGCCACGGGTCGCCTTATTATCCTCGCCTCGCCTCGCCTGAGAATGGCGATGAAGCTTCGCCTCGCCTCGCCTCTCGCCTTTGGCGAGGAGGCGAGCGCCTTTCGTAACACTGGTTGAGGGAGTATGGATATCAAATGGTTGTTATATTCACTAACTGAACATATAGTCGAGTAATGCAAAGAAAACAAAGCAACTAAAAATAAAAAGCAACAAATAATTTTATGATAAAACATATACTAGTGCATATCAGCAAACTGATTCACAGACAACAGTAAACTACTGTCTCAAGGTTTAAATTTCGTAATCAGAGTTTAATACTGTTAAATCCTTTAAAATCTTTAATATAAGGGGCTCTGAACATTGGATCAAGAGATTATTTTTTTCCAAAAAAATACCAACTGAGAAGGGCAATAACTTATAGCTCCTGAGAATTTTTGACCAAAATAAGCCATTGTTAAAATTCACCAAAATAGTACAAATTTTAAAATTTTACCAAACTAGTATAAACGTGTTTGTTAGTAACGTTTTAGGCTATATTTTATTCAAAAAAATTCAAGGACAAAATGACAAAGGTCTAATGAAATAATCAGACATAAAACTTTATTGTTAGTAACGTTTTTTGAGGCACGTTTTACGGCAAAAACGTTCCTCAAAATAATGTTTTACTGGAACACTTTGTTTGGTATATTAGTGGAAATGAGTTACTCCTATTTATTACCTCAAATTTTGAAAATGGGAAATTAGCTACGAAATATGAAACATTAAAACTGAATTTTGCTTAGTTGTTAAGACATAAGTGTTCTTCTACTGGCACACTGTATTGTCTGTTTTGAGAATAATCTGTATCTTTTCTTCTCTGTTTAGTTCCATTCCATTCTTTGAGTAGTTTGTTTTGTTGGCATATCAGATATGCTTTAAAACTAGAACCCCTATTTAAGTGACGATCAATCTATATCAAATTGCTTCTCCTTAAGAATAAATTAGTTCGAGGAAAGTCTGATGGATATTTCACCATTAACTCAAAGAAGTCTTTGTTTTTGCATAATTGGCATTCTTAGTTGGTTGCTTAAAGTTATTGCTGCATATATTGTACTCTTCTGATCTTAATCTGGTAGTTAGAATTGAGCTTTAAAAATCGGTCAATAATAGAAATTAAAATTCTATCCATGAACTCGACATGGCTACAATTTCCAGGAACATGATTAACCCTACTTGGTCTATAGAAGGTAGCTTTAAAGGCATGTTGCGGAACCAAAACTTCCAAAAATAACATGTCCCTGTATTACATACCAAAAAGGTGTTTCAGTAAAAAGTTATCGTGAGTAATACTTTAGCCGTAAAACGTGTATTAGAGTAACGAATTAAAAAAGGTTACTGATAGTAACTTTTTATGTTTGTTACTCCGTCAGACTTTTGTCTTTTTGTCATTGAATTCTTTTGAATAAAATATAGCCTAAACGTTATTGACAAGTACGTTTATACAAGTTTTATAAATTTCAAAAAAAATATACTGTTTTGGTGAACTGATTTTAATAATGCCTTATTTTGGTCAAAAGTTCTCTTGATGACAAATAATGCATACATGTAAGGAACTGTTTTGGTTGGTAACATCTATGTCAACTGGTTTATATATAGTTATACCTTTCATGAACTATACAATATTGGAATATTGAGGAAATCGAAGGAAAATGACATGTTTGATATGAACAAGGAAAATGAAAGGATAAGCATGAATACCGAACAATTTCAGCATGCCACTGAGGCAATATAGGAGCTGGACACACTATAAGAGTTGCACCTGAGCCAACTGGTGCTACACAGGCTTGGATCAGTTCTGAGCATGGCTGGCAGATATAGCCGTCTTCCATTTCAACTATTTTAACACCGTTTTTGCGTTTAGCATGCTTGTGCATATTCACAGTTGACTGCTGTTCAGTTAAGATTGCTTTGGATTTTTTATATCTCTTGTTAGCTGAGTAGCCCACACAATCTGCATGTTGCCACGCATCACAAGCATCACACTGAACCCACAATCCTTTATATCTGATGCTTTCACTCACAGAACCACATATACACTCAACACGCTCTCTCTTCAGTCTTTTCAGACTATTCTTGTGACCCCCATCACACAGAAATTCACCAGTAAAATTGCCAATGGAAGATGATGCCACCTGATGTGTAAAGATACAAGCAAGCAGCTCAACAGTCTTTCCCAGCCCCATCTCATCTGTAATATAACAATAACAGAAGAAGCAGTCAAAGCTAAGTAAGGCTTTCAATGACTGTAAAGGCGACGTTCACAGTTGAGGTACTTAATATTTGCAGAATTGCCTAACATCATATATAATAAAACATTCAAAGCATAAGCCAATTTACTTATACTGAAATTATACCAGAAAACAAGAATGTATCCCCTAACTCAGTGATACAGTAACTAAATATGAGGGAAGTGTTTCAATACAAAAGAAAAATGAAGGAAAAAAGAACTCTTTCAAAGAAATGTTTTGTTATCCAAAGCGATCAGTATCACATGTAAGATAGTAAATTAAATTGACATTTTCTAATCGACAAGGTAAGATTTCATCAATGAACAGCACCAACAATGATGCAAGCCGAGTTCCATCAAAACCTTACACACGAAACTGAGCTAAGGAGTTCGTAGACTTGTCGTCAAGTCGCTTCCTTGGAGACAAGGAGGGTTCTTGGAACAAAGGAATGAAGCTCGAGAGCATGCTAAAGAGGAAGAACAAGGATACACTTGGAAGACTACACAAAGTTGGGAGGAAGAAGCTATGAATGCAAATGGCTATTTTTGAAATGCAAGCCTCTAGACTAAGAATACCCTTATTTCATTGAGTGTATTTTTGTAATAATTAGCTTAGGCTATAAATACTGGAAAAAGCTCCCTTTAGACGGAAATTACCTTGACTATTGAATACTAAATACTCTTTGAGACCATTGTGAGCTTGTTGAAGCTTTTGATTGTGTTGAATCTGGAACAGAAGGTAGCTTGGGAATCTAATTGCCTATAGATCTTTCTAATAGGATAGGTGCCCTTGGGATATTCTTAGGAGGTCAATTCTCTTAATATATTTGGTTGCCTTTGATTCCACTTTGTGCCTACCTTTCTATCCTTTTTCTCTTCCTTGCTTAATTTCCATTCTTTGTTTTTCCTATTCCATAATTTAGAATTGAATTAAAGAAGGTCCTACTATGTAAAGAGGATCAACCATCGCAAAGAAAAAACCCAAAAAAAAAAAAGGATAAAATAATGTATGATCCTATCTATCTTAAAGTTTGAGATGTCCAACACATTTTTAATTGTCTTCCTGTGGATTGAAAGAAATAACATACAAAGGTAGATCAACGATGAAAGACTGGAAAATTCAGTCATTTAACTTACCAGCTAATATACCACCAGGAACAACTGGTGGGGCGCTCTCTGGATGCAAGGATACATTTCCACTGAAAAGTAACATCAGAAACTGATCATTAAATAAGAATTCTTCTTGAGACGGTTAACAAAGTATGAAGAATATAACTTAACAAAAGAGATGTGTAAGAGAGATATCAGTTCAATCTGAAAAGGTTCTATTTCAATTTTTCGACCCCTTGTATTTTGAGTTAAGAACAATAGAATTGTGTACTTAAGGAAGAGGAAGAAGCACCAATCAATAGTGACCTAAGCCATCAGGAAGACGAATTTTACCAGTTATTGCAAGAAAAAAGAAGGGGAACATGGATACTTGTTCTGGAATTAGGGATGTATATAGCAAGTCACACCCCAATCCTAAGAACAAAAGATGACGAGAAGTTGATCATCCACCTTTTGAATTCATAAAATGCACGATAGCAAAATCAAATTCAGTTAGTGCCAACAGTTGGAAGTGTCCATTTTATCATAAGGGACATACTGGATGAACCATGGATGAAAAACTTCAACGGATGGTAGAAGTACAGTGAATCCAATGATAACATTTTCTGTAGATCATAGAGAGAGAAACATACCAAAATGGATTGTAATATATTGTTATAGGGGTGTCAATTAAACTCAGTGGCATACACAGAGGAGAAATAAAGTGATTTATTTTGCTTTGCAAGGAGCCATCGGAATTTCTTTTCTCCCTCTGCACCATCCAATAAGCAGCACGGCGCTGGTAAGGTCTAAGCTTAGGAAGCAAACCAGGGAGGTCATCATCAAGCATCGGCTCCTCCCTACAGACAACATCACAAATGAAAGCCAAGTATGAGGAAATTTGCATATATCCAACATAAATTGAAACTTAAGTCAGCAGAACCACTCACTTTGATGGCTTAATAGCTTCATAGAAACTAGCTACATCAAACCTAGAAAGTTTCCTTGCAGAAGAAGAACTTTCATCCAGCCCCGAAGCTAGACCAATATCTTCATGTGCTGCCACCTGGTATCCATATCTAGCCTCTGTTGTGACAACCTCTGGACGTAGCCAAGCCATCACATTCATCATGCTCTTTTTCCATAGCTGTCTGGATGTATCCAGAAGTGACTCACACCCATCAAAGGCACTTTTCAAAATCTCGACCTTCATCCGTATAGATGCTAAATAACTCGGAACAATAATAGGCCTCAATGTGAAGAACTTCAAACTAGCCAGATGGACTAACCCTGATATACCCTCATCAGGTCCATCAAAACTTCCCTCTGTCAACACAACCGTTTCCTCCAAACCCTCTTTCTCCTGCTTTGCTACAATTTCAAGACATATACTAGTAGCAGATAATACAGGCCAATGACCCAACTTTATCCTAGTAAGATGCTCATTAACATTACTGACCCTAAACCTCAATAAATACCTTGAATCCCTGAAAAAATCCTCATCCAATACATAATTACCAAACTCATCACTAACATTCAAGTCTGATAAAACAATTTCAGAAATATCCATATGTTTGTCCGATAACCAATTAGACCTATCAATTTCAACAAAAAATGGCACATCAACTACAAAAGACTCATCTTTTTCCGCAGTTCCAGCATCTGTTTCACCGTTTAATTTCCCCTTAGGAACTTCTCCTTCCAAAATTCCAACAGAACGATTTGGCTTAGATTTCTTCCGACCCATTGCAGTAACAAGTAAGATATACAAAGTGCAATGCGGTTAACGGATAAAAATCAATCCTTTATTCTTATTCGAACAACCAAGAACCTGTAAATAATAAAGAGTCTCACATGAACTAACAAATAATTGGTACATAATTTGAACGGTTTCTCGGAAAACCAATAGAAGTGAAATAAGCTACAAATTTCCGAGGTGAATTCTGTAGAGAATTGGAAAAAAAAACTACTCTACTAGTACAAGCGACAGAAGGAAAACCTCAATTTCGCGCGGGTATGAGCTTCGAGTTGTAGGACTGCCAGGATATTCGAAACATTGGATTCATCTGTTTATGTACGTATACCTCATGAGGGTATTCAGGTCATTTCACATTTTAAAATTAGGAGACAAAACAGGGGTTAGGGTTTTGCAGTATTGTGGAATGAAGAAGAAGAAGAAGAAGGCATGAGAGGGGGAAGGAAGAATTTGAAGAGGGCTGTTGAGGAAGAATTTTTGACTCTTCAAAAAGGGCAAAGTATTATGCAGGTTTTGGACCTTCGAGGTTCAAATCTTATTCAAGTACGAACTTGTTTTTCGTTTTCTGTATGAATTTTTTTTGGTATCAAACTTTTTGTTTTTCATTTTTTTTGGAATGTGAAGGTAAGGGATGCAAAAGGTGAAACATCATTAGCAATATTTCCAGCTAAATTTCAAAAGAGCATGTGGATAAAAACAGGTTTGATTTGGTAATTTCTTATCCAATGATTCATCATGCTTGTTGATTTTATGCATTTATTTTGTTGATGTTGAATAGGAAAGAATAAGGCAAAGTTTTTCGTTTGTGTTTGATCTTCTTTTTTTCGCTGGATCAATAGGCAATTTCGTTGTGGTTGATGAGAGTGGTAGAGAAGAAGCTACTGAATCAGGTAGAAAAGTGGGATGTGTTGTTACACAGGTTCTCTATTTTGATCAAGTTCGTGTGCTTCAAAAATCACCAGAATGGTGAGACGTTGAAATTCAATCATCTATTTCTTTTCGCCTTTTTCATGGATTTTGGGAAAGAGCAGGGGATTGTTTTCATTCTAAAATCTCTTTTGAACTGGAAAAGAAGTAGGGTTATCGTGCTTGATGAGTCGATTTTTAAATCTCTATCGAAATGGATAAATTGTTTCTAGCTTGTGAGCTGAGAATGTGCTGCTAGCGTATACTTTTAGCTTGTTGACTTGCAACTAGCATATTTTACAAAGACTGTTGAGCTTAAGAATGATCACTGATGTATGGAAACAGGAGATAATCTCCTTATGATGATTTGAAGTTGTATTCTTATGCTTTTAACTCTCATATGGGTTGTAGGAATATCGGATATACAACATTTTAAAATTTGTGTTTTTACATCCACTTTCGACCTTGTTCTAGCAAGTCTGTAGGTTTTTCTGTTACATTTTAATATGTCAATCAGCTTACATACAGATGAAGCCTCTCAGTCACTACTCCGCGGAGTATGTATAGTGTTGATTTCACGTAATTTGTCATTTATATTCCAACGGGCTAACTTCAGTGATACTTTGGTCTGCATACTCTCCGCGTAATATTTGCAAAATAGTGGGTAACTTTTTGTGGGTTCGGCCCTAATTGAGACATCACACTTCCTCGCGACATTCCTCTAGCTAAGACGTAATGACTTCAATCCACTGTGCAATGCTGTCCAATTGGCTGGTAAGAGTCTGTCAGTGGATGCTCCTCAGGAAGGGTCATACTATGGTCTACAGCTCTCCTCCCTCAAATAGTTTTTGTTCAGAAATTTTCTTATGTTGTGTGTAATCCCTGTGTAGGCCAGAGATCTTCAAATCCACAGCAGTAGAGAGTTTGAAACAGGATAATACGCAATCACACAATTTCCAGATGAATGAAAGTGAAGACTCAAGTGATGATGGACTCCCTCCATTAGAAGCCAATACAAACAGATTAAATCCCTTTCAACAGGAGTCGGAAACAGAGTCTGATTCAGATACCGATCCCTGATCCATGTTTTGGTACATTTGTGACTTCATTTCTTTTTTGCATATGAAGTAGGTGTAAAGACATTTAGTATGTAGCAGTCCAGTGTTATGAATTAAGGTCAATGAGCACATACTAATGTCTGATTAGCTTTTTTGCCTAATGTTGATAAAATTTTGTGATGCAAGGGTTTCAATATATATGTTACTGTATTTGCTTTGGATGTGTGACGATTTTGATTTGTTTTACTTGAGTTGAGGGTCTATCGTACGAAGTCTCTCTACCTTCACAAAGGATCTCACTTCAGCATGCACATAGCGTATGACAAGTTCATATGGGTGTTTACGTAATCTTCTAGCGACGTGAAACGAATGAACACATACACGTTGCTTAACAGCCCTATGTTACACTCAGCTTTCAGTTCATATTGTTTTGGAATTAACTTTCTAGGTTCTTATATTTTGGCTAACCATAGGAGAATTTTTCAACAACTATGTACATGTAGATTTTCACATATAATCATCTATTCCACCTACGTACTTTTCATTTCATATTATCATGAGCTCTCTTGTTAAGGGTTGTATCGGTGGTTGGGGTGTCAAAGTGACTGAGCAGCCTCAAGCAATGGCTGCCCATTGACCGTGGCTGTCATAGTTGTCAGAGATAACAGTCGAGTTTTAGGTTTTAGACTACCCACGAGCTAGAAATCTCGATTCAAGCATTGAAAACATCCTTATTTTTACTATTTCGGAATATTTGATATTTAAGTATCCGTTCTTGACTTTTTGCATTCAAACCATAAATTTTCCACTTACACTGTTACAAGATATTTATAATACATCACAAAAAAGTTTCACCTTATTTAAGTTTACATAGTTTTTGCATAAATTTAACTAAATTTTTGTATGTTTTCATTGATCGTCTTTAAAATTAATATCAAAAAGCTGTGAAAGCTACTTCTCTCACACCTTGTTTGGCTGGTTGTTACCGACTTATATTGTATTATTTTATTAGTTTAAATATAGTATTTATTCTAATTATTACTTAAACTTTATTGTATCGTATCGTTTAAATTCATTGTTAGATAACAATGAAAAGATGCTAACAACTGATTTGATTTTTCACATCGTTACCTTAATGTTTTCTTCTTATTTTGTCCTTATTTATCATTTATTAATCATATCTCATCTTTTATCCTACTTTTTTATAGTAACTCTATATTGTACTCTTTTTCTTTTATAAATTATCATTCAAATTATAGATGTGTGATATTATATAATGACAGAAAACAATACGATCTATCCAAATAATATATTCATTATAATAATATAATAAAATACAATATATTATAAAACAACGCGTGAAAATCATCCAAACGACATCTTATATTTCTAAAAAGATAAATCATTGCGTGTGTAGACACGTAAAACCAAAATATAGTGGTCATTAATCAAAATCCAAATTAAGATGAAAATGGTCAATTACGCATTCTATTATAAGCTTGCCATCTGTCAATACTCAATACTATATAATAGTGCCAAAGACTAATCTCCCTTGTGAATTTTCAAACTAATAAGCTATTGGTGTATTTGATATCTATATCTACCATCCACTTCTTACTGTTGGACACGATACAAATATGTTACATCACAAAATGTTACATGTTAATAACGACTAAACCATATTGAACGTTATTTTTTGTTTTTCATATACAAGTTTAGTCATGACTCAGCTGATTGTACTATGACTTTTGTAGGGGAGGCACAAAACAACACAAGTAGGATACAACACCTACAAGGATCGACTTCAAGACAATCAACCAAATATACTTCACCAATTTACCAAAAGAAATTCACCACTCTATTAACCAAGCTCAAATCAGCAACACATCAATTAAATCACAAGCAAATATGAATTATAAATATGCAAGTGACACACGAGATTTATACGTGGAAAACCCCTTCGGTATGAAGGATAAAAACCACGGGACTTGTAGGAGTCCACCCTTCTTCTTCTCTTATTATGCAAATTGAGGGTAAAAACACCCAACTCAGTATACAAGGATGTCACAGCCCACCAACAACAACATACATAAGAATCAACACAAAAAGAGAAGAGGAATTGGGAAATGTCACCCAAAAAATGCAGATTACAGCAGCTGCAATAACCGACGATCAAGAACTCCGATTGACGATCTGAACGGTCAAGATGTAGTGCTATGTGTTGTGAACCAGCTGTGAAAATTTCAGTATGATCCAACGGTCGGATCTCCGGAAAACTGAAATTCTGTCAAGGCTCTCAAACTCTCTCTCAAAAATCTGCTCACTCTCTCTATCTCACACACTCTCTGTTTTTTTTGCCTTTTTTTTTCACGTCCAAAAACAGACCCCTTTGCCAGACAGCAGCTCCCCCAAAAGACTTCTAGAAGAAGTCAACAAAGCCCAAAATATATGGGCTTTCACTTATAAAAAAAAACTATATCAAATGGGCTGGACCCTTAACAATCTCCCCCTCCAGCCCAGTTCGGGGAGACCAAACATAAAAGGTCATCAAGAAGACATACCTGCAAGCTTGGAACAAAATTCAAGCTTGCTTCGAGGGACCACCTTTGTCAACATATCAACACCATTCTTGTTGGTGTGAATCTTCTTCAACTTCATTAGTTGTTCTTCAATGACAACACGCAACCAATGATATCTCACATCAATATGCTTTGTGCGAGCATGGTACATGCTGTTTTTGCTCAAGTCCATAGCACTTTGACTATCACAAAACACAACATACTCGCTTTGCTTCAATCCTAACTCTTGAAGGAAACGCTTTAACCAAAGCATTTCTTTGCTTGCTTCCACTGCTGCTATATATTCTGCCTCGGTTGTAGACAACGCTACACACTTCTGTAGCTTGGATTGCCATGAAATGGCTCCCCCTGCAAATTTGAACAAGTAACCCGAGGTAGACTTCCGGTTATCAAGATCTCCAGCCATGTCAGCATCCGTAAATCCCTCAAGAATAGGCTCACCACCTCCAAAACACAAACTCAGATTTGATGTGCCTCGCAAATATCTTAAGATCCACTTTACAGCTTCCCAATGAACCTTGCTCGGATTTGCCAAGTATCTGCTAACCAATCCAACAGCATGTGCTATATCCGGTCTTGTACACACCATGGCATACATCAATGAACCAACAGCAGAGGAGTAAGGAATATGAGACATACTTTCCTTTTCTTTATCGGTTGTAGGACAACAACGCTTGCTCAACTTGAAATGGGCTGCAAGTGGTGTATTAACTGGCTTGGCATTCTTCATATTGAACCTTTCAAGCACCCGTTCAATATACTTTTCTTGTGACAACCAAAGCTTACCAGCTTTTCTATCACGAGCAATTTCCATACCAAGAATTTGCTTCGCAGGACCCAAATCTTTCATATCAAAGGACTTTGACAAATCCTCTTTTAACCTGCAAATCATCTCAACATCTTGTCCCACAATCAACATATCATCAACATACAAGCAAAGCATAATGAAGTTACCTTCAGAGAATTTTCTAAAATACACACAAGGATCTACAGTAGTCCGCTTGTACTCATTACTACTCATGAAGGAATCAAACTTGTGATACCATTGCCTTGGTGCTTGCTTGAGTCCATAGAGACTCTTTTTCAACTTGCAAACAAAATTCTCTTTTCCCTTAACTTCAAATCCTTCCGGCTGCTCCATGTAAATCTCCTCATGCAAATCACCATGTAAGAAAGCAGTTTTAACATCAAGTTGTTCAAGTTCAAGATTCAAACAGGCAGCTAGTCCCAAAATCATACGAATGGAAGTCATCTTCACCACTGGTGCAAAAAATCTCATCGAAGTCGATGCCCTTTTTCTGATGGCATCCCTTCACCACTAAACTTGCCTTCCGCTTCACTAGCTTGTTGTCAACTTTCTTGTTCTTAAACAACCACCTGTTCTTCAAGACTTTCTTCCCTTTTGGAGGCTTCACCAAGTCATAGGTTTCATTCTTCTTCAAAGAATCCATCTCCTCTTGCATAGCCTTGAGCCAATGGTCTTTGTCTGAATGTGACAAGACCTCTTGAAGGCTTTCAGGCTCCCCCTCATCAGTGATTAGGATGTATTCTGAACTTGGATAAAGTCTTGAAGGTTGACGAACTCTGGTCGATTTTCTAAGTGTTGGCTCTTCTACCTGTGGGCTGGATTTCTCCCCCTGATTAGAAGACTCTCCATGTTGAACATCTACAGCTTCATCATCAGGTTGTGGTACAACAACATCAGGTTGTACCTCTTCAATATGGTCATGTTCATGAGCAATTTCATGACCATCCTCTGGAGCATCACCTGTTAATTTATCATCTGCAGCAGAAACATGAGGCATGGGCATATCAATAACATCATGAGAGAAATTAGAATAATAAGTCTTATCAGCACCCAAAAGATGAAAACCCATCTCGTGCTCATAAAAGACAACATCTCTACTTCTCACAACTTTTTGCTTTGCTGGATCATAAAGTCTGTAACCAAACTCTTCATCACCATATCCAACAAACACACAAGGAGAAGTCTTGAAATCAAGCTTCAATCTATGTTCCTTCGGCACATGCATAAAAGCCTTGCATCCAAACACCCTCAAGTGAGAATAAGAGGGGTCTTTCCCAAACCAAACTCTCTCGGGAATATCAAACTCCAAAGGAACTGATGGTGCTCTATTTATCAAATACACAGCAGTTCCAACTGTTTCACCCCAAAATGACTTAGGAAGATTGGACATTCTAAGCATGCATCTCACTTTCTCAATAATGGTTCTGTTCATCCTCTCGGCAACGCCATTGTGTTGTGGGGTACCCGGTTCTGTTCTCTCATGTCGAATGCCATATCTTGAGCAATATGCTTTAAACTCATTTGAAGTGTATTCACCTCCATTATCAGTTCGAAGACGCTTCAGTTTGCAATCTGTCTCCCTTTCAACCATTGCATGAAACTTCTGGAAGATACCGAACACCTCACTTTTGTGCTTCATCATATAAACCCAAGTTCTCCGAGTAGCATCATCAATAAAAGTAACAAAGTATTTGTTACCACCAAGTGATTCCACCTCTATGGGACCACACACATCAGAGTAAACCAACTCTAACTTCACTTTCTTTCTTGTAGATGTCCTCGGAAAAGAAACTCTGTGTTGCTTTCCTGCTAAACAATGATCACAAGGGTCAAGTGAAATAGTAACATCAGCAGGAATAAGAGACTTACCGGCCAACAGCTTTATACCCTTCTCACTAACATGCCCCAATCTTCGGTGCCATAAGTTAGGAGAAGTTTTCTCCTCAATAGCATTCAACTCACCACTACACACTTTCAAATGTGTCTTATACAAGGTGCAACAAAGCTTGCCACGAGCAACAGTCAAGGAACCCTTAGACAATTTCCATTTACCCTCACCAAAAGTGTGCTTGTAACCCTCTTCATCAAGTACGTTAGCAGACAATAAATTGAGGCGTAAATCTGGAATGTGGCGAACATCTCTCAACGTCAAATAGCACCCAACATTGGTTTGGACTCGAATATCTCCAATGCCAACAATACTTGCTGAGCTCTGGTTCCCCATCTTCACACTACCAAAATCTCCAGCTCGGTAGTCAATAAAGTACTCCTTATTAGGAACACAATGATAGGAAGCTCCTGTATCAATAAGCCATTCAGTGTCAGAACTATCAACATGACAACATTCTCCGATAGCACATATCAAAGAAACACGATCATCAGAACTGGAAGTTGTAGCAGCTGTATTCTTGTCATCACCCTCTTTATGATGGTCATTTTTCTTATTTTGCTGGTCTCTTTTCAACTTGTAGCAAAACTTTTGAATGTGGCCAGGCTTGCTACAATAGTGGCATATCGTAGGTTCTCTCCCATCCTTGGACTTTGACCTATACTTTGACTTGCCACGCCCTTTGGGACCTCTACTCTTGCTTCTTCCTCTATTCTCTACCACAAGTGCCTGCGAAATATCAACACCCATCTCCTTTCTTCTAAGCTCTTCATTGAACATGCTCTCTTTGATGACATCCAATGAAAGCGTACCATCTGGAGCTGAGTTGCTGATGGACACAACCAAAGTTTCCCAACTGTCTGGCAAAGAACTCAAGAGGAATAAAGCCTGCAACTCATCATCAAGAACAATTTTCATAACAGTCAACTTGTTAATAATATCTTGAAAGTCGCTAAGATGCTTAGAAACAGACTTCCCTGGCTTCAACTTTAGATTAACAAGCCTCTTAATCAACGAGGCCTTGTTATGAGCGGTCTTCCTCTCATAAAGACCCTCCAATTTTCTCCATAGTTCAAGCGGCTCAGTCTCCTGGGATACATGATTGAATATGCTAATATCAATCCACTGTCTGATTGTCCCCAAGGTCTTTCTCTTCAGCTTTTCCCATTCTTTATCTATCATCTTCTCTGGCTTAGTGGGCTGGTCATCTTTCTTTGTTTTATCCACATCAATTGGGTCAAACAAATCCTTGCAATATAGCAAATCTTCCATCATCGGACGCCAAATGGAATAATTGGTTGATGTCAGTTTAACCATAGAGTTATTTCCATGCTCCATGTCTATGGTTTAACACTCCGCTCTTGATACCAAATGTGGTGGGAGGCACAAAACAACACAAGTATGATACAACACCTACAAGGATCGACTTCAAGACAATTAACCAAATATACTTCACCAATTTACCAAATGTAATTCACCACTCTATTAACCAAGCTCAAAATAGCAACACATCAATTAAATCACAAGCAAATATGAATTATAAATATGCAAGTGACACACGAGATTTATACGTGGAAAACCCCTTCGGTATGAAGGATAAAAACCACGGGACTTGTAGGAGTCCACCCTTCTTCTTCTCTTATTATGCAAATTGAGGGTAAAAACACCCAACTCAGTATACAAGGATGTCACAGCCCACCAACAACAACATACATAAGAATCAACACAAAAAGAGAAGAGGAATTGGGAAATGTCACCCAAAAAATGCAGATTACAGCAGCTGCAATAACCGACGATCAAGAACTCCGATTGACGATCTGAACGGTCAAGATGTAGTGCTATGTGTTGTGAACCAGCTGTGAAAATTTCAGTATGATCCAACGGTCGGATCTCCGGAAAACTGAAATTCTGTCAAGGCTCTCAAACTCTCTCTCAAAAATCTGCTCACTCTCTCTATCTCACACACTCTCTGTTTTTTTTGCCTTTTTTTTTCACGTCCAAAAACAGACCCCTTTGCCAGACAGCAGCTCCCCCAAAAGACTTCTAGAAGAAGTCAACAAAGCCCAAAATATATGGGCTTTCACTTTTAAAAAAAAGGGCAACTTTCACATATAGCAAACAAAAAATTCATATTTGTATGCTATAGCAAACTTTGCATAATTGCGCTCCATAGCAAACATAAAAACTGTATAATTCGCTATACATATACAAGTGTATAATTCGCAGGCCTAAATTGTATAATTCGCTGGCCTAAATTGTATAATTCGCTAGCCTATTTCGCTGCAATTGTATAATTAGCTTTGCATACAGTTGAATCGAATTAAAATGTATGTATATTGTATAATTATAAGTGTATAGCAAGAAGATATATGTTTTTCTCGCTTTATACAAAAACAGAAACACAATATATACACTTCTTTTGTATAAAGCTAGAAAAAATTGTATTTCACTGCAATTGTATAATTCACAATTGTATAATTCTTTGGCCTTTTTCTCTGCAATATTTGAAGTAAAATGTTTGTAAATTATATAATTAAGTGTATAACACGAATATATACATTTTTGCATGTGTATATACAATTTTCTCTCGCTTTATACAAAACAGAAACATAAATTATACACTTCTGTGTATAAAGCGAGAGAGGCGAGAATGGGAGAGTGGCGAGCGAGACTTCTGGGAGAGAGAAGCCTGGCAAATTTTTGCCAACGTTTGCTATGGAGCACAATTAAATCAAACCCTAGCTATTCTATTTAATTTAGGTTATTAGTTTGCTATTATATACAATTTTCCCTAAAAAAAAACTATATCAAATGGGCTGGACCTTTAACAACTTTCTCATCCATGTTAGTAGAAAATATACGAGTAATTACCTTAAATATTTTTCTATGTTAAAAGATATTTGCATAGTGGTTGACTGGTTGTAATTGTTACAACTTCGGTTGAAATTAGTACTTTTATTTAAATTATATATTTGTATTAAAAAATTTATTAAATATGTACAAATATTAAATATAAAATTTAATTATTAAAACTTTAAATTATCATTGTTAAAATGTTAGAAGGACACTTTTACATGTTATAATATATGAGTACCTTCTTTAAATTGACTCGAGTTTTGAAAAGTCGTCAATATGTTTTCTCTATAAATACAAATATAGACCATATAGCTCATATCTACATATATATATTTAAAATATAAAGTCTTTGTTTTTTCTCAAAGAAGTCTTTCACAAATTTTCCTTATCATTAAAAAAAAAAAAAAAAAAAAAGTTGTATAGTATTGAAGCTTAATGGCTAGCACAAGCTGTATTAGAACGTGTGATGAACGTCCTCTAGATGAGACACCAACATGGGCTGTAGCCATGGTTTGCTTTGTATTAGTTGTAATCTCCCTTTTCATTGAACAACTGATTCATCATCTTGGAGAGGTAAACATTCATTTACCTTTCATATTTGTATATATCATATATGTTTGAATCACAAAATTATATGCTGCCTTTTAATAATTTGTGTTTATACAAGTCCATGCTGCTGTCAGTGAGGAAAACACAAATTTTTAGGAGGAGAGGGACCAAAATGTTTAAGAGGAAAAGTAGGAGTCCGAAACTCAAAGGGTACAAATTTTTTACAAAAATTCCAAAACGGTATATAAAATTTTATATTAACCAAAACTTAAAAACGTCTACATGCAAATTATTTGGGGAACATTCACATATAACCACTTAAAATAGTCTAATTAGTAATTAAATCTCCATAGCTATAGTTTGATAATTACATATCATAGCTACGTGTTATATGGAGGAGAGATGCGAGCAAGACTGGGAATGAGAGGAGAGAGAGATGAAAAAGAGTGGAATAGAAGAGTGGGAGAGAGATGAATTGTATATTATATATCTGTCTTTATATATATATGTATTTGTATATATGGCAAGCGAGATTGGGAGAAGGAGGAGAGAGGCGAGCGAGACTGGGCGGAGTAGGAGAGAGGTGAATTGTATATGTATATAACTATATATTATACATATGCATTTGTATATACGGCAAGCGAGATTGGAAGAGGGAGGAGAGAGGCGAGCGAGAGGGGGCAGAGAGTGGGAGAGAGGTGAATTGTATATGTATGTATGTTAGATAATTATATATTATACATATGTATTTGTATATCAGGTGAATTATACATATATAAAAGTGATTAATTATATAAATTCGAAATCAACCCATGTAATTAATATATAAATATTAGTTACAAGTAATAATTATAGCAAACTTTACTTAACTACATAATTTTCTTATTTTATTTTAAATTAATATAGTATAAAATCATACTGACAACTAGAGTGGTTAATATGGGCTAACTTTCCTCGGCTTATGCCTCATCTCTGAAATTTGACGAGCTAATTGGACCAGCTCACTATTTTGATAGGCCTTAAAATAGTCAAACCCAGTCTTATGTGGGCAGTGGGTTGGTAGTATTGGTCCATCATCTTTTTAAAACATTTAAAAAAAATAAAAATCTAAACTTAACATAAAATGCAAAAATATATATATTATAAGATAATATTACATAACGTAAAATAAAATAATAAAAAAAAATATCTTAAATTTGTCAATACTTTAAGTCCTTGTCATCGACGTCAAGAATTTGTTGTCACGTAGTCGCAAAGTAATTAAGCAATTAGATTATAAGGGTTGTTTGACAGAATGTATTAAAAAAATACATATATTAGTTTTGTGTCTTACTAGAATCTTATTTGATACTTTTTCTTATTCATGTATAACTAATGTATGCATCATCATTGAAGACTCAATTGCCCTTAAAACTTTTTTTTATATCTTTTCCATCACGGTAGTGTAGAATATCTTTGTAAATAATTTTTTTATGCAATGCATGCTATTTTTAATGCATCAAATCGGACAATATATAAAAATAATCTATGTAAAATCAATACAAGCATAACTAATACATGTATTATTAAGGCAAACATTATTAGTACATTCTATTAAGCATTATTAATCTTATTGTAACGACCTGTTTAGTCGTTTTGAGCAGCAGATTTTAATTCTGGAAAAACTGGCCAAGACCACGGGCACTGCGACGGACCGTCACAGGCACGACGGCCCGTCGAGGGTGTATCGTTCCAATATACTTAGGAATTCTGAAACTGGGCACTGAAAATCGACTCTCTGGAAATTGTGACGGACCTGCAGTACGGGCCGTCACAGCCACGACGGACCGTCGTGAGCTCCCGTTGCAAAACACTTCAACTTTTGAGAATTTGGTACAAGGAACGAGTCTCTGACCGTCATGACGGAAGTGCAGGACGGACCGTCACGAGTGTGACGGACCGTCACAGTGCACTTAGTGAAAAATGGGATTTTGGGAGGCTGCGACGACCATCGTGACGGACCGTCGCAGGCACGACGGCCCGTCACAGGTTGCGCAAATCCCAGGCAGATTAGGATTTCTCTACACGTTTTAAGGGTCGTTTTGGACTATTCTTTCCTTAATTATAAAGATTGAGGGTTAATATTAATAAGTCTAATTACTTGGGGGTTAAAAGAGGTAACCTTAAGCTAATTGGTGGGTTTTATTGTCCTCTTTTACACTTAATTATATTGTAATTAGGGTAAAGGAAAGAGGGTTTGAATAAAACAAAAGAGAAAGAACAAGAGGGAAAAGAGAGAAACGAATTGAGGGAGATTGGACGAGAAGAAGAAAGCTTGGGAGATTTCTTGTTAATTCCAATTCTTCGGTGGAGGTAGGTTATGGTTACGTTACGATATTTGTATGAACTCTTAATAGTGAATAATATGTATTGATTGTATTGTAAACCCTGCTATATGCTTAATTGTATGCTTGCATGAATATGATTGTATGATTTTGATAAAGCAAGCATGATGAAAACTATTGAATCCCAAAACTTGAAAGAAACTTTAATCTACGTTATTAATGATGATGCCTTGGTATAAAAGAAGGCTTGATGAATTAAAGTAATGGGATTGATGATGCCTTGATATATGTTGTTTTCTATTTTGAGTTAACCGATGATATCTACTCAGTACTTGTGGTTGTACTGACCCCCCTACTTTTATGTTTCCTTCTTGTTATTTGTGTAATGCAGCAAACGTTCCGTCAACTTCAACTCAGCAGTAAATCAAGCCAGTCTTCGTCACACCGGATCTTCAGGGTGAGCTAATGTTTCTAGCTTGGACTGGGTCTTCTTCTTCAAGTCTTGATGCCTTGAACTTCCGGCATGGACTAGCTTTTTAGTTATTTTTGTTCTTAGACATTCCTAGTTTAGTGAATTGAGATAGATGTTCTTGTGATGATGACTTCCAGATTTTGGGGATATTAATAATAGTTTTGAATTGTTTTATTAATGAGTTTAAGTCTTCCGCATTTCTTTTGTTGATATTGTATTAAAATGTTAAGGTTTATATGGGTTGGTTCGCTCACATAGAAGGGTAAATGTGGGTGCCAGTCGCGGCCCGGTTTTGGGTCGTGACACTAGGAATCGAATTTGTTCTGAATTTTTTCCCCTTTAATTGCACCAAAAATCCATATGAACAGAAAGAAGGCCAAATTAATTACTGTATGTGACAAAAAAACATTGAAACGCACATTGGCGAATGAAAAAATGAAACAACAAAACTTCTCCTAAGCAAAAGCAAAAATAGAACATCAACAACAAACTGAAAAATAAAAAAATTTACAAGTATGAAGAGACCCAGATCGAATTAATCAACAAAACAATGTGAAAATAACAACACACCAGCCAGAAAGAGATGGGAGAAATCAAAAACTGATATTTGTTAATATAAAAAAGTGGAAAAATCAAAACATCACAGCAGACTTAAATCTATTTTTTTTTCTCAAGATTATCAAACTGAGCCATAAATAAATTTTAATTGTTCATTACCTGAACGAATATTGAGATCTTTGAGAAGACGATGGAAGAAACTTCCTAGATAAAGAAGAGGAACAATTGTTCACTAACAAGAAGGAATTGATGCACAGACAACAACAATGGAATAAGTGAAGATGAAGGGACACGTAAAGAATGATGTGTCCATTCAAGACACCTCCACAGAAACACTAAGCTATGTGAAAAGACAAATATACCCTCAGATTTGAAATAAAAGACATCAACCACACATGTTAAAACAAGCCTTTTCTATAATAGTAGTAATTTACATATAAATTAAAAAACAAACTACGTTTTAGGGGTTACATATAAAAATGTTGGTTTTGCTCAAAATTATTATTCATGTCAAGCAATAGAAAACAATTGCCACACCTGGAGAAACCAGCCTGTATTGCATGTGAACCTTATCATAACTGATTTCTATTCTATATGGTGTCATTAATATTTTCAATGCCAGCTCAATTTTATTTATTGGATTGTAGGATAGTTTTGCATTAATTTCCATTTGACAGTTCAACATTAGGCATGAAGACAACAGAAACAATGCCAAAAATGTTTTTTTTGTTTATCTACAGTAATAATTGCTAATGTTGATGATCAAATGGAATCTAAAGCTGTACTAATTTACTGGTAAGGAATCAAATCAATGATTGTCAATGAATAATTGAGAAATAAACAATGAGCATGATGATTTCATAAATGAAGATTCTTTGGTTCCTAAAGTAGTTGATTGACGATTAAAATATTTTCTATCGAAAAGATTAGCATTTTCAATAAAAGGTAACACGAAATATTTGATTCATAATTATTTTTATAATAATAATAATAATAATCAAATAAGACACAAAACAGTAAATCGTTTATCTTAAAAGGTCATTTCCTCCCGAAAAATATCACCTCCTTTTCAATTTTTACATGTCCAATATACTAAAAACGTATTTTCTCTTTTACTTGTCACTTTTAGATATCGAGAGAATTTTCTTTTCATATTTTACCCTTAGAGTGTGTTTGGTATGAAGGAAAACATTTTCTGGAAAATGTTTTCCAATTTTCTCATGTTTGGTTGGGACAAAAGTTTTGGAAAATGTTTTCCAAATCAACTCATTTTCCTCAAAATTAAGGAAAATGACTTCCCTTCAAAAATTAAGGAAAACATTTTCCAAAGCTTTCCTCCAATTTCAAATTACATTTTTTTTGGGAAAACAAACATTAATTTTTTTAAAAAATATTTTCAATATCAAAATTTTATTTTTTCACCCGATCTTTGACCACCCTCCCCCCTCCCCCCGTCCCCCCTAACCCAACACCACCCCCTCCCAAAAAATTAATTTTGCTTTTTTAAAATATTTTCAACTCAAAATTTTTATTTTTAAGCTCCTACCTCCTCCCTACCCACCCCTATCAGCCCCCTCACCCCCACCCCCAACCCCCCAAAAAATTAATTTTATTTTTTGAAAATACTATCAACTTCAAATTTTTATTTTTCACTCCTACCCCCTCCCTCTGCCCCCCTACTACCCCCCACCCCCTATCATCACCACCCAAAAAAATTATTTTTAAAAAATATTTTCAAATCATAAATTATTTTTTATTTTAGTAAAAATAAAAGACATTTCTCAAAAATATTTTTCATTAATAAATCAAACACAAAATCATTTTCGGAAAATATTTTCTACTCACCACCAACCAAACATGAGAAAATAAGTCCAAAATCTACTTGTTTTCCAAGAAAACATTTTCTAGGAAAACATTTTCCATGGAAAACATTTTCCTTCATACCAAACACACCCTTAATATTAATTATTTATTACTTCAATTATATTTCAAAATCTAAGACAACACATAAATTAATATGAATATTGTGATATAACACTTATTATTTCTTAAGAAACGTGCAAAGTTTAAAATGAACAAGTAAAAGTGAACGGATGAATTACTACTTATTTCATGTTGTAACTATTTTCCATGTGTTTTAATATAACAACAAAACAACAATATATCCTATAGATATTTTCACAAGTAGGATTTGGGAAAGAATAGAATGTATATTATGTTGAATTTATTCTGTTACTAACATATATATTGAGTTATTTGGTCCATAACTTTATACTCTTACCTTATTTGAAATGACAAAAAATCTTTCAAATCCTTAAATTGAAGCAACTTAGTAGGAAAAAACCAATAACTAGGCGTTCTTCGTGTGCCCCATCCAAAAATATCATGTACTTATGATGCATACTTTATATGATACTTTTTGCTGAGCATAAAAATAATAATAATATTCACAACTTTTCAAGGAATATCCTCCAATAAATTGTTCACATTAACAATAACTAGATTGGGACTTGTATCTTGTTTCTCTGCTTATGATTTAATTCAGAATCACTCTCAAGTATCAAACAACTTGCTAAAATATGGAATATCCCTTTAAGTATTGCAAGGACTCTGTTGTCTCTAAATTCCAATCTCACATAGCTACATGACTATGATATGTAGAGGGTGCCTAGTTGCCATCAATAATATTGCTAGGACTCTCAAAGATATTATTAAATCTTATTGGTTTCATTAAAATAAACTATTTGCAAAAAAAATCAGCATACATTGATCGATCAATATTTTTATAGAGTTTGAGCAATACTCCTATGGTCATTACTTATGATACATGCAAAACTATCTACTTGATGTATCATGACTTGGGAAGATTTCAGATAGTCCTCTCCAAATTTGAAAAATTAGCTACAACTTTTTGATTCTTGAAGCTAAAGAAGCAAAACAGAAGTAGAAAATTTATTTTTTACATTATAAAGTATCATTACCAAAAATTTAGATTTACTAAACTATAACAACAATACATACTCAATATGATCTTATAAATGGAGTTTCGGAGAGTGGTGTTTATATAATTTTATTCAAATCTTGTGTATATAAATTGATTCCGATAGACCTTTGATCGGAGTAAGTAAGAATCAAATATATAAAGCTAATACGATGGTGAATAGTGAATAGATTGAAACTTGTATAATGTTTCTCTACTTATGACTTGAAAGTCTCAAAGACCAAAGTATCAAGCAACTTTGCTAGAATTTGGAATATCCCCTTCAGTATTGCAAGGACTCTGTTGTCTAACTTTTTACCATCTTGAATTCCATTGACACATAGACTACATGACTAAGATATGTAGAGGGTGGATAGTTACTGCCAATATTGTTAGGACTCCCAAAGATATTATAAATCTTATTGGACAATTCTTAAAATATAGTACTTTTTTTTCCAAAAAATAATCCTAACATACATCTATCAATATTTTTTGTAGAGATTTTTAATAATTAATTAGTATAAAATATACTCAATAAAAGAAAAGTTAATTAATAAAAAAAAAAACACAAAGGATATAACAATTATTTCTAATTTTTACTTGGTGTTGATGTAGCGCTAATATGATAACAAGTGTAATATGCCACATATTATGAGATTGGTGTTACACGCTTTAGGATTGTATTAAATTTACTTTTAAGTAGTAAAAGAATGTAATAATTCGTCACGATAGTTTAAGCGTGTAACTGACTTTTTGAAACAAATTTAGGGGAAATTTATGTCTTTTTCCATTTACTAAATTACAAAAACAACTATACATACTCATAGAAAAGGTATTTCCGATATATCCTGAACCTGAGTAAGTATATTAAAACTCAAGTTGTGTAAAGCAAATACAATAATAAAAAAGTCATGCTGAAAATAATCTAAAAAGAGAACAAGTAGCAAGAATAAATTACATGATAATTAGCAAAGAAACGGGTACTACTTCAAACCAAAAGGAAAAAAAAATAGTAAGTGAGCTATAATAGCAGTATTGATAAGGAACTAGAAAACATTCGACTATCTAATAACCTTCTACCATAGTGCTCGACCTTTATGCCTTCTTCTCTAGAGTCATGGCCTTACTGTAATTTGTAGGTAATCCATATCTTATCTAATCATATCTCCCCAAAACTTTTTCGGCATACATCTACCTCTCTTTATACTCACTATAGGCTATAGCAAACCTCTCCGACCTCATCTTTCGTACATATGCCTGAATTTCAGTCTTGTTTTTCTCATCTTGCTTACAATGTAAGTCACTCCTACCTTGTCCTAAGTAGTTTCATTTCTGATCGTATGTCGATCTATGTCCACATACGCGTTCATTTCAATCTACCATCTTTAATTTGAAACATGCAAATTTCTCGACCGACCAATACTCTTAGCTTATTAACCATAACTGGTCTGATCATTATTCTATTAAACACTTGTTTAGGCTTGGCAAATCATTCTTGCTTCCATTTCATCTTAGATAAGATCACTCTGATAAGCTTTTACAAGTATTTGATGGCTACTAGATTTTGCACAATATGATTTACAATCATTGTAAAATCAAATTGCTCTAAATTCCAATCTAGAATATGTTGGCATTGTCGGACCAATAATTGCTTAAATTAAGCACTTGAAACTATTGATTACAGAAAAGTAGTAGTAACATTTTCATATCAATGAAATACTAATTAAAGACAAACTACAATTGATTCAATCCAAATACATAAATTTCACTAAATAACAATAAATACTTATTCAAACCGAATGCTATTTACTTCAATTATTATTATTATTATACTCCTCCAACACTGATTATTCAAAGCAACTCTGCGATCGTACCAAAGCTCGTCTACTCACCATATTTGATCTAGGCGAATCCAAGGTCTTGAGCAGCAACTGCTTCACTGCTGATATCAATTCACCTGTCGGATTGGGAGGCAAACTCTTTGCTCTGAATTTCTTGCAAAATGTCATGTGTCGATTCAAAGCTTCATCTCTTCCAATCCTTCTCGATCTCACCATTTCATCCTTCACAGCCTCTGCACATAGTCCGCATATCCATCGACCTTCATTCCGGTCCCGAACTCTCGCTATGTAAGACTCTGTACATTCCTCTGTCAATCCACAACACGCGCACTTTACAAATTGGATCTCACTTTCCATTCCACTCAACTCTTTCAAATGCTACAATTAATTGAATAGATATAAATCAATCTTCGAAAAGAAATATTATCCCACTAGCCTTCTTCTTCAACAATTTCTCCACCGATGATCAATACCTTGAATATCATATACATTTCACACCCTTGATTGGCTTTTTTTCTAAATCACCTAAGACCAAACTGAATTCTTCATCTCATTGATTTTGTTTTACAACTATCTCTATATATAGACAAAGACACAGAGATTAAAATTATGATATTTTAACTGACCATTTAGGACAAAAGAAATGTAGTAAAATAAAATTGGTGTGGTTGTGGTAAAAGTTGTCAATGTCAGAGGTGCCGCAAGTGGTAGGTATCGTGTACACTACGGACCACAAAAATGAGTGAGGCTTTTCAATTTGCTTATCAGATGTCAGCAGAGTTCAAAATCAATTCAAACTCTTCAAGTTCCGACAAAATACAACCAAAGATAAAGATACAACTACAAAATCAAAAAGATTTGTGAATGGTGTTATAAAATATTATAGTGTGGATGTCTGCTACACCAAGAAGTTATTCATCCGTTATCTCCATTACTTTCTTCATTATGAAGATGATCATAATCTTCATAGCCTCCATCTTTATAATCATTATTCTTGTAACCTTTCATTTTCATAACCTTCCATTATATTTAAGTTAATGTCATGTTTATGACTAACATTTTTGATGTCTTTATATTACACTATAAATAGAGGTATAATGGTTCATATTGTATACACTTGAAGATTTGGTGAACACTTGAAAGAAAGAAAGTTAGTTTATATTTTCTTCTTGTTAGGACCGAAAATAAGCAGTAACACGGAGGATAGCAAAACAAACCTCGAAGGACCACGAGTAAGAAGACAAACCAGAAATATACCAAAAGACACAAAGATTTAACGTGGTTCGGTCAATCGACCTACATCCACAAAGGAGATGAGCAATCTACTATAAATATGAGAGTACAAAATACAGAGAGAAACAACATCAACTAATTCACTCAGAATACATGGGAGGTTCACACAAGTGATTATGTATCAAGCTTGTGACCCACAATTTCTCTCCCTAACCAAAAACTCTCAAAGACTTTAAGACTACATTGTGAATGCTGATTAAGTTAGAAGGAACATTTCTCTATTTATAGAGTCCTAAATCTGTTCCTACAAGAAAAGGATTAGTCAATCCAAAACATTTTCCTAAAAGGAAAACCTATTTATGGTAAGAAATTTAGGGCAAATAAAACCCAACAAATCTCCCCCTTGGCCTGAATTTCTGACAAAATAAATTTGTCCACCTTTTTTACATAATCTTCAACAACTTGCTTCTCCTCTCCATAATCTCCTTTGCAAAATTTATGTCTCAACGCAAAGAACATCTCTGAAACAATTTCCCAACAAAAATCTTCATTATTGTCAAAAAGATTGCGACTAGAACTACACCCGTCAAGATGAACACCTCTTTCTAACCTGGTTCAATCATCAATTATCGAACCACTGAACCTGACTCCGTCACTGAATCTGGCTCTGATACCACTTGTTAGGACTGTAAATAAGTAGGTGCTCATATCCTTTGTGGATGTAGGTCGATTGACTGAACCACGTTGAATCTTTGTGTCTTTTGGTATATTTCTCGTTTGTCTTCTTACTCGTGGTCTTTCGAGGTTTGCTTTGCTAGCTTCCGTGTTACTCCTGCTTATTTTCGATCCTAACAACTGGTATCAGAGCTAAGGTTATCTATATGAAGGGAAATATGAGCAAGATGGTATGTCTAAATGGAAGAAACTACAACACATGGAAAAGCAAGATGAAAGATCTATTGTTCGTGAAGAAGATGCATCTTCTGATATTTTCTGCTCATAAACCCGAGAATGTTACCGATGAAAATTGGGAATTTGAGCACCAACAAGTATGTGAATATATAAGACATTGGGTTGAAGATAATGTTCGCAACCATATTGTGAATGAGACACATGCTAGAACATTGTGGAAAAAGTTGGAGACGCTTTACGCTTCAAAAACTGGCAATAACAAGTTGTTCTTGTTAAAGCAATTGATGACCTTTAAATATAAGGAGGGCAGTCCTATTCTTGATCATATAAATGATTTTCAGGGTATTCTTGATCAGCTATCAGGAATGGGTGTTAATTTTGATGATGAAATACAAGGACTTTGGCTTCTTAATACTCTACCGGATTCTTGGGATACTCTTCGTGTTTCTTTAACAAATTCTGCCACTGGTCGAAAGGTGACTATGGAATATGCAAAGAGTGGTGTGTTGAATGAAGAGGTTAGAAAAAAATCTCAAAACACATTTTTACATTCAGATGTTCTATATACAGAAGATCGAGGGAGACATAAGACAAGAGATCCGAGGAGTAGAGGTAAAAGTAGAAGCAAGTCAAAATTCAAGAATCCAAATATTATATGTTATCATTGTGAGAAATAAAATAAAATATTAAAAGATTTTTTAAACAATTGAAGCAAGATCTTAAAGAAGGGAAGAAGGGAGAAAACAATGAAAATAATGTTGTTGTTGTTGCCCAAGATGACCTTCTCTTCGCTTGTGATAAAGACGTCATCAATTTTGTATCTCAAGATACAAGTTGGATAGTAGATTCTGGAGCTACATCACATGTCACACCAAGAAAATACTTCTTTTCATCTTATACTTTGTTAACTCTGAGGTGTTAAAGATGGGTAATGCTGGTGAGGTTAAGGTGTTTGGTGTTGGCACTGTTTGTTTGAAAACCAATACCGATTCAACGTTGGTCCTTCAGAATGTCAAGCATGCTCCAGACATTCCCTTAAATTTGATCTCTGTAGGACAACTAGATGCTGATGTATATCATAATGACTTGTGCAATGACCAATGGAAGCTCACCAAAGGCTCACTGATTTTAGCTCGAGGAAGAAAACATTCAAATTTATACGTGACACAAGGATCGATTCTTGGTGACTCTATAAATTTGGTGGAGAGCGAGACTTTATCAGAATTGTGGCACAAGAGGCTTAGTCATATGAGCGAGAGAGGAATCACCTGTTTGCCTAAGAAGAATTTGCTTGCTGGTATGAAATAAACAAAGGTGAAAAGATGTGTTCATTGCTTAGCAGGGAAACAAAAAGGAGTTTCTTTTCACAGCCATCCTCCTTCAAGAAAGTCTGAGCTATTGGAGCTAGTACACTCAGATTTGTGTGGTCCTTTCAAAGTGAAGTCAAAAGGTGGTGCACTTTACTTTGCTACTTTCATTGATGATCATTCTCGCAAGATTTGGGTATATCCTTTAAAATCCAAAGATCAAGTGCTTGATGTGTTGAAACAGTTTCAAGCCTTATATAAGAGACAAACGGGAAAGAAGTTAAAATGTATTCGCAGTGATAATGGTGGTGAGTATATTGGTCCCTTTGATAACTACTGCAAATCGCAAGGAATACGTCATCAGAAAACTCCTCCAAAGACTCCTCAATTAAATGGTTTGGCAGAGAGGATGAACAGAACTTTAGTTGAGAGAGTTAGATGTGCGCTTTCAGAGGCTAAACTTCCAAATTATTTTTGGGCTGAAGCACTTAACACTGTTGTTTATGTTATCAATTTGTCTCCTGTTGTTACTTTGGATGGTGATGTTTCAAACAGAGTTTGGTTTGATAAGGATGTTTTTTATGATCACTTGAAAGTGTTTGGGTGTAAAGCGTGTGTGCATGTTCCAAAAGATGAGAGGTCAAAATTGGATGTTAAAACTAAGCAATGTATCTTCATTGGTTATGGTCAAGATGATTTTTGATATCGCTTTTATGATAAAATTGATAAGAAACTCATTAGAAGTCGTGATGTTCTGTTCTTTGAAGATCAAACTATTGAAGATATTGACAAGACTGAGAAACTAGATTCTCATACTGATGAGATCTTAGTTGATGTTGATTCAATTCCTATTATTGATACATCTTCTGCACATGAGGAAACCCAAGGTAATGATCAAGATAATGATGAGAGTTTAGAATATATAATTGTTCCTACTGATGATGTTGTGGTTGATAATCAACCAACTCATGTTGGGATGACCGCTTCGGATGCTCCAGAAACCTCTAGTAGAAGATCTACTAGAGAAAAGTGAAGCTCAACACGTTATTCCCCTAATAAGTATATCTTCTTGACTGACATGGCAGAACCTGAAGGTTATGATGAAGTCATGTTAGGTATCCATAGATAAGTGAAAATAACTCATCGTAGACAATCATGAGTTTTGTAGAAGTGTGGCAGGCAGGAAGCCTGTCAAAAGTTCCTCCACTTGAAGTCCATTTGGCCCCTTGGCTGGAGGGGGAGTTTGTTGGGCTATTTTCCATGTTCCAGCCAAAGGCTCATGGCCTAATCCTACTTGAAAAAGGATTGAAATTATTCTCTTTATTTAGTTTCCAATTCTATTAGGAAAAGGATTGGAATTGTAATTCTATTTGTAGTTGGTTTTGGCTTTGTAAGGAAAAGCACAACTCTATAAATAGAGGATGGTTTTGAGAGAAAAATTAATTGCTCATTGGTATTGTCTTTGAAAGACATTAGAACATAAGAGAGATTTTTGAGAGAGCTTTCAACAATAGAAAAAGAGAGAAAGAAAAGGGTTCTTTTGCTGCAGTCTTTTTCTCCGACCAGCAACATTCAGATCGTGTTTCCTGATTAACTAACCATTGGATCAAGCTGAAATTTGGACCGAGTGTTCCTGACATCTTTTTGGTTGATTTTAACGGTGGAGATCGGATTTGAAGATCAGAAAGATCCTGTTTTAGGTCCCAAATAGAAGTTGGGTTTGGGTGGTATTTCAGTCTATTTATCTTTTATTGGTGTAACTATTGTTTGTTCTCTTTTGACACTTGTTGTGTAGCCATTAGAAGAATATTTGTAACGCTCTTATTGTTATAGTGAAGCAATTCGGATCTTGTCGATCCCGTGGTGGTTACCTTCGGTTTGAAGAATTTTTTCCACGTTAAACTTGGTGTTCTTTATTGTTAGATTTTCGGTTTCATCTTTTCGTCACAACACTTCTATTGTCTTATATTATTCTTCTCTTCATCTTGCTTTTTTTCTTAAGTTTTATAACACGTTATCAACACGAGTTGCTCATTCCATGTTAAGAATCAATGGTAGGTGACTTTTATTTTTGGTTGCATGATATACTTCATAACCTATATATTATTTGTACTAACAAAAGCTTGTTTTATAGTTATTCTAAAATTATTTGTAAAATATAATAATCTTCATAACAATGTTGAGAGGGACTATTAAAATGTTTGAATTTATATTAATTTGGGACTTTATATGATTCTGACATGTTGCTCTAATTAAATGATTTTATTCATTTTTCTTGTATATGAAGTAAAGTTCAGATTACATTTATGATTTTTGATAAAAAAAAATTTGGTAATACATTTGGTTTATTAAGGCATTGGTTGAGGGTAAGACGGTCAATTCAGGTTTGACCGCACCAAGTGGATAAGACATCGAGTTAAACTCTTGGTTCACCATGATAATAAGAAGTTGGGTTCAAGTCCGATTGATTTATGACCAAAGATATCTTTATATAGGTAATACATTGAGTTTAAGTCCTAATGCACTATAGTGATGATATGATGATGACTTTTTTTTCACATAGAGTTTTATACTTTGACTGGAAGTAATAAAATTTACCCAATTAATTTGCTCCATTCTCTTATATGAATGTTGTAGTAATGTATTAATTTTTCTGAAAAATGACAAGTGATTGAATGTATGAACATGTGTATGGTAAAATGTTAATGGTCATCATTGTGGTAATTAAAAGGAAGAACATTATGGGTTCTTAAGATGTTCCTTCAAAGGTGAAAGTAAATGTTAAATGTAATTTTTATCCATCAAAGTGGTATGAGAAGGTGAGCACATTGTTTGTAGGTGCAACCCAACTTAAAAAGATTTTTTTTTAAAAAATCCTCCATCAAAATAAAGGAATACAAAGTGGTAGTATATTTGGTACATTTGACCTCTTAAAGTGATGTTGAGGTGAGTCACATAATGTCAAAACATGACAATGAATTTCTAAATAAAAAGCTTATGGAACATGTACAAATGGTTATGATTCATTTCTTGAAAGAAAATGTGACTTGTGTTTGTATGGATAAGAACATGTTCATGTATTGTTGGATGAATGTCACATCTCACATCTAGAGAGATTTGAGAGATTGAAAGAAAATATTTTGACATAAATGGTCATTTTGGTCATATATATACTTTGAGTACTACACAAATATTGTGGTATGTTTTATAATGAACTATTGGAGGACAAAAGAAAGAAATAAATCTTTTCTGTACAGGTTGTGGTAATGACCAAAATAAATGATGTTGTGTGGCAACACACATCTATCATTGGTTATCAAGAAATAAGTCTAAATGTAATAATTTTAACCATGACAATAACAATAATTTTCTCCTTGAAGGAGATGGTCACCATAAGGATGTAGTTGTGAAAATTGTGGTATTATACAAAATTAATTGATAGTTTCGAAAGGGCTAATTTGTTACTATCTGGAGGAATGAAATTATTTATAATAGGCAGAATAGTCTGGTGGACCCTCGTACTTGTATCGGATTGTATTATGGACTCTTCTACTTAACTTTTTGTCATCTGGACTCCTGAACTTAACCAAAATGAGATTTTTAAATCTCTCTGACCATGTGTGTATGTCACTCTTCCTTACATAGATGACATGTTATATTCATGTCATATATATTAATGTCAAGTCATAATTTTCTTCATAATAATTTTTTAATTATTAGTATAAGTATTAAATAAAATAAAATGTTTTAAAAATCTATTTTATAAAATAAAATAAAATTATTATTTTGTACACCTTTCCTCCACCTTCCCTAACCCACCATCATTGTCAAAACTCCACCATCTCCATATCCCCATTTTTTTCTTCTTCGATTTTTTCACAATCAAGCAATCTGCTGAAGTCATGAAACTAGTTCATTCCGCGCTAGTGCCATTTTAATTTAATATTGATATTTGTAATCCTCCTTATTTTCACTATTTTACCACCAAGTCGGCGTCGTAAAATCCATTAGAATTCAATTGTAAAACCCAATATAGCATTTCGGATTTTTTGGCATGGATAGCAATACAAACTGGTCGGAACAAGCAAAGAAATCGATGGAGCCATTGCGTCGTCTCCATTTTTGACGACGACATCCATTTTTGACGGCGTCATCGCCATTTTTACCGGCGAGATCAAAGTAACAACAACCCAAGTCATCTGACAACCACAATAACAACAATCAAGCCACCTAACAACCAGATCTAACCAAAATTTTCATAATACAATACTATCCACTATTTACACCCCAAATTGCTTCCAAATACAAGAATAATTTTGACACCAAAAGAGGTCAAGTTACTCATTAGAAATATCAACAACTCCACTAATTTCTGATTTTTCTTTGCTTATTATGTTCAATTTTTTTTGCCCAATTTCATTTTTATTTAGGGTAACAAAAAAAAAACAAGAAAGAAGTTGAAAATGAGCAAGGAAAGGCACAAAGATAGAAATTAAGGTATGGGAAGGAAAAAAGAGGGAAAGTGATGATTGAGAGGAAAAAAATAGGGATGGATGGGTGAAATAAGAAAGAAGTGAAAGAAAAATAATGATAAATAATAATAGGGGTGTGGATAAAAAAGAAAAATAGGTTGGGGTTGGGGTGGCTGGAAAAAAGATAGTGTAGGAAAGAAGATGGAGGTAGTGACGTAGTGTGGGGAAGAATATGAAGTTTTTTTCCTTTTTAAATTTATTTTTTCAAAAAAACTAATTTTAATAACTTAAAAGTAAAAGTTGAAATTTTAAATATCATGTTCACTTGTCTTTGCAGGCGTGTGACTACACTCTCTTGCCAACTCATCTATATTAATGCCACATAAAGATGATCAATGGTCAGAGGGGTTTAACACATTGTGTTATGTTATGTATAAGGGTCCAGATGACAAAAAGCTAAGTAGAAGAGTCCTTAATATAATTCGATACAAGTACGAGAATCCACAAGACTATTCTGTTTTTATAATATTGGGATTGTAGTAAGTCTCAGAAGAAACTTTTTAAGTTTTGAAAGAATTGAAAAAAATATATTATATTGATACTATAAATTATGGAAAGATTTAATATCTTCAAATAACTACAATCAAAGTGGGTAATAAATATTTACGTATAAAATTATCCATTTTTTCTGTTGTTTATTGTATACAAATATGGGCATGGTGATGGAATCACATGCAAAAGTAAACTAGAAGTATATTTGAATAAATATCAGTTGACATAATCGGTTGACCATTACGATTCAAATGTGATGCAAAAGAAATTGAGAATTCACGTGGCTATATGTTGAACAAAAAGATTCTTCAAGAATTCTCTTTAGTAGCTTATTCTCGTGACAAAATGATCATTGTACCAGCTAAGATTGGGATTGTATCCCCTAAAAATATTTGAAACATATAAAAAGGTGAATATGGGTCTATTCACCTGCCACGTGGACCGTTTATTATTATGATTTAATAGAATCATCTATGGTATGGTCACATGTGCATTTGTATCAACTTACAAATTGATTTTTGTAAGGTTGTTTGCTCGAATTATTACATTAAGAGCACAGTTCCAAACTATAAAGTCATGTTGATAATGCTGGTTGGTTTAGCAGAAAGTGTATGCCTCCAATTGTAGTTAGACCATTGATTATGAGAATAAATTCCTCAAATAAAATTTGGTTTGATATGAGTTTATTTAAAATGTATGCATCAAGCCAACAAGGTTCTCCCAACACAGTAAGAGCACAATGATCGTATTGGAATCGAAATCAAAATGACCGTCGATAGTATATTTGATATAAAGTAGCACTCACTACTATAAATGATT
>CM064965.1:54286868-54319001 GCA_032847665.1 Solanum chilense
TCATGAGCATATCATTGGATATACAGACGCTGATTGGGCCGGATCACCCTCTGACAGACGTTCCACATCCGGATATTGTGTTTTAGTTGGAGGTAATTTGGTGTCGTGGAAGAGTAAGAAACAAAATGTGGTTGCTCGATCTAGTGCAGAATCAGAATATCGAGCAATGGTGACAGCAACTTGTGAGTTAGTTTCGCTCAAACAGTTACTACGAGAACTAAATTTTGGCAAAATTGATCAGATGGAACTTGTGTGTGATAATCAAGCGGCTCTTCATATCGCATCAAATCCACTGTTTCATGAAAGGACTAAGCACATTGAGATTGACTGTCACTTTGTCAGAGAAAAGATTCTCTCAGGAGATATTGTTACAAAATTTGTGAAGTCAAATGATCAGCTCGCAGATATGTTCACCAAATCTCTCACATGTCCTCGTATTAATTACATTTGTGACAAGCTAGGTGCATAGGATTTGAATGCACCACCTTGAGGGGGAGTGTTAGAATAGGAATAAGTATTTCTTACTTAGAATAGGAATTAGAATAGGAATAAGAATAGGAATTCTAGTTGGAAAAGGTTTCCAATGTAGTGTATAAATAGGGTCTTTATGTAACAATTTAGATACGCAATTCAATAATATTTTCTCCAATATTTCTCACAATATTAACATTGTCGCAATAACGAATTGCTATAATACTTTCAAAGTGAAAATAATTGCTCTAAACTTATATCAACTCAGAATATGCATGTATCTTTATCCAAAAAAAAAATATGCATGTATCTCAAACATGTCTATTTTACAAATTATACTCTTTTGCTCAGTAGGGTAATCTTCTTAATCAAACTTTCATTCACAAAGGTGGAAGAATACCACCTATCAACAAAGAAGGAGAAGGAAGAAGAAGAAAGTAGTCCTGTATATGCACTAAGCTTAGTAAAGTAAAAATGATCTTGTATTAGAATAACTGAAAGTTCCATTTTCATGGTGACACTATTTAGTCCTGTCCTTGGAATATAAGTACATTTTAGCAAGGAGAAAGTTCAGTTTCTAGAATCCTTAGGTAAAATGCATGCAGTTACAATATATAGATTGCCAGCAACAGCGTTTTTAGAACCAAGAAGTTCAGTTACAAAATGCAGTTATGCTTGGTAACATAAATAGTATATAACTTGGTAGTATAAATAGTACATTTGGAATTACAGTGACTTGAAGCAGAAATAAGGATACAAGGTCATGAGAAACTTACAATTACAACAAATGAAATGCCCACATTGGAATACCATCTTTTGATTATTGAGCTTCTCTTGACAAACAGGGCATGTATCTTCCTCAATAATGGCTTGGTGTTCCTTTTTTTCTTCTGCATGAGCCGCTGCGACAATTGTGGCTCGAGTTACATTTGAATTTTCACTACTTGCAAGATGGTTAGTTTGTTTGGATTGTACCAAACCCTGTGAAAGATAATATCCACAGGAATGTGAACAGACAAAATAAGTTTGAAACAAGCTAATGCATATAATAAGCAGTTGAATGTAAACTTAAAATGTAAATGGGTGACGCCGCTTCATATGATTCCGGTGTCAAACAAATAGACATCCAAAGTCACCAATAAGTTGGTTCTCTTTGCACTTCTAAGAAAAGACTAAGCAATGATGGACAATAGATGTACCCGCCTCTAAAATTTAAAAAAGCAAAAATAGGGGAGCAAAAGAAGAAAAAAAAATTTGTTCCTAAAGTCAAAGGATACATGCATAAACAGACTCAAAGTGATTTTCATCATTTCTTTTCTTGCATACATTTCAGGACCATTTAGGAAAACAATACCATGGAAACATCAGGAGTATCAAACATATTTTCTAGAATAAGGAGAAATGAATCTACACTTGGCACCTTACCAACAAATGACCCATAGTCTTAATATTTTGCAACTTCTGAAAACTGTAATCACGGTTCCTATTTTGAATAATTTCTTACTCTTTCCATTCCAATTTGTTTGTCCTACTTTCTTTTTTAGTACGTTTCAAAATGGATGTCTCTTTCCCTTTTTAGCAACTCTTTATTTCCAACTTCCCATATGGCATGTCTAAGACCACAAGATCAAAGGGCATTTTGGTACATTTGACATATTTTTTATTTAAGATCACAAGATTCAAAAGTTTTCTTTACTTTCTTAAACTCCGTGTCAAGTCAAAATATGACTAAGTCAAACAAATTGAAATGGAGGGAGTATTACTTCTTGGACTTATATTATTCCTATGGAAGTGGCTCAATATACAAATGAGATAGACAACAAACTGAATGGGATAAGTTCATAGACCATATTAGTTTAGTTGCAAAATGTCGAGTTCTGGTAATGTCTATTACTGAAAGCATATATGAATTCACATCCAGATGACTACTGAATTTCATAACAATCTTCATACAGAACACAAGAGAACTCTGAACCTTTTGTAGTTACCTTCAGGTAGCGAAGCTGCCCCTTTATTCTTGATAAAGAAGATAAAAATAAGAACTTTTCGCTAGACCATTCAACATTGGCTGCATCTAGTTCTCCTGGATCTAAGGCATCAATGGATTTGTCATTCTCATCTTCTTTTAGGCGTAGTCGAGAAGTTGCCATCAAAATCTCATCATGAGCACGTAGAACATGGGCTTGAGCTGTTGCCAGGAGCCTTGCTTGTGCATACTCCTTCCGCATCCCCTACAAAGAACTATAGAATGAACTACCTTACATAAAGATACACATTGTCAAGATGCTGTCATGAAGGCTTTGTCTTGAACAGACATTACTAGACTATTATGCCCATATATAGAAAAGTTCCCTTCTTTAGAGAATGGAAAAGATCTCGAAGGCAAACCAGACTAAGGGCTCATTGTTTGCACTTAGTGAAGGTCTGACACTGAATCATTCAAATGATACTCATTAAGTGCATTTGTTTTTCTTAAAATTCTACCACTTATTGGGTCTTATACATCTGAATGGTCAAATTTGAGATGGACTCTGAAACTCATTCCAGCGCTCGTCAGTAGGTGATTAATGCATTAATTGCTCAGTTGAATCCAATATGACGAACTGATTTTATTTTAATCATCTAAATATGTTGTGGGTTTCAAAGCAGCCTTTCCACATAACTAATGTAGTATATTTTGTCTTATTTCAAGACATAATTCTATCACTGTCTTTGCTTGTATTGTTATTGGAGGATAATAAATTAACTAATGTTGTGGCCATAAAAAAACAAGAACAATAAAAAAAAAATGATACGTACAATCCAAATATTCAGTTAAAAAATCTCAATAGTTTTAAAAATTTGTGGATTTAAAAATATTTGATTAATTTGATACGTTGGATGATATATAATGGAATATTCATATTTTATTAGTTTAGTGGTCTTATTATGTTATATTAATCTTTTCTCAAATATATTAAAGATGTACTATTTAATTACTATATTGTTTAAATTTTATGTTGTGAATAATATTGAGTTTATTAATATTATTGTATTTTTTATATTTAATAATCTATTAATTCAATATATTCAAATGTCGTCTTAATATTCAGTGTTCAGATATACAACATCTTAATCATTCAGATGTGCTTTCAGACTCAGATGCGTTGCGTTAATCTTAATGAAAACAAATGAGCCTAAGAAGACAACTGTTCAGACAAAGGCTTTAATTCAGAGATACCTCAAGAAGCTGCAGCTGCTTTCTGGCAGCCGATACACCTTCAGCATCTAACAGGCCCCTGGAGTTGCTCTTGATAAGCACTAACACTACTTCCAAATCAGATGGAGCTTTGGACACCTATTAAATGCACAATCATTAAAAGTTTCGTACAAGAAAGCTAGAATTATGTAGGTCTTATCCTGACCGATGACAGGAATCAGAGAACCAAAGATGGAGAGATAATACCTAATTTATACTCAAATCTGAATTTCCATATTATTCCAGTCAAAAGATATAGAAATTTTCAAATATATGTAATATCAGGGAACACAATTTGCAAATGCAAAATCAGACTCCATGGAAGACGAGATGCAATTAACTTGACATCATAACATTAACTGTCTTCTTGCAGCTCAAAGAAGTATGTTGCCGAATCTCTCTTCATCAAATATATGAACTTGATAATATGGTACTTTCTGACAGCAGGGTGGATGTGAGAGTTTCAGGTGAACTCATACAAGGAAACGAACGAAACCATTTAGGTTGAGCAACATTAACAGCAATCTCACCAGAGAAGGTGAAAGAGGAATTAACAGCAGCAAAGTACCAGAGCTTTTTGCCTTCATTAGAGCTCTTATAAGTTACAAGCACATTTCATAATTGGATGTAACTGTAGCTTCTTTCAATCATTGGTTCAAGAAAGCTTATACTACTATGAAGTATGAACACCAGAATTTGATAAAATTCAAAAGAACTTCTAACTTCTTCCAATCTTTGGCAGTCTTAAGAACTAGACTGACACAGTGAAAAGCACAAAGGCTGTTGCTGCTTTAGCTGAAGTGAAAACAATCATATATTTTAGGAATAAGCAGAGATACAATCATTACGTACCACAATGTTTTCTAAGTCTCTCTTCTTTCCAAAATCTTCATACTCAATGGTAGCTGATCCTGAATTCCTGTCTGTTCGGGCTAAAGTTGTATAAAAACGATTCAGTTGAGACTTCTTCCTCTGCAGATCTACAGCCTCCTCAGCAGATGTAATCACCTCCCCACTCTTCCCTTTGTTAAGACGAAAAAGTCTGGCTTCATAAACCTGGAGAAAGTACAACAACAGTAAACATCACTACACCACATTAACCCCAACAGAGGTAATGGGAGGAAAATCTCAGAATATAGTACGCATCACAATATTTAGATACCTAATGGCATAACTTCAATAGTCAACAAAGAAAGAAGAAACTAGAAAATCAGACCTGGAACAAGTCATTTAGTTCACAGTGAACACATAATACCCCTTCAGAATCAGCATAGCATTTTGGACAGTATCTAACACGAGCAATATCCTCCTTCCTAGGATTGCCCATTGTCTGGTCAATTTCCAAAAGCTTAACAAGTAAAGATTCCCTCGAACTTTCCAGTGAATCTAAACCACTCTGAATATAGATCTTCAAAGCAGTAATGCTGTGGAAACTGTAGAGAAAACAATGTAGGAAAGTACACTATTAGCAAAATGATTGGGACAAATAAATTGCTAGTTCTACCTTCTGAGATAAATTTGGAAGGACACACTTATAAACAGGGAAAACTGAAAGGAACAAAGGAAGGCTGATGTCTTTATGATTTTTTTTTAATAAAGAGGCAAGCTAATTATTTCTGTCAGATCCACTAACAGGTTCATCTCCTCAAAGAAAGAACCAAGGATCGACTAAAAGAAGAGCAGAGAAGCACCGAAAAAATGAATGAGAAGGGGAGGGAGAATCAGGACTGTCTTATAGCATATGCTTGTCCATGATAGAAACCTAGCGTGTTGTGTTCGTATGATCCACCGCAAGACAACTTTAGAAAGGAGTAAATAGCAGTGCTATGAAGTCACGAACATTATATATGTCCATTGTATGATCAAAATCATCTTTGAACAGAAAAACGGACAAGATCCACTACATACTCAAAAAGCTATAACTACTCATTCTTTATTAAAAACATGTGTTAAAAGCTTGAGCATTTTAAAAGTAGATTTAAAAATACGTACAAAATAGTAGGATGGTTTTTATAATAAAAAGTTATTTCATGATTTTGCACCAAGATGGTACCAAAAGTTCTAGTGTTTGGTATTGAGCTTTTAATAAATCAATTCAACTATTTATACGAAGTGGAACTTTTTCTTTCTTCAAGAGTGTTGAAGTGTATGATCATCTCATCTAAAAGCTGTTATTAGAGGGAGCACACTTTCATTATTTAATCATACTCTCAACACGCCCCATCACGTGCCAGCCTAATTCTTTTTTCATGGCTAAGCACGTGGAAATTCTTTTTAGTATGGGTGGAGGTGAGATTCAATCAGGACCTCTGCCTGCTCTGATACCATGTTGAAGTGTGTGACCATCTCATTTAGAAGCTTAAGTTATTAGAGGGAGCACACTTTTATTATTTAATTATATTCTCAACAAAGAGTATAAGCAAATAAAAGGAAGTTCTTTATTTTTTAAGTCAGCCTACAATCTAGACATATTACAATCTCCTCGAATCATATCACTCTAATATTTTGTGTTTTTTAAGGAGCTACATGAACCAAAATTAGCATCCCCTATTTAGTTATGGTGCAAGGGACAAGGCATTCAGGACCACTTGGCTAAACAGGCTACGGATGTTGATGAAAAAGATAGGAGACTATTTTACAGTATACCATTTCTGGGAACTTGAGGATAATTAGTGCTTCACCCTTATACACTATGGACCATTTAGGGTGAAATCCAAACTTTGGAGACTATTTTCTGTTTCTCTCCCTCCTCCTTACATTCGAGCTTATGGAAAACTGAAAAAGCAAAGGGATCCTTCGTATAATTTCTAATGTAGTCCTACTGCAGCTGCTTGATTTCTCACCTCCAAAAGAAAATCATGGAGACTGGAGCAGAACCATATATTTACATGCTGGCACTGTGGTCTGAGTTGACTAGCTAGGTTGGAGACCCACCAGTGCAAGTTATGACTGGCCTTGATGGTCCTACGCCCAGCCGTACAACTGCATTATGTTTACAGACCCTTCCTCAAACAATGACAACTCCTGTTGCAACTAGATCACAAGATGAAGCCATGTCCTATACTTATTTTATAAGTGGCTCATATATTACGTGCTCAAAAGAGAATGCCTGAACTGTTACCTACTTTGACACCACATTAAGCCACAAGACCACAAAAGATCTGTTGCACTTCCGATTTCACTACACAAAAGTGCAGCTTATATAGTGCTTTTGTCACTACCAAACTTTATACATGTTTTTTTAATGAAGTTGTTTCATTAGAAAGCATCAAGTAGATGCATAACTACAGGGGCATAATTACAAGTAGGCCAAAAAAAAAAAAGAGAATTGTAGGCCCCTATACATCTGTTCCTTCTAAATTTAGAGTACTAGTGAAATCCAATAAACTGTTCAGTATTAGATACTGGGGACAACTTTATCCAGCAAAAACGGTTAACTAAGCATTTGGTTTTAAGAGCATGGAGGATAGTTTAAATAACCAAACTTTATGCATGTTGTACAAGGGTGCAGTGCTCAACCTTCAGAGTGTTTCCTTTTTTGGTCTGACAATAACGATTATTACGCCTCAGTCCTAAACAAGTTGGGGTCATCGACCATGTTTCTTATTTAAGATCAATTAATGTCATCATTATACCAAATTATATAAAAGTGAAAATTAGTAAAATATATATAATTAATAGTAACAATAATAATAATATCAGAATCCTTTCTATTTATTTTTTTTTTGAGAAAGTTAACAGTATATTCATCAACTTAAAACTGTGTTATCATCCAATTTAATAGAAGAGATCGATGAGTCCTACTATCCTTTCCTACCTACAAGACTCCAAAATTGTAATAAAGACACTATTCTACTACAAAAAATTCTTTACACCAGAAATGGAAAGACAAAATACATTGAAGCTTAATCTTCTGTAAAGAACTGTGTTTGTCATAAAAACACCCAGCATTTCTTTCATTCCAAACAGTTCACCAGATGCAAGCTGGAATAGCCCTCCACCATTATTTGTTATTTACATTCCTCCCCTCACTGTTCCAGAACCTTAGTATATCCGAAGTACGCATTGGCATCACCCAATTCACTTTCCTCAAGGTCAGAAAAATTGTCACAGTTGATCAGTGGCTCTGCAGTGCAAACACAGATGACTACTGTCTTCCTGGGCTCTATTGCAAAGAAAGCACCTTGAGCTCATTTGCCAGCCCCATCTTTGCAGTTTCTCATGGATGACATGCTTTATTAGCTAGCAGTAAGGCAAAGCATGTTACTTTGAAAGGGATTCTGGTCTTCCAGATCTGTTTCCAAGGCCACCCCACCTGCTGGATCCCTCCACTGCTTTACCATATGTAATCCACTTCATTCCAAAGTCCCCTATATTCTTATTGCCATATAAATCTACGTTAAGTTCAAAATTACCCCTAGAAAAGTAATAGGTTCAAATTCAGCATATTAACTAGACTAAAACATATTCCCAACCTGTAGGTTTCACTTAAATGGATCTTTTCTTCCATTAGTGTCCAATCTTTAGAACAAGTCTAAATTAATTCAATGAAATTGTAGGTCTTTCAATACAACTTCCTTCCATGTGATTTTACAACTATCTCGTCACCTTTTAGCACTTAAACTCACCACAGATTCCACCTATGGACCAGTACATTTGTAGATTGATGCAACGCATGACCAAACCATCTCAAGCAACCTTTTCTTATTTTATTCTCAATGTGTGCTACTTACACTTCTGGCCTGGTATTTATTTATCATATCTGATCTTTGTATGACCACACATGCATCTTAGCATCCGCATCTCTACAACACTTAACTTATGGACATGTTGGACTTTAGCGGCCCAACATATAGTACATATAATATTGTTGGTTTTATAATTGTTTTTTCAGACTTATCTTTCACAAATAGCACTTCATCCAGGGATCTGACACAAATTTGAAACAAGATACGCAATGGCTACATTTATTCAGCATTTACAGCATATTAGTGTCAGATGTTTTAGCAAACAAACCTTTAGCTACTGATTCAACAAAACTACTTACCTTTCAACCCAACCATTCTGCCAAATAAGACAGCACTGGAGAAGATTATTCCAGGAAAAGAAAAAAGAAATTTGAAAGAAACTTGGTACCATATTTACATATAAAACAACAATAGAGTTGATAGCAACAACGAATCCATAAGAGATGCAAGAATTAGTTACTCTTCATACTGCAATAAGGATGCCAATGCATATGTTCTTCACAGCAATTGCCACCAAACAGTTTCCAAATGATAGCAAATAATTTTGATGGACAAGAAAAGACGCTAGAGTAAAGAATAAATCCATTACTAACCAGGAAGCAACTTTGGATGCCCTAGAGGTATTCAGAGTCCCAGAAACAGCTTCTCCTATTTTCCTAATCAATTCATTTGAGGAGTCCTTGTTTTGCTCAATATGATGCAAAGCTTCCAGCCACCAAGCAGTATACTGGTTCTTTCTATCACTGAATGCATTACATACCTTCAAATATAAGATAAAAGAAAATGTAAGAGGAACTTGGAAAGCTTGTATAGAGACAGAGACCAAGTACAACAAGAAATAGGAAACAATTGAGGGGTCTGACTCAAGAAATTCCAAGCACCTCAAGTTTAGTAGCTCATCATGACTGTAGACAAAGTCCGAACTATCTTCTAATAACACATGAACAAATTAGTCTCACAACACCACTACTCACACCAAAATTAGATGTTTTGGTCTATTAATGCTGCACAGTTTTTGAGGATACTCCTGAATATGAAAAATGAAACATCTTCTATGCAATTATTAGTCTATATTTTGCAAAAAAGTTGTCATATTGCTTGGTCTATTCAAATTATCTTCAAAACTCCTTCTTAAGTAAAAGTTTAAGCTGTTGGTGGTAAAATATATTTTCTTTTTCAGCTGTTGGCTGGAACAGACAGTTTCTTTTTTGCCCTTGGAGACTTTGCAGGCCAAATATCTGTGAGAGCCAAGATCTTTCCCAGGACCTTCTCTTGGCAGTTATATTTCTTAGTTAGATACCCTCCGTCATCTAAGAGGTCAGTTTTCTGACAGAAGCACTCAAGAACAAACAGCATCCTCAAACAATTACAGATATCTTCTGTGCAAAAAGTTAGGTCTGTTCAAAGCAATAAGTATAGCAAAAGGTTTTCCACATTGATGAAGGCCTATCCTGAATATTACCTGATCATATGACTTTTTGAACTCTTGTTGGGCCCCTGCCAGCTTCAAATTAAAAACAGATAGGAATTTTTCCTTCAATTTTTCACATGCTATTGTCATTGTAGATTTAGACAAAAAGTTTAACCTGTTGACAGAATTTTCGTCAACAGAACAGTTTTCCAGTGAATTTGACATTAAGTTGGATGGACCGTTAGAGTTAGTCAATAACATGCTTTCTTCCTTAACTTTGTCTTCCCTGAGTAGAGCCCCTTTATCACTTTCTTCAGCATCTTCTATGTTGGATACTTCACCTCTTGTGCTTCCAGGTGCACATTCAAGCTTTTGCGAACTATCAGAGCTGAGTGGGAGTACCTCAGAAAGATTATGTGTAATATGGATGTTTAACAAAGGATCCAATCGGAAATCTTCGAAATGGTCTTCTGCTAAAGCCATTGCTTCTTGGTACAATGATACGGCTTGGGTATAATTTTGATTAATTATAGCAATACCTGCCAGCGCGTTCAAAGCAACAACCAATCTCCGGAGGGCTTCCTCTCCTTCCACCTTAGTCTTGCTTACCAGAACCTACAAAGTGTACCTTTTATATACACGTTTGACTGGAAACAGATTTTAAGAAAGAACAGTTTTCTGACCCTGACTAACAACTTACCGACAGGATCTCCTCCATAGTCATGGGAGACTGTTGTAGCGATCGCAACCCAGAGCTCCCAACCTGAGGGTGGCAACAGGCTTGGCGTAGTTTTAGAAGGGAGTTAAAGAGCTTGGCAGCCTCTATATTGGTGATAACAACATCACTTGCGGCATCTTCCAATTGGGAACCTGCAATTGAAGTAGATCTCAGAAACCATTATTTTCAATAGTATTATGAATGAAAAGAAGATATCTAACAACCAGGTATTTTTCTCTTGTATATGTCATTTTTGAAACTTCCAATAAGTTCACGAGCATCATTCACACACGTATCGTGCTGCCTTTGATAAAAGTGTTCTTCAATTGGTGAAAGAGAAAGCCAAGAGACACATTCTTCTTGAGGTGGAAGCTGCAGTTCATCAGCAACATGCACCTTTGATGACCTCCACATTAGGTGCTTAAAGAAATCATGCGTGAAAGTCATCGCTCTGGAATCTCCCCTCTGGAAAAGAAAAGAGAGATTTCTGAGAGGGAGTGAGAAAGGGAAAAAGGAAACAGAAAGATGAGATAAGTGAACTTATAAGCATCACTTGCAGTAAATAGTATATTCAATGATTGTTAAAGAAAGGCCAGTGCACAGACCTCATAAGGATCACGTATAACATCAGTCCACCATCTTAAAGTATTAAATGGACTTGCATTAAGGAATCTCAAGAGACCAAACAAATCATCAAGTTTCCTTTGTATGGGAGTCCCTGTAATGCACCATCGATGAACTCCATGTAGTCTTAGGGCCATTTCAGTTGCAGCAGCAGCATTATTCTCCACCATTTGAGCTTCATCCAGACATATCCTCCACCATAATATTCTGGTTAATAGGGTAGGTACGACAGGATATCTGCCACATGAAACAACTGAGATTTATCCTCAATCTAGAAACAACGAAGGCCAAAAACAGCAATCTGGTCAGATTTCCTAGAACAAATGGATCCTGGATGAAAAGGTCAAAAGACAAAAACCAGCATTATCATCATCACTCAAGAATATCTTTATGGACTGAAAGTTCCAAGCCAGACGTGTACATAATCACCTCTCCAAAGATCTGTAAGCCTGAACAGTACCTTACATTCGAGCGAGATTGTCAGGGGTCATGCCATGAACAAAACACATACCTATGATCCTCTTAACAAGTAATGTAAGTGCTTTTGAGAACATTATTTCTCTTTCCACCAAGTTTCCAGAGAAAAGAACACAAGAAAGGAAAGAATTAGAAAGGGGACTGAAATTTGACCAGAAGTAATGGTTTCAGGCATCTCCTAAACATCAAGGAAAAACATTGGAAAATTTTATTGTGTGTCCAAAAAATTCCGTCCATCTCCTCACACTGAAAGCCTCAACTATTTTCAAATAGTAGAAGCTTTAGAACACCTTGCTATAGCTTCAGAGTTCTCATCAGTCTGGAAAATTAGCAAAAAGCACTAGTTGCATCATAAATGCACATGAATGATCCTTAGAAACCACACATCCATGGTCATTTCATTATCATCAAATGTGAAACAAATGAAGGTAATAAGATTGTTCAGCAAAAGTAAACTAAGAACAATAGCTCATACAAAAAAAGGAAAATTATAAGGGGCTCTTGAGCTAGCTTTTTGGGTTAAATTAGGTCCAAGGTCCATAACATGGTATCAAAGCAGGACCCATCCTAATTCTTGTTATGTGATGTTGGACCCCCATATTAAATTGTCACACTCCATATGTCTAGCTTAGGCCCAAGGTCCATAACATCAACAAAGAGACGTACAAAACTAAGAAAATACAATCAGCATGCCTACCATACACAGTTTCAGAACCAATAAGCTGATAGTCAGTCAAATATATTTCTGAAGTTGTCACAGAGCAAATAAAGGATAGGCACTGGGGGACAAGCACCAGACAGATAGTGCATAAGAATCAAACAAGGGAAACATTTGTCACTTTTTGAATAGTAATAAAATACATTTAGGAACTAACCAACAAAGTCAACATCACAACCACGTCTCTCCAAAACCAAACAGATAGAACTAATTGAGTTCAATCACTCAAAGAGAAGGATGACTCTTCTCTGAAGAAGTGACAAGGTTGTAGATCCATAACGACACTTTTGAATTAATAACAGAACCAGTAACTCTACTAAAGCTGGACTCCAGTATGATTTTTGTAAGCTGTAGCATCATGCAGGAGTTTGTGATGATGCCTTGATTTCAGCATTGAGAACTGATAAAAAAAAAACAGTAGGAGCAACACTTCTACCTTAACTCAAATCTCTATCCAAGCAAACTCAAAAGACAGAAAAAGGAAATTGCAGGCTGAAGGATACCTTTTCTCAAATCTCAGAGCTCTACGATCACCCTCGTGCCTGTCAGAGTCGTGCGATAAGTCCTCTTTTAGTACATCATAAGTTGTCAAAACGATGTTGGCATTGAGAAGTTCATTTATATCTGGCAGGGGTGTTTGTGATAAAGAGTTATTCCTCACTCCTTCATAAATGCATGTTTTCATAGCACCAGGACTTGTATGACTAGCAATAGGAAGAAATGATGGGTAAGCAATCCAGATAAGAAACTTGAATAAAAATTCAATAAAGAATAGAATTAAGTTTTACCATATGTAGCCTAGAAAGGGAAGAAAACTAACACTAAACCTATTTCACATTGCCATGAAAAACAACCTGCTCTTAGTCATCATAAGAAGAAGAGCACATTACGAAAAAGTGTAAGGTCAACCAACAAGTGACTGTATAAGCCAAGACCATTAGAAAAAGGAAACCAAAGCTCCTTTTTTCACAGTATCCCCTGGTCACTCCCAGAAGTTAAGGAAAAGGAAGAAAGTTTCACTGAGTTCTCTACAAAACAGCTAAAGCACAAAAGTGGACTCATCAACCACATCAGACCAACTAGACATTCATGCTTATGATTGATTACTTCTCTTATATCAGCAATACTGGTCATCTAATTAGAAGAGTTTTAGACTTCTTTGGGCAGGATATCTTCTGTTTTTTTATAACGGTAAAACAGTACTCATATCTTATGTTTACTTATTAATACTTGGGACAAGTATAGGTAGTCATGGAGGAACTTGAAAAGTTGATGCAGTTATTGCTAGAGTTGAGAAACAACATGAGCAACTGCAGAAGATTTTTCTAGCTCTTAAACTTGTTGGACTTCCTAATGACCTTTATTTGGTGTGTAACCAAACTTTGGCTAGTCCTATTGTTCCTACAATTGATGAACTATTCTCTTGATTACTTTTTTTACTCCGCCACCTAATGGCACAGTGGTCTGATCACCAACCATTGAGTCTTCTGTTCTCACATCTCAGACGATAGAAAATCAGATATCTCAAACTATGGAAATTCAATGAGGAGGATATCTTTTTGGAAGATCTCAATCCAAGTGTAGCTTTTATAGTAAGCTTAGAAACACTCATGAAGTATATTATCTTTTCATGATTGATCACCCAAAAAGTATTCATGTTGCACAGACTGACACTGCAGGTAACTAACTAGGGGTTGTAATTATCTGAAGGAAAATATAGTGAGTTCCCTCAACGTCGAAGGAGCAAGCAGTCATCTCCACAGGTAGCCTTTGTTGATCAGACTAATACATCTGTTGCTAGTAATAATGTTGCTTGTGTTTTACAGTCTAGTCATTATGATGCTTGCGCTTCTATGTCATATTTCTGGTAAAAATCACTTTTGAGTTGAGGGAGTATGGATATCAAATGGTTGTTATATTCACTAACTGAACATATAGTCGAGTAATGCAAAGAAAACAAAGCAACTAAAAATAAAAAGCAACAACTAATTTTATGATAAAACATATACTAGTGCATATCAGCAAACTGATTCACAGACAACAATAAACTACTGTCTCAAGGTTTAAATTTCGTAATCAGAGTTTAATACTGTTAAATCCTTTAAAATCTTTCATATAAGGGGCTCTGAACATTGGATCAAGAGATTATTTTTTTCCAAAAAAATACCAACTGAGAAGGGCAATAACTTATAGCTCCTGAGAATTTTTGACCAAAATAAGCCATTGTTAAAATTCACCAAAATAGTACAAATTTTAAAATTTTACCAAACTAGTATAAACGTGTTTGTTAGTAACGTTTTAGGCTATATTTTATTCAAAAAAATTCAAGGACAAAATGACAAAGGTCTAATGAAATAATCAGACATAAAACTTTATTGTTAGTAACGTTTTTTGAGGCACGTTTTACGGCAAAAACGTTCCTCACAATAATGTTTTACTGGAACACTTTGTTTGGTATATTAGTAGAAATGAGTTACTCCTATTTATTACCTCAAATTTTGAAAATGGGAAATTAGCTACGAAATATGAAACATTAAAACTGAATTTTGCTTAGTTGTTAAGACATAAGTGTTCTTCTACTGGCACACTGTATTGTCTGTTTTGAGAATAATCTGTATCTTTTCTTCTCTGTTTAGTTCCATTCCATTCTTTGAGTAGTTTGTTTTGTTGGCATATCAGATATGCTTTAAAACTAGAACCCCTATATAAGTGACGATCAATCTATATCAAATTGCTTCTCCTTAAGAATAAATTAGTTCGAGGAAAGTCTGATGGATATTTCACCATTAACTCAAAGAAGTCTTTGTTTTTGCATAATTGGCATTCTTAGTTGGTTGCTTAAAGTTATTGCTGCATATATTGTACTCTTCTGATCTTAATCTGGCAGTTAGAATTGAACTTTAAAAATCGGTCAATAATAGAAATTAAAATTCTATCCATGAACTCGACATGGCTACAATTTCCAGGAACATGATTAACCCTACTTGGTCTATAGAAGGTAGCTTTAAAGGCATGTTGCGGAACCAAAACTTCCAAAAATAACATGTCCCTGTATTACATACCAAAAAGGTGTTTCAGTAAAAAGTTATCGTGAGTAATACTTTAGCCGTAAAACGTGTATTAGAGTAACGAATTAAAAAAGGTTACTGATAGTAACTTTTTATGTTTGTTACTCCGTCAGACTTTTGTCTTTTTGTCATTGAATTCTTTTGAATAAAATATAGCCTAAACGTTATTGACAAGTACGTTTATACAAGTTTTATAAATTTCAAAAAAAATATACTGTTTTGGTGAACTGATTTTAATAATGCCTTATTTTGGTCAAAAGTTCTCTTGATGACAAATAATGCATACATGTAAGGAACTGTTTTGGTTGGTAACATCTATGTCAACTGGTTTATATATAGTTATACCTTTCATGAACTATACAATATTGGAATATTGAGGAAATCGAAGGAAAATGACATGTTTGATATGAACAAGGAAAATGAAAGGATAAGCATGAATACCGAACAATTTCAGCATGCCACTGAGGCAATATAGGAGCTGGACACACTATAAGAGTTGCACCTGAGCCAACTGGTGCTACACAGGCTTGGATCAGTTCTGAGCATGGCTGGCAGATATAGCCGTCTTCCATTTCAACTATTTTAACACCGTTTTTGCGTTTAGCATGCTTGTGCATATTCACAGTTGACTGCTGTTCAGTTAAGATTGCTTTGGATTTTTTATATCTCTTGTTAGCTGAGTAGCCCACACAATCTGCATGTTGCCACGCATCACAAGCATCACACTGAACCCACAATCCTTTATATCTGATGCTTTCACTCACAGAACCACATATACACTCAACACGCTCTCTTTTCAGTCTTTTCAGACTATTCTTCTGACCCCCATCACACAGAAATTCACCAGTAAAATTGCCAATGGAAGATGATGCCACCTGATGTGTAAAGATACAAGCAAGCAGCTCAACAGTCTTTCCCAGCCCCATCTCATCTGTAATATAACAATAACAGAAGAAGCAGTCAAAGCTAAGTAAGGCTTTCAATGACTGTAAAGGCGACGTTCACAGTTGAGGTACTTAATATTTGCAGAATTGCCTAACATCATATATAATAAAACATTCAAAGCATAAGCCAATTTACTTATACTGAAATTATACCAGAAAACAAGAATCTATCCCCTAACTCAGTGATACAGTAACTAAATATGAGGGAAGTGTTTCAATACAAAAGAAAAATGAAGGAAAAAAGAACTCTTTCAAAGAAATGTTTTGTTATCCAAAGCGATCAGTATCACATGTAAGATAGTAAATTAAATTGACATTTTCTAATCGACAAGGTAAGATTTCATCAATGAACAGCACCAACAATGATGCAAGCCGAGTTCCATCAAAACCTTACACACGAAACTGAGCTAAGGAGTTCGTAGACTTGTCGTCAAGTCGCTTCCTTGGAGACAAGGAGGGTTCTTGGAACAAAGGAATGAAGCTCGAGAGCATGCTAAAGAGGAAGAACAAGGATACACGTGGAAGACTACACAAAGTTGGGAGGAAGAAGCTATGAATGCAAATGGCTATTTTTGAAATGCAAGCCTCTAGACTAAGAATACCCTTATTTCATTGAGTGTATTTTTGTAATAATTAGCTTAGGCTATAAATACTGGAAAAAGCTCCCTTTAGACGGAAATTACCTTGACTATTGAATACTAAATACTCTTTGAGACCATTGTGAGCTTGTTGAAGCTTTTGATTGTGTTGAATCTGGAACAGAAGGTAGCTTGGGAATCTAATTGCCTATAGATCTTTCTAATAGGATAGGTGCCCTTGGGATATTCTTAGGAGGTCAATTCTCTTAATATATTTGGTTGCCTTTGATTCCACTTTGTGCCTACCTTTCTATCCTTTTTCTCTTCCTTGCTTAATTTCCATTCTTTGTTTTTCCTATTCCATAATTTAGAATTGAATTAAAGAAGGTCCTACTATGTAAAGAGGATCAACCATCGCAAAGAAAAAACCCAAAAAAAAAAAGGATAAAATAATGTATGATCCTATCTATCTTAAAGTTTGAGTTGTCCAACACATTTTTAATTGTCTTCCTGTGGATTGAAAGAAATAACATACAAAGGTAGATCAACGATGAAAGACTGGAAAATTCAGTCATTTAACTTACCAGCTAATATACCACCAGGAACAACTGGTGGGGCGCTCTCTGGATGCAAGGATACATTTCCACTGAAAAGTAACATCAGAAACTGATCATTAAATAAGAATTCTTCTTGAGACGGTTAACAAAGTATGAAGAATATAACTTAACAAAAGAGATGTGTAAGAGAGATATCAGTTCAATCTGAAAAGGTTCTATTTCAATTTTTCGACCCCTTGTATTTTGAGTTAAGAACAATAGAATTGTGTACTTAAGGAAGAGGAAGAAGCACCAATCAATAGTGACCTAAGCCATCAGGAAGACGAATTTTACCATTTATTGCAAGAAAAAAGAAGGGGAACATGGATACTTGTTCTGGAATTAGGGATGTATATAGCAAGTCACACCCCAATCCTAAGAACAAAAGATGACGAGAAGTTGATCATCCACCTTTTGAATTCATAAAATGCACGATAGCAAAATCAAATTCAGTTAGTGCCAACAGTTGGAAGTGTCCATTTTATCATAAGGGACATACTGGATGAACCATGGATGAAAAACTTCAACGGATGGTAGAAGTACAGTGAATCCAATGATAACATTTTCTGTAGATCATAGAGAGAGAAACATACCAAAATGGATTGTAATATATTGTTATAGGGGTGTCAATTAAACTCAGTGGCATACACAGAGGAGAAATAAAGTGATTTATTTTGCTTTGCAAGGAGCCATCGGAATTTCTTTTCTCCCTCTGCACCATCCAATAAGCAGCACGGCGCTGGTAAGGTCTAAGCTTAGGAAGCAAACCAGGGAGGTCATCATCAAGCATCGGCTCCTCCCTACAGACAACATCACAAATGAAAGCCAAGTATGAGGAAATTTGCATATATCCAACATAAATTGAAACTTAAGTCAGCAGAACCACTCACTTTGATGGCTTAATAGCTTCATAGAAACTAGCTACATCAAACCTAGAAAGTTTCCTTGCAGAAGAAGAACTTTCATCCAGCCCCGAAGCTAGACCAATATCTTCATGTGCTGCCACCTGGTATCCATATCTAGCCTCTGTTGTGACAACCTCTGGACGTAGCCAAGCCATCACATTCATCATGCTCTTTTTCCATAGCTGTCTGGATGTATCCAGAAGTGACTCACACCCATCAAAGGCACTTTTCAAAATCTCGACCTTCATCCGTATAGATGCTAAATAACTCGGAACAATAATAGGCCTCAATGTGAAGAACTTCAAACTAGCCAGATGGACTAACCCTGATATACCCTCATCAGGTCCATCAAAACTTCCCTCTATCAACACAACCGTTTCCTCCAAACCCTCTTTCTCCTGCTTTGCTACAATTTCAAGACATATACTAGTAGCAGATAATACAGGCCAATGACCCAACTTTATCCTAGTAAGATGCTCATTAACATTACTGACCCTAAACCTCAATAAATACCTTGAATCCCTGAAAAAATCCTCATCCAATACATAATTACCAAACTCATCACTAACATTCAAGTCTGATAAAACAATTTCAGAAATATCCATATGTTTGTCCGATAACCAATTAGACCTATCAATTTCAACAAAAAATGGCACATCAACTACAAAAGACTCATCTTTTTCCGCAGTTCCAGCATCTGTTTCACCGTTTAATTTCCCCTTAGGAACTTCTCCTTCCAAAATTCCAACAGAACGATTTGGCTTAGATTTCTTCCGACCCATTGCAGTAACAAGTAAGATATACAAAGTGCAATGCGGTTAACGGATAAAAATCAATCCTTTATTCTTATTCGAACAACCAAGAACCTGTAAATAATAAAGAGTCTCACATGAACTAACAAATAATTGGTACATAATTTGAACGGTTTCTCGGAAAACCAATAGAAGTGAAATAAGCTACAAATTTCCGAGGTGAATTCTGTAGAGAATTGGAAAAAAAAACTACTCTACTAGTACAAGCGACAGAAGGAAAACCTCAATTTCGCGCGGGTATGAGCTTCGAGTTGTAGGACTGCCAGGATATTCGAAACATTGGATTCATCTGTTTATGTACGTATACCTCATGAGGGTATTCAGGTCATTTCACATTTTAAAATTAGGAGACAAAACAGGGGTTAGGGTTTTGCAGTATTGTGGAATGAAGAAGAAGAAGAAGAAGGCATGAGAGGGGGAAGGAAGAATTTGAAGAGGGCTGTTGAGGAAGAATTTTTGACTCTTCAAAAAGGGCAAAGTATTATGCAGGTTTTGGACCTTCGAGGTTCAAATCTTATTCAAGTACGAACTTGTTTTTCGTTTTCTGTATGAATTTTTTTTGGTATCAAACTTTTTGTTTCTCATTTTCTTTGGAATGTGAAGGTAAGGGATGCAAAAGGTGAAACATCATTAGCAATATTTCCAGCTAAATTTCAAAAGAGCATGTGGATAAAAACAGGTTTGATTTGGTAATTTCTTATCCAATGATTCATCATGGTTGTTGCTTTTATGCATTTATTTTGTTGATATTGAATAGGTAAGAATAACGCAAAGTGTTTTCGTTTGTGTTTGATCTTCTTTTTTTCGCTGGATCAATAGGCAATTTTGTTGTGGTTGATGAGAGTGGTAGAGAAGAAGCTACTGAATCAGGTAGAAAAGTGGGATGTGTTGTTACACAGGTTCTCTATTATGATCAAGTTCGTGTGCTTCAAAAATCACCAGAATGGTGAGACTTTGAAATTCAATCATCTATTTCTTTTCGCCTTTTTCATGGATTTTGGGAAAGAGCAGGGGATTGTTTTCATTCTAAAATCTATTTTGAACTGGAAAAGAAGTAGGGTTATCGTGCTTGATGAGTCTATTTTTAAATCTCTATCGAAATGGATAAATTGTTTCTAGCTTGTGAGCTGTGAACGTGCTGCTAGCGTATACTTTTAGCTTGTTAACTTGCAACTAGCATATTTTACAAAGATTGTTGAGCTTAAGAATGATCACTGATGTATGGAAACAGGAGATAATCTCCTTATGATGATTTGAAGTTGTATTCTTATGCTTTTAACTCTCATATGGGTTGTAGGAATATCGGATATACAACATTTTAAATTTTTGTGTTTTTCATCCACCTTCGACCTTGTTCTAGCAAGTCTGTAGGTTTTTCTGTTACATTTTAATATGTCAATCAGCTTACATACAGATGAAGCCTCTCAGTCACTACTCCGCGGAGTATGTTTAGTGTTGATTTCACGTAGTTTGTCATTTATATTCCAACGGGCTAACTTCAGTGATACTTTGGTCTGCATACTCTCCACGTAATATTTGCAAAATAGAGGGTAACTTTTTGTGGGTTCGGCCCTAATTGAGACATCACACTTCCTCACGACATCTCTTGCTAAGACGTAATGACTTCAATCCACTTTGCAGTGCTGTCCAATTGGCTGGTAAGAGTCTGTCAGTGGATGCTCCTCAGGAAGGGTCATACTATGGTCTACAGCTCTCCTCCCTCAAATAGTTTTTGTTCAGAAATTTTCTTATGTTGTGTGTAATCCCTGTGTAGGCCAGAGATCTTCAAATCCACAGCAGTAGAGAGTTCGAAACAGGATAATACGCAATCACACAATTTTCAGATGAATGAAAGTGAAGACTCAAGTGATGATGGACTCCCTCCATTAGAAGCCAATACAAACAGATTAAATCCCTTTCAACAGGAGTCGGAAACAGAGTCTGATTCAGATACCGATCCCTGATCCATGTTTTGGTACATTTGTGACTTCATTTCTTTTTTGCATATGAAGTAGGTGTAAAGACATTAAGTATGTGGCAGTCAATGAGCACATACTAATGTCTGATTAGCTTTTTTGCCTAATGTTAGATAAAAATTTGTGATGCAAGGGTTTCAATATATATGTTACTGCATTTCCTTTGGATGTTTGACGATTTTGATATGTTTTACTTGAGTTGAGGGTCTATCGTACAAAGTTTCTCTACCTTCACAAAGGATCTCGCTTCAGCATGCACATAGCGTATGACAAGTTCATATGGGTGTTTACATAATCTTCTAGCGACGTGAAACAAATGAACACATACACGTTGCTTAACAGCCCTATGTTACACTCAGCTTTCAGTTCATATTGTTTTGGAATTAACTTTCTAGGTTCTTCTATTTTGGCTAACCATAGGAGAATTTTTCAACAACTATGTACCTGTAGATTTTCACATATAATCATCTATTCCACCTACTTTTCATTTCATATTATCATGAGCTCTCTTGTTAAGGGTTGTATCGGTGGTTGGGGTGTCAAAGTGGCTGAGCTGCCTCAAGCAATGGCTGCCCATTGACCGCGGCTGTCATAGTTGTCAGAGATAACAGTCGAGTTTTGGGTTTTAGACTACCCACGAGCTAGAGGTCTCGATTCAAGCATTGAAAACATCCTTATTTTTACTATTTCGGAATATTTATCCGTTCTTGACTTTTTCCATTCAAACCATAAATTTTCCACTAACACTGTTACAAGATATTTATAATACATCACAAAAAAGTTTCACCTTATTTAAGTTTACATAGTTTTTGCATAAATTCAAACTAAATTTTTGTATGTTATCATTGATCATCTTTAATATTAATATCAAAAAGCTGTGAAAGCTACTTCTCTAACACCTTGTTTGGCTGGTTGTTACTGATTTATATTGTATTATTTTATTAGTTTAAAATACAACATTTCTTTTAATTATTACATGGATTTTATTGTATCGTATCGTTTAAATTCATAGTTAGATAACAACGAAAAGATACATTTTATGTAACAATCGATTTGGTGTGATCACATCGTTACCTTAATATTTTCTTCTTATTTTGTCCTTATTTATCATTTATTAATCATATATCATCTTTTATCCAGCTTTTTCATAGTAACTCTATATTGTACTCTTCTTCTATGTAATGTTATATAATGACAGAAAACGATACAATCTATCCAAATAATATATTCATTCTAATAATATAATAAGATACAATATATTATAGAACAAGGTGTGAAAATCATCCAAACAGACATCTTATATTTCTAAAAAGAAAAATCATTGCGTGTGTAGACACGTAAAACCAAAATATAGTGGTCATTAATCAAAATCCAAATTAAGATGAAAATGGTCAATTACGCATTCTATTATAAGCTTGCCATCTGTCAATACTCAATACTATATAATAGTGCCAAAGACTAATCTCCCTTGTGAATTTTCAAACTAATAAGCTATTGGTGTATTTGATATCTATATCTACCATCCACTTCTTACTGTTGGACACGATACAAATATGTTACATCACAAAATGTTACATGTTAATAACGACTAAACCATATTGAACGTTATTTTTTGTTTTTATATACAAGTTTAGTCATGACTCAGCTGATTGTACTATGACTTTCTCATCCATGTTTAGTAGAAAATATACGAGTAATTACCTTAAATATTTTTCTATGTTAAAAGATATTTGCATAGTGGTTGACTGGTTGTAATTGTTACAAGTTCGGTTGAAATTAGTACTTTTATTTAAATTATATATTTGTATTAAAAAGTTTATTAAATATGTACAAATATTAAATATAAAATTTAATTATTAAAACTTTAAATTATCATTGTTAAAATGTTAGAAGGACACTTGTACATGTTATAATATATGAGTAGCTTCTTTAAATTGACTCGAGTTTTGAAAAATCGTCAATATGTTTTCTCTATAAATACAAATATATATCGTATAGCTCATATCTACATATATATTTAAAATATGAAGTCTTTGTTTTTTCTCAAAGAAGTCTCTCACAAATTTTCCTTTATCATAAAAAAAAAAAGTTGTATAATAGTGAAGCTTAATGGCTAGCACAAGCTGTATTAGAACGTGTGATGAACGTCCTCTAGATGAGACACCAACATGGGCTGTAGCCATGGTTTGCTTTGTATTAGTTGTAATCTCCCTTTTCATTGAACAACTGATTCATCATCTTGGAGAGGTAAACATTCATTTACCTTTCATATTTGTATATATCATATATGTTTGAATCACAAAATTATATGTTGCCTTTTAATGATTTGTGTTTATACAAGTCCATGCTGCTATCAGTGAGGAAAACACAAATTTTTAGGTGGAGGGGGACCAAAATGTTTTAAGAGGAAAAGTAGCAAGGGGCAAAACTTAAAAACTTCTACATGCAAATTATTTGGGGAACTTTCACATATAACCACTTAAAATAGTCTAATTAGTAATTAAATCTCCATAGCTATAGTTTGATAATTACATATCATAGCTATGTGTTATATGGAGGAGAGATGCGAGCAAGACTGGGAGAGAGAGGAGAGAGAGATGAAAAAGAGTGGAATAGAGGGAAAAAGAGTGGGAGAGAGATGAATTGTATATTATATATATGTATTTGTATATATGGCAAGCGAGATTGGGAGAGGGAGGAGAGAGGCGAGCGAGACTGGGTGGAGTAGGAGAGAGGTGAATTATATATGTATATAATTATATATTATACATATGCGTTTGTATATATGGCAAGCGAGATTGGGAGAGGGAAGAGAGAGGCGAGCGAGAGGGGGCAGAGAGTGGGAGAGAGGTGAATTGTATATGTATATCTGTTAGATAATTATATATTACACATATGTATTTGTATATCAGGTGAATTATACATATACAAATATGATTAATTATATAAATTCGAAATCAACCCACGTGATTAATATATAAATATTAATTACAAGTAATAATTATAGCAAACTTTACTTAACTACATAATTTTCTTATTTTATTTTAAATTAATATAGTATAATATCATACTAACAACTAGAGTTGTTAATATGGGCTAACTTCCTAAGCTTATGCCTCATCTCTGAAATATGACGAGCTAATTGGACCAGCTCACTATTTTGATAGGCCTTAAAATAGTCAAACCCAGTCTTATGTGGGCAGTGGATTGGTAATATTGGTCCATCATCTTTTTAAAACATTTTTTTAAAAAAATAAATAAATCTAAACTTAACATAAAATGCAAAAATATATATATTATAAGATAATATTACATAACGTAAAATAAAATAATAGAAAAAAATATCTAAAATTTGTCAATACTTTAAGTCCTTGTCATCGACGTCAAGAATTTGTTGTGACGTAGTCGCAAAGTAATTAAGTGATTAGATTATAAGGGTTGTTTGACAGAGTGTATTAAAAAAAATACATATATTAATTTTGTGTCTTACTAGAACCTTATTTGATACTTTTTCTTATTCATGTATAACTAATGTATGCATCACCATTGAAGACTCAATTGCCCTTAAAACTTTTTTTTACATCTTTTCCATCACGATAGTGGAGAATATCTTTGTAAATAACTTTTTTATGCAATGCATGATACTTTTAATGCATCAAACCGGATAATGTATAAAATAATCTATGTATAATCAATACAAACATAACTAATACATGCATTATTAATGCAAATATTATTAGAACACTATTTAGCATTATTAATCTTATACATTCTACCAAACGAACCATTAAAATTGTTACGAGCGATATGATATTAAGACCTACGGTTATGGCGCTTGCATGTTCAATAAAAGTGTTACCCCTCTCTATTTCTACAAATATCATATAGTTGGCATTTTTACATTTCTTAATGTTTTTATAGTGGTTATGGAAGAAACAAAAGAGACCATTGTATGAAGCACTTGAGAAGATCAAGTCAGGTAAAAGAAATTTTGTTTTTTCATTACAAAATCATTGATTTTTGGACTAATAATTTTATTTTGTAAATTTATCGTGGTGCAGAACTCATGTTATTAGGGTTTATATCCTTATTCTTGACGGTTGTACAGGATCCTATGTCTAAGATATGTATCCCTAGGAGTGTTGGACGCTCTTGGCATCCATGTGATATAAACAAACATATTGATGACCAATATCTCGATCCATGTAGAAATAAGGTATTTTTTCAATCGAAACTCAAAGGTTACCCCTTTCTAAGAGCTTACACCCTTTGTGTTCTCTTGATCAAAGACATCTCTCTAGTTTATTGAGAATACTAACCCTCTAGACAACCCAACCTCTAAATTTTACTTACTATAAAAGTAAGGGATAATGCACAAGTAGCCCCTCAACCTATGCCCGAAATCCCAAAGACACACTTATACTATACTAAGGTCCTATTACCCCCCTGAACTTATTTTATAAGTAATTTTCTACCCCTTTTTAGCCTACGTGACACCAGTTTGAAAAAAAAGTCAACCATCGTTGAGCCCACAAGATAGTGCCACGTAGATCGAAAAGGGGTAAAAAATTATTAATAAAATAAATTCAGGGGGTAATAGGACCTTAGTATACTATAAGTGTGTCTCTGAGATTTCGGACATAGGTTGAGGGGGTACTTGGACATTATACCTAAAAGTAAAGACACAAATCTAAACTCTAGCCACTATAACATCAAAACCACTCAACTTTACTAGAATGTCAAAACATACCATTAAGATTGACTTTATTATTGTTATAATTGGTGAAGTTTTATAATTTCACTTTTATAATGGATAGTTCAATTGCTAACAAATATTGATTTTCTTTTTTACTATTGTAAGGACAAAGTGTAGTTATTTTAATAGCAAAATAATTTAATAGTTTATAAAGATCAATATTTATGAGTAAAATTAACCAAGAGAAATGTCTTATGTATATTGATTTTAAAAAATTATACTTTGAATATCTTTTTTTTCTACTTTGAATATCAAGATAGAGCTCGTTGATCTAAATAAATCATTCTTCCGGCCTCTCTCCGCTCCCCACCCCGAAACTGACTCGAGTTCTAAGACATTTGTTAATTACTAACGAAATTTTTAAATTAATCAGGTCAAAATTAATGAGTTTCAGATAAGAAATGGTAAAAAAAAGAAAAAGAGGGACAATGATTCTTTCTTTTATTAAAGTCGAAAACTTATATTTGGTATTGATCTAATATGACCATAGAAGAGCCTGTTTGGCTCAGCTTAAAAGCTGGTCAAACTGACTTAAAAGCTGATTTTTGACTTATTTAACTGTTTGGCAATACTCAAAATAGCTTATTTTAAGTTAAAAAAAAACTTATTTTAAGCCAAAAGTTAAAAGCTGGGGTAGGGGTGCTTTTTTTTTTTTAGCTTATAAGCTGTTTTAAGTTGACCACATTTTTATGTTTTTTCCCTTAATATTTTTATACAATCTCCAAATTACTCATATAACCCTAACATCTCTTTCTTCTATTTTTCTCTTTTCACGTTTGGCATAACAACTTCAGCACTTTTATCCAAACGCATAACTGCTTATTTTAAAAATAAGTTACAACACTTTCAAAAGTACTTTTTTAAAGCTACTTTTATTAAGCCCATCCAAACGGACCCTAAATATGTTGCTAACTTGCCTTATATATTCTGATTGAAATGCAGGGGAAACTCCAATTTGCTTCAAAATATGCAATTCACCAACTCCACATTTTTATCTTTGTGTTAGCCGTTGCACATGTGTTGTATTGTATTACCACTTTGGGAATTGGCAAACTAAGGGTAACTTCTTAAGATATATTTAATACTACATTTCTTTTATATAATAATAATTATCCTAAGTACTCACTCTCTTTTTTTAAAAAAAATGAATTAAAAGAATTTTTAATTTTATGACTCTAAAATAAAGTTGTGCTCTTAAAATATCGCGTGGAAAACTGTAATTAAAAAAGAAAAATGAAGATTCTATTTTAAACAGATTTAAAAAAAAATGATCATTCTTTCTGTAACAAAATAGACGATAATTGATGATTTGTGTACATTGAAATGCAGATGAGGACATGGAGAGCTTGGGAGGATGAATCTAAAACAATTGAATACCAATTCTATAACGGTTAGTTTTATTGATCAGGATTCAAATCAATGTTCTTGTTAATATTTAATTAATATTACTTAAAATAATTTATTCTAATTAACTTTTTTTGTGTTCAATTATTTTATAGTTCCACATTACATATGCTTAAACATATTTTCACTTTTTCACTTCATTTTTTGATTGGTAAGTTCATAATATATACAAATTAAAAGAGAAAAAAATATCATAATTTTTTGTTGTTGTTGTTGCAGATCCTTAGAGATTTAGATTTGCAAGAGAAACATCATTTGGACGTAAACATTTGCATTTCTGGAGCAACTCTCCAATTCTTCTCTGGATAGTATGATTTAATTTTTTTTTCTTTTTTATTTCCTCTAATTTAAAAGCTATAAAATTTAATTATTTTTTTTAATTAAAAATGTTTATTTTTTAAAAATATGGTTGATTTGTTCCAGGTTTGTTTCTTCAGACAGTTCTATGCATCAGTTGAAAAAGTAGACTATCTTACCCTTAGACATGGCTTTGCTATGGTAATTAATTTTGATACAACTTATTATTAAAATTATTAGATAGTGGGAAATATTAATTTTAATATTGATGATATTATTTTGGATGATGACAGGCACATTTAGCACCTCAGCAAGAAAAGAATTGTGATTTTCAATTGTATATAAATAGAGCACTTGAGGAAGATTTTAAAGATGTTGTGGGAATAAGGTCAGCTAAACATATCATAATTATTACTTTTTTCTCTTCAAATAGTAAAAAAATTGTAGTATATATTATTCATGAGAATTTCACCCTTTTGTATGTGGCAGTCCACTGTTATGGATGTTTGCAGTCCTCTACTTTCTCACTACTACCAATGGTAAGCTACATTGAGATAAAAAAAAAATTGGATTTAATTATATGAGTGAAATAAAAATGATTAATTTTGATTTGGATCGTTTGATAATTGATAAAAGTTTTAAAGATATTAGTAATGTATGAATTAGTTACGAAGGAATCTATATCAGTATTGGTTATTTCACCCTTCATTCTATCTATCTATTTTATAATTGATTAATAATTTATGGGTCGTTTGGTAATTGCGTAAAACAAACTTTATCTATATATTAGAGTCCATATAACTTATACGATATTTGATTGGTGAATAACAAAAAAGTTATTCATGTATATAGTTAATACAATGTTTGGTAGGTGGATAAAAAATTAATTATTCATACATAGAATTAATACGACATTTGATAGATAGATAAGAAAAAAAAATTTCATGTATAAAATTAATATGACGCTTGATTAACAATTTTTAAAATTAGCATAACTAATATATGCATAAGTTATGAGGAAATTTATGTAATATTTATGCGCAGTAAAAAGTGAAATAATTAATAAGTACGGCTAATACATGAATAAAAAGTTAAAATGACTGATCTTATCATTCCCACTTGATTACTTTCTTCTTCTACATAATTAAAGAAATGTTTTAATTTAGATACAAAGTTAAAGAATGAAAGAATATAATTGTAAAATAAAATGTTTTAATTTTAAAAAATATAATTTTACTAATTTTTAATATAAAAAAACGACATTCAAACAAATAATTTATGCATAACTAAACTCCACATAATAAACCTACATAGCTAATATTTATATAACTAATACCTGCATAACTAATATCTGCACAACTAATACACACATAACTAATACTTCCATTACTTATTTGCATAACTAGTATTCACATTACTAATACATGTATAACTCTATCCAGTCACCAAACAACACCCTAAACATTTTAACCAACCATTAACTATGATATTATTTATACATAATTTAATATCTCCATAACCAAATGACCCAAAATATTTTGGATCATATATTTCAATTGTTACTAAATTGATTTGTGCTTCAGGTTGGTATTCATACTATTGGCTGCCATTCATTCCTTTAATTGTAAGTCAATCCAGAGTACCACATATTTTCTATTCTTATATTTAAATTTCTATTTCTACTATTAATTAATGTGTTTCATTATGTAATTAAAGTTATTTTTTTGCAGATAATATACTGGTGGGCACAAAATTACAAGTGATTATAACAAAAATGGGATTAAGGATTAAAGAAAGAGGAGACATTGTTAAAGGAACACCATTAGTTGAACCAGGGGATGATCTTTTCTGGTTTAATCGTCCTGATCTTTTGCACTTCTTCATTCACTTTGTTCTCTTTCAGGTAATAATTAAGATATAATACATAAATGTGTTTTTTAACTTAGCTTTAAATTATATTTATGTTCTTCAACTTTGAATATGTACAAATAGATACTTAAACTTGTATAAAGTTGAATGAATAGACACACATGTCCCACATGTCATCCTACATGTCATTTTTTTCCTACGTGATGTCCTACATGTATTGTTCCATGTAGGACTCATGAGTTTATTTATTTAAAAGTTGGATAATTAAAGTGTTTGTTTGTGTATTATGAAAGTTGGAGGTCAAAGTTAAAATTTAAAGTCAAGTTTAGAATCTAATATATGTCTTATGCTAATAATTAATTACACTTACTAAATAATGGATTCGAAATCAACGTTTGTTTATGAAATCGATTTGTATAACTTTCAACTTCAAATCCCGAATTGAGAATTTGATGAAAATATGTTTGTTCTAATAATTACTACTACTACTTTGTTTGGTTTTCCAGAATGCATATCAACTTGCTTTCTTTGCTTGGAGCTGGGTAAGTAGCTTAATTATTGAATTTTGACTAGTATTATATATATGTATCGTCATCCTTTTTTTTTTTTGTGCAGTGGAAATTTAATTTACCATCTTGCTTCCACAAAAATGTAAACAGACATAGCCATAACACTTTCCATGGGGTGAGCATTTTTCCTACTCCCTCCGTCTCATTTTATATATGAATTAGTTTAACTTAACACATGAAAGTTTAAAAGGGAAAGAACAACTATCTTTTAAAATTATGGTCTAAATAAGGTATAGATGATTGTATGTGTATAAATCATTTTATTAAAAATAAAATAAGCATTTTAAAGTTAAATTATTACTTAATATAGAAAAATGTCTCATTATTTTTTAGATTTATGCGGAAAAACTCATTATCTTTTCTTTATAACTCAAATTTTATAACTTATTACTTTTTATCTAATTAAACAAAGACTAAAACGATAGTCGTCAATATGGGCTAGATCTGTTGGGTCGGTGTGGCTTAACCCGTGATTTGGTAGGGATGAATTATGATTTTTGAAGTCCATTTAAGAAAAAAAAATTTCAGCCTAGCCTGAATAAACTTGTCGATTTGTGAAGCTTGAGAAATATATATGAGACTAACTCGTGGGCCAAAGTAAATTAATTAAAATAAAAATAAAATAAAGTATTAAAAATAACAGACACTCAAAATTTGTTTTAAGTTTAAAATATTACAATTTAAATACAAATTATGTTAATAAATATGTACTATATAAAATAAAGTTCCTAAAATTTATAGGGAGTCACTACATAGGTCTAGTTTTTGTGTTTTATTATGATCATAGGAAAACAATTAGATTAATATTTCTATTTAGCTATTAATGTTTTTACTTGAAATCAAACTTAATAAATATTATATAGATAATTTTGCTTGTGTATTTGATTAACAAGTAAAAACACTAGTCAATATTTATGATACTCCCTCCGTTTAAAAAAGAATGACCTCCTTTCCTTTTTAGACTGTTTGAAAAAGAATGACCTCTTACTTTTTTTTGGTAACAACTTTTCACGTGGCATGTTTAAGACCACTAGATTAAAGGACAATTTTGTACATTTGACATAAATTCAATTTAGGACCACATGATCAAAGTCTTCTTTATTTTCTTAAACTCCGTGCCAAGTCGAACTAGATCATTCTTTATAAAATGGAGGGAGTAATATTTTTAAATTATAATTTAATGAAAAATTTATAAAAATATACTTTTAAGAAAAGAGGGCTGAAAGTCCATAGCCCACACACTTGTGGGCTGAGCCGATTATTTTCTAACCCACATAAAAATAGGCTAACCCAGCCTAATCCATCAAATTGCAAAGCCCGAATGAAATGAATCAGCCCATATTGACAGCTCTAACTAAAACCCTCTTTGTCTTATATTTCCTCTATTTTTGTGGCCATTATTGTAACGACCTGTTTAGTCGTTTTGAGCAGCAGATTTTAATTCTGGGAAAACTGGCCAAGACCACGGGCACTGCGACGGACCGTCACAGGCACGACGGCCCGTCGAGGGTGCATCGTTTCAGCATACTTAGAATTCTGAAATTGGGTACTGAAAATCGACTCTCTGGAAATTGTGACGGACCTGCAGTACGGACCGTCACATCCACGACGGATCGTCGTGAGCTCCCGTTGCAAAACACTTCAACTTTTGAGAATTTGGTACAAGGAACGAGTCTCTGACCGTCATGACGGAAGTGCAGGACGGACCGTCACGAGTGTGACGGACCGTCACAATGCACTTAGTGAAAAATGGGATTTTGGGCAGTTGCGACGACCTGCGTGACGGACCGTCGCAGGCACGACGGGCCGTCACAGGTTGCGCAAATCCCAGGCAGAATAGGATTCCTCTACACGTTTTAAGGGTCGTTTTGGACTATTCTTTCCTTAATTATAAAGATTGAGGGTTAATATTAATAAGTCTAATTACTTGGGGGTTAAAAGAGGTAACCTTAAG
>CM064965.1:54325159-54365676 GCA_032847665.1 Solanum chilense
TATATGGATCGGGTGCCACGTTCCGGTACCAGGATAGTATATGAGGATCGGAGTGCCACGTTCCGGCACCAGGATAGAAATAGAGGAGCGGAGTGTCACGTACCGACACAAGAGGAAGAAAGATAATGAATCTTGAAAGATAATGAATATACTCAATCTAACGAACTTAATTCCCAAATGAGTATGGTATTGAGGCTTGAGTCCTCATGTGTAAACTTGACGGTAATTGTTAATGATAAAGTAATTGATGTTGCTACATGTTGAGTATTGTAGTTGATTTACATTATTATTGATATATATTGTTCCCTATTTTGAGTTAACCGATGATATCTACTCAGTACTTGTGGTTGTACTGACCCCCTACTTTTATGTTTCTTTCTTGTTATTTGTGTAATGCAGCAAACGTTCCGTCAACTTCAACTCAGCAGTAAATCAAGCCAGTCTTCGTCACACCGGATCTTCAGGGTGAGCTAATGCTTCTAGCTTGGACTGGGTCTTCTTCTTCAAGTCTTGATGCCTTGAACTTCCGGCATGGACTAGCTTTTTAGTTATTTTTGTTCTTAGACATTCCTAGTTTAGTGAGTAGAGATAGATGTTCTTGTGATGATGACTTCCAGATTTTGGGGATATTAATAATAGTTTTGAATTGTTTTATTAATGAGTTTAAGTCTTCCGCATTTCTTTTGTTGATATTGTATTGTTAAAGGTTAGATTGGTTGGTTCGCTCACATAGGAGGGTAAATGTGGGTGCCAGTCGCGGCCCCGGTTTTGGGTCGTGACAATTATATAAAAAAGCATATTTAACTTATTGTTGGATTTTGATGTTGCTATAATTAGGGCTCTCATTCAAGTTCTTTGTAGCTACGTGACACTCCCCCTATATGCCTTAGTTACTCAGGTATGTATTCTCTTCATCTCTCCTCGATCCATGAATATACAATTAGGAATATTTAAGTTATACAAAAAAAGTGAATATATTTAATTTGTTGTAAAATTTTGCAGATGGGATCAACAATGAAACCAGTTATCTTTGGTGACAACGTAGCATACGCGATACGGACATGGCATCAGACAGCAAAGCAACGGGCAAAAGACGGGCGTCCATCGAAAAATGCGAGTCCAGTGAGAAGCAGGGCAGTGTCACCATTGCGTGGAGGTTCCTCTCCGGTTCAACAAAAACACGGGCAATTATATCCTCCATCACCTAATCCTTCGCGTAGGAGGAGTGGAGGTAATCCAGAATCGAGTTCTAGGCAAATCTTTGATGATAGAAGTCATGAGCAATCTGAAATTGAAATAACCTTGAATGATTTATCACTTGAAAACAAATTAAGTTGAACTTGTTAGGGTCTGATCCATGTACGTATATAGTTAAGTAGTATGTCTTGTACGTGTTTACATTTGAAATCTTTATCTTTGTATAATTGTACGTGGCAACTGAGCTATGAAGCGCCAAGTGTGTGAATGTATTTTTGGTACATTTATGGACTTGCAAGTTGCACATATATTATGTTGGTTCTTATGTTAAAAGTGATCTAGCTCACTATTCGGGATTTGAAGTCTTTAGGTGCATCAATATTATCTTAGCTTAATTAATACGAGCTTAAGAATAAATTTAAAATTAAAAATAGTAAAATAGGGCTCTAGTTGGATTCAAGTCTATATAATGAGCGGTTTGGGTTATACAAGCAACACAAGCAGTGGCATAGCCATATGGTGGTCAGGAATTGAACAACCTTCATAAAAAAAAAATCGTGTAAACAAGTAAAATATACAAGTCGAAATGATTAAATAATATATTTTAAAAATCATTAACATAACAAGTTGTTCTAGCCAAGTGATTTTACCTCCTTGGAATGAGGAAGTGCTCGTGTATTCAAATCTCATCAATTCTATTTTTTGAAAAGAGACATATATATACACATGACTTTTTCAAAGTTAATGAGTGCACACCCACACCTTTAGGCTATAGGGGTGGTTCCACCTCATTAAAGCTCATTTAAGACCACTAACCACATTTACAAACTCATGAAAATAATTAGGAAATATCATATATTAGTGCACTTGGTGCACTTACCTATCTTGCTATTACTATACATCATGAAATAATATTTATTTTTGTTAATATACAAGAAAGACATAATTTCCCTTTTGTATGGAGATATCTCTGTGAAGTTAAATATTGTTATGGATTTGTTATCTCTAATCAATATGGTCAAAGAAATATTAATTATGCAAAATGTAGGATGATTATTTGATATACATAAAGTCATATCACACTTAAAATATGTCAAGTTATTTTACAAGACAATCACAACATGATTGTTGTTATGAACAAGTTCAATGAACAATTTACTTTTCACAGCGAGGTCAAGAAAAGTAATTTTTAAGAATGCATTTGTCTAAGCTTAAAACTTCATCATATCGATGAAACAAAAAAATGATATATCAGGATGAGTTCATGAAAAAAACATTTTCGTGAATGTGCACTGTAACAAGAACACTATCAATATTAACATTTGATCAGAAGCTAGTAAGTAAGATTAGATGACATCATCACAAGAATTTAAGTGATATTTTAATCATGGGAGGATAATACACGTTTATTTTTTTTTCTTGACTTGGGTTTGTTCCATTGATTTTTTTCTGGCAAGGTTTTTAATAAGGCAACAAATAATGCGTATTAAAATATATGTATACTTTTTTTCCTTCACAATTTTTTTCCCATGGATGTTTTCCTTTTAAGGTTTAATTAGGCACGTTATCTATGGACATTTAAGGAAGAGTATTATAAAATGTTAGGGTGGGATGTCCACTAAACCAAGAAGTTACTCTTACTAATTATCTACATTACTTCCTTCCATCATGAAGATAACATCCACCTTTATGACCATATTATTACAACCTTACACCTCCATAACCTCCTTCTTTATATACATGATTAATGTCATGTTTATGAAAAACCTTTTGCACGCCTCTATGTAACATTATAAATAGAGGTATAAGGTTCATATCGTAGAGTAGTGGCGAAGTTAGAATTTTCAAGAAGGGGGTTCAATATCTAATGAGGTAAAAACACGAACTTATCGAATGAGGATTATACATACATAAAAAAATAATTTTACAATATATAAATAGTAACATTTTCCGCAGAAGGGAATTCGAATGAACCCCCTTAATGTACACTGGCTCCGCCCCTATCGTAGAGACTTGACTACATGGAAGAATAAGAAAATTTTTCATCTCTTGCGCATCTGTATATACTTGTATTGCTCTTATCTAATATATTTCTTGTGTACTTTCTTGCTTATATTATCACTCTTTTAACTTAGTTTTGCAACAAATTATGATCTTTAATACTTTTTGGATTGTTGTTAACTATTGCATTATGTTGTTAATTTAAATATTATATTTGTTATGTCTGTAAATTAAGTTTTATTGTATTGTATCATTAAATTTGTCTTTGTATAATGATAAAAAATTGCATATTTTATGAAATGATCAATTTATTGTGATCGTATCGTCATATTTGCTTCATGATTTTTAAGGTAAGAATGGGGAGGAACATATTTTATTCACATCTCCTATTATTCTTCTATGAATAAATATGAATTAATATTTATCACTATCAATATTCATAATCATTGTACGTGCGTTATGATTTTGGTTAGTCCTTAGGTAGAAGCAAGAATTGTTTAACAATGTCTACTAAACTGTAATTGAAATTATAGCATCAACTTGGGTCCATAGCTCAGTGGTAGAGCATTTGACTGCAGATCAAGAGGTCACCGGTTCGAACCCGGTTGGGCCCTAAACCTTCTAAAGCTTTTTTTCTAAATTAGAGTGGTCGGATATTTTTATTTTGATTAACTCTACGTGCTATAATTTCAAAAAATTAAATATAAGGATAGTAGTAGGGGTGTTCACGATTTGGATAAAAATGGATGCTAATAGAAAAATTAAAACAAACCGATTTTTCTTTGGGTTAACTGACAAGTTACATACATATATTATTAGTATACACACACAATATATTATTTTTTGGGAAAAGGATAAAAAATTTCTTAAACTATATGAAAGGAACAAAAATGCCCTTCATTTATAGTTGGCTCAAAAATTCCCTTACCGTCACTACTTTGGTTCAAAAATGCCCTTAAACTATGTAAAAGGAACAAAAATGTCCCCGTTTGTAGTTTGGTCCAAAATGCCCTTATTGTTATTTAATGGATCAAAAAAGTTCATTTTCTAAATAAATATATTATTATTTTCTTTTTGATACATTTCTTTAATTAATGTTTTCTCAAAAAATTATCTTACTTTAATTCAGAAAAAAATAAAAATATTTTTATTTTATCGGTATAGTTTTTATCGTTTTATAAATATAAACTAATGATAGATATACTATGATCTTATATATATGACATATATTATCAATCGAACGGGTACATGAAATTATTCTATTTTAATTGATAAATTAGATTAATAAGAAAAAAAATATTTACTATATTTTTTTTTTGTTAAAGTGAATTTTAAAGAAAGTAAACAAGAATAGTGTTCCTTAATTATATTTTAATTAGGAAGAAGATGTGTTTTAAAAAAATTATATATATTATTTGGAAGGGCATTTTTTACTCATTTTGTAAAGATAGGGGCATTCATGGACTAAAATATTGACTGTAAAGACATTTTTGAGCCAAAGTATTGACGATAAAGGTATTTTTGAGCCAAACTATAAACAAAGGGCATTTTGACCCTTTTTCTTTATTTATATAAATAATTTTAAAGATCGAGGTGAGAATATTTATCTTTTTGGTGTTATATATATGAGCGTGTGTAGACAATTCTTTATAAGATTGAAAGTATCACTATCTCTTTCTTTTTGGCCAAAATAATGAATTTTGAAGTTTTATTCATAGTAAAATTCAATGAAGGAAAGTTCTGTAATGTCAGTCATTCTAACTATTTTTCTTTTAAATGGTTTTTTGTCACTTTTTCACGTTTTGAATGAATTATTTCTTTTATTTTTGTCAATGATTAATAACCAAAAAATCAAACCAAAATCGATAACAATCACATTGATATATATATATATATATATATATATATATATATATATATATATATATATATATATATATATATATATATATATATATATATATATATATATATATATATATATATATATGTATATATGTATTATTTGGTTTGATTTGATTTTGATAACTTTAAAACTGATTAAGTTGATTTGGTTTTGATTTTGACCAATAAGTAATCCAAACTGACCCGTGAACACTCATAGATAGTAGTGTACACACACCTTATATTTACCTCAAAGGTAGAGAAATTGTTTTTAACAAATTCTCAACTCAAAGAAAAAATAATCTAAAGCATTCAACAAAAAGAAGTAGTAGAAGAAGTACACATATATTAACAAAAAGTAGCTAGTAATAAAACAACAACTAGACAAAAAAAAGAGGAGGTATAATTGAGTAATTTTTAATGCGATCCAACTACTACTCACTAATGGGTGATATACCGTGGTTTCACGGTATTTTTAATGCTTTTTCTTTAAGTTTAGTGTGTCCAAAAGCCTTTTTGTAGTAATTTTTATGTAAGTTTCTCTTTATTTGCAGGAAATCTGTCTAAAAGATGAATGTAGAGGTTTTTGAGCAAGAAATGCAGAAAAGTACCAGCTACGGAGCTTGTGACGGTCCGTAGGTGGCATCGTAGTGCAGCTGCTAAAGATAGATGGGGAAGTTTGACTAAGTGTGGGGTTATGGAGTGCGTGACGGACCGTCGTAGCCATGACGGTCCGTCCTGTTGGTTCGTCATTAAGATCAGAGAAATAGTCCAGTTACCAACTTCCAAGAGTTCAAGTGTTATGGAACGGAGACCCCCCGACGGACCGTTGTGCCTGTGACGACCCATCAAACCTGGCGTCGAGGGTAATGAAGAGAGCAACAAAAGAAATTGAACAAGTATGGGACGATGGAGTCCATGACAACCCGTCATGACCACGACGATTCGTCGTGAGGTCCGTCGATCCAGCCGCTTTTTGACAGATTTCCAGCAAATAGAGTCCTTATTTAATTAGGTTTTTTTTTTATAAATAGTTCGAAAAACCTCATTTTTGGGGTTAGACTCTTGATTATTAGACTCTCTTATAGTTAGACTCTTGATTATTTGAGCTTCTTTTGTGGATTAGACTTGGTGATTATTATTACACTTTTGGAGAATCTTTAGTCTTCAATTAATTTCAGTTGCTGATTGTCGGTGATTTTTGTTGATTAATCAAGTGAATTACTGGATTTTATTCTTTCTCAATGAAGTAAGTGCATGAATTCTTATATTACATATTTGAATATTGTGATTATGACTATGGGTAACTAAACTCCATAACTAGGGTTGTGGGAACCATAGGCGAATAATGAGGTACAACCTAACTAAAATAACAATTGTAGAATAGTGTCTTACATGTATTGATAATTCTTTTGCTTAGAAGTCTTTTTAAAGGATGACCAACGTTAGAACTCGCCTTAATGCTACTTGCCGGACCAAGGAGATAGATAATAGGAAAAGAATTATCAACATAGATTTAGTGTATACTATCTAATAGGATAGTATTGATTGGTACGAGGTAATAACTTAGTCAAATATCAAATACGATGCTTAATATGAGGTAAAGGTAAGGGTTAGTATAGCAAAACACATAGCCGTACCAAGGTGCGGAGTGAAATTTTCTAGATGCCAGACCAAGGATTTAGATATACATAACTTATCACTTTGTATGCAAGATACTAGAAGAGAATTGTTATAGTTAGAATTATCAAGTTAGGAACCTGTGGGGAACACGTAAACCCTAGTTACTTTTATTAATTGATTAAACTCCAACATTCGAAGTTGTTAGTTGTCTCCTTTAATTTAGATAGTTATTTTCATTCATTTAGAAGTAAACCCCCCCCTCTTTATTGTCTTTGATTTCCAAGGAAATAATTGACTAAATAGTAGTAATAATAGATTGAAGTTAAGTCTGAATTATTTCCTCGTGGGAACGATACCAACCTCATTAGTTGGGTTTTTACTTGATACAACCGCTTTACTTCTTATTTGAGAGGTAAGTTTGAGCGTATCAAATTTTGGCGTCACTGCCGGGGAAAGTAGCTTTTAGATTAATTTAAACTTATTACTATAGTTTAGTCAATATTTTCTTGATTTTACTTTGTTTTTGATTTTTGCAGAACCATCTTTCTTGTATGCCAAATACACGAAGAGGAAGAGAACTCTTGTTTCCCTAAGATCACGAATTAGAGCATACACTAAGCAACATGAATCGAAACTTGGGAATAATGATGATGATCCAAACCAGAACATCCCAGCTCCGATTGATGTTAATGGTCAGTTGCTACCCGATGATCCGTGGTGAAAACCAACAGAGGGGACAAAATCCCGCTCCATGGCCCCATGAATACTACAGAGGCTATGACAATATAGCAGACTCCGATGGGCCACTTGTCTTGCCCCCACTACCACCAGGCCACACCTTTGTGGTAACTAGTAGCCTGATGCAAATTCTCACTGCTCGAGGTTTGTTTTCAGGGCTACCTTCTGAGGATCCACATGCCCATATAGCTAAAGTAGGGCAGTGCGTAAAGCTGTGTAGGGAGGCCTGACTTGGACTTAGATATAATAGGGCTAAGAGTGTTTCCTCTCTCACTGACGGGAGAGGCTTCTATTTGGTTCACTGAGCTCCCTTACAACTCAATTTTCACTTAGAACCAACTAAGGAACGTTTTCTTAGCACGCTACTACCCGGTCTCCAAGAAACTAAACCACAAAGACAGAGTGAACAACTTTGTGGCACTACTAGGAGAGTCAGTTACTAGTTCTTGGGATAAATTCACCTCGTTTTTGAGAAGCGTCCCCAATCACCGCATAGATGATGAGTTACTGAAGGAATACTTCTATCGGGGACAGGATGATAATAATAAAGCGGTGTTGGATACTATAGCAGGTGGTTCTTATGGGGAGTGTCCTTATGCTGAGATTGCTGAAAAGTTAGAGAAAATCTCCCGCAACAATAAAGCTTGGAGTACTAGGAAGTTAGATACTGGAAGAAACACCTTCGCAGTGTAATCCACTCACAACCCACCCACAGATGAGATTCATGAAGAGATGGCTCAGATGAGAACTGAGCTAGGGTTGGTATGAAAACATATCACTGGGGTGCAGAAAAGATCAATGCAGTTAACTACTTGTCTAAACCACCACCATCAAATGATGAATGCTATTATGCGGAGGATTCCTATGTAGTAAATGAGTAGACAGTGGTTTTCCGAATGAGTGCCCAAGGCTCAAATCAGGATAACTGGCGCCAAGGTTAAGGGAACTAAGTTTGGATCTATGGTAACTATAACTGTGAGGGTCATTATGTACGACATGAAAACTACAACCACGACAACAACTTCAACAGGTATAACTACGGTAACAGAAATGATAGGAATGAGCCCTATGTCCCTCCTCAAAATCGTGAAGTTACTTCTAGGGATGGTGGAGATAGTATGGCGCAAGTTAAGGATATGTTGCACAAAATGATGAGGAGGTTCGATGCTAATGATGAGAACATTAAAGAGTTAAGGATTGATTTAGCGGGTATTAGGCAGGCAATCGATACACATGCAATATCGATTAAGCAGATCGAGTTGCAAATGGCCCAATTATCTGCAACTGTGAACACACGACAACCGGGCACTCTTCCTAGCAACACTGTCCAAAATCTAAAAAATGATGCACACTGTATGACAATCACTACTCGGGGTGGTAAGCAAACCATTGACCCACCTATGCCGTCTAATGATGAAAATGTGAGAAAAGATAATGATAAGGTGGTAAAGGGTAGTGGTGAAGCAGAAAATAGCACTAGAAAAGATGCAGAAGTCCATATAAAGGTAATTCTCATGCATAGACCCCCCCATTTCCTCAAAGATTAGTGAAAAAGACTGAGGATGGTAAATATCGGCGTTTTATAACCATGTTGAAGCAACTTTCTATCAATGTCCCTTTGGTAGAAGCTTTAGAACAAATGCCCGGTTATGCCAAGTTTATGAAATATTTGGTTACAAAAAACAGATCGGTCACTTTCGAGGATGATGATAGAATGCAGCATTGTAGTGCTATTGCGACAAGATCTCCCGTACAAAAGAAAGAAGATCCGGGTGCGTTCATTATTCCTTGTATAGTCGGGTCATTACATTTTGCGAAAGCATTATGTGATCTGGGGGCAAGCATAAATCTCATGCTCCTCTCGGTTTACAAGAAGTTAGGTTTGGGTGAACCAAAGCCCACTGCGATGCGGCTACTGATGGCTGATCGAACAGTGAAAAAGCCTATAGGGATACTCCACGATGTGCTAGTAAAAGTGTAGTCATTTATATTTTTGACAGATTTTGTTATTCTTGATTGTGAAGTCGATTTTGAAGTGCCTATTATTCTTGGGAGGTCATTCCTTGCTACGGATAGAGCCTTAGTTGATATGGAAAAGGGGCAGATGAAATTTCGGTTGAACAATGAAGAAACGACCTTCAATATTTGTAGGTCCATGAGGCAGAGTGGTGAGCTCCAATCGATATCTGCTATATCTTACAAAGAAAATATGAAGAAGGATAATGACCTAAAAAGTGAAAAACGAGAGTTTATGGTTGGGGATTTTGTGCTTTTAGACAGTTCTAGGTTTCGTTGGCTTCTGGGCAAGCTCAAGTCCAAATTGACTGGCCCTTACTTAATTTCCCAATTATTTCCTCATGGAGAAGTTGAGTTAGAAACCAAGGAAGGAGTGCGGTTTAAGGTGAATGAAGAACGAATAAAACCCTATTTTGGGCATACTGAATCGGAAAAGGAAGGGATCAAGGCATATCATCTTGATGAAGACTGAGTAATCAAGCGTCCTCAGTCATGCCGCGACGTTAAATCAGGCGCTTGTTGAGAGACAACCCAATACTTATAGTTTTTCGTTTTAGTATGGTAGCATTTTCTACTAATGGGTTTTAAATTTGCATGCACATTACCAGGAAATTCTGCAGAAAATCACTCTGCAGCAGTCACTGACGGATACAACGACGGACCGTCGCATGAATCCGTCATGCCAGATACGTCTTTCTGTTATTTTCAAAACTAGGGCACACGCGACGGAATCAATGACGGACCGTCACAAATGCGATGGACCGTTATCGGGGACTCGTCGCGCAATTAATAACGCGTACCCGACCCGGCTGGGTTTTTTAAAAAATTCTTAACATTTAAAAAACCCACCCGCTTCATTTCACCCATTTCCTTCCCTCTTCCTCCCATTTCCCTCCCTTTTCAACTTTCAATTTCCTACCTCTCTTTCTTTCAACCAATCATTTTCTGGAATTCCCCAATTTCTAAAATTCACTCTCTACTAGTCGGAGTCTACTGTTGTCGTTCTTTACTTGATCACCAAGTACCTTCCTCGCTTGTTTTTCTCAAATTCTCAGGTATGTGTCTCTGATTTCTACCCATTTACATTGCATTTTTGTTTATCAATTAGTATTAGCCTATTTCTTAATGATGGGTTCATTCTTTAATATATATTCTGTCTGACCTAGGTTGAGAAACCTCAAAATTGCCTTGTTAAAACTCTAGACGTAGGTGCTTTAGAATTGCTAGTTTACTAGGTATTTGGGTTAGACACATGTAAGTTAAAACACTAAAAATTCCATTTGGGTCATAGGGGATGATTGTGGCATCCCCAGTTCTGTCACAGAATGACAACGAGACCCCGATGACGGACCGTCGTACCCACGATGGACCGTCATAGGGTCCGTCCCAACATTCCCAACACCCCACTATCCAAATTTCACCAAGTGTCCACCAACGGACACATGCGACGGACCGTCGTTCCCACGACGTTCCGTCCTGCACTACCGTTCTGGTTGTCAGCGACCCTATTCCTAAGGGTCTCTCACTTTTTCTAAGTGTCCACCAACGGACACATGCGAAGGACCGTCGTTCCCACGACGGTCTATCCTGCACAACCGTTCTGGTTGTCAGAGACCCTATTTTAAGGGTCTCTCACTTTTTCTAAGTGTCCTCCAACGGACACATGCGACAGACCGTCGTTCCCACGACTGTCCGTCCTGCACAACCGTTCTGGTTGTCAGAGAACCTGTTCCTAAAGGTCTCCAACTTTTTTCAAGTGTCCTCCTACTGACATTTACGACGGACCTTCATACCCTCGATGGTCCGTCCTGCATAACCCTCATGACGGTCAGAGACCCTGTTCCTAAGGGTCTCTAATTTTTTCCAAGTGTCCTCCTACGGACATCTACGACGGACCGTCACACCCTCGAGGGTCCGTCCTGCATAACCATCATGACGGTCAGAGACCCCTCTCCTAAGGGTCAACATACTTTTTTCCAAGTATCCCACGACGGACATCGACAATGGACCGTATAATCACAATGGTCCGTCCTGCTTGTCCGTCATAACTGTCAGAGACTTTCCTTCAATGGTCTCCACATAAACATAGTTTTGAAGTAATACATGACTTCCTTCCATCATGAATATAACATCCACCTTTATGACCATATTATTACAACCTTACACCTCCATAACCTCCTTCTTTATTTACATGATTAATGTCATGTTTATGAAAAACCTTTTGCACGCCTCTATGTAACATTATAAATAGAGGTATAAGGTTCATATCATAGAGTAGTGGCGAAGTTAGAATTTTTAAGAAGGGGGTTCAATATCTAATGAGGTAAAAACACGAACTTATCTAATGAGGATTATACATACATAAAAAAATAATTTTACAATTTATAATAGTAACATTTTCCGCCGAAGGGAATTCGAATGAACCCCCTTAATGTATGCTGGCTCCGCCCCTGTCGTAGAGACTTGACTACATGGAAGAATAAAAAAAATTTTCATTTCTTGCGCATCTGTATATACTTGTATTGCTCTTATCTAATATATTTCTTGTGTACTTTCTTGCTTATATTATCACTCTTTTAACTTAGTTTTACAACACATTATGATCTTTAATACTTTTTGGATTGTTGTTAACTATTGCATTATGTTGTTAATTTAAATATTATATTTGTTATGTCTGAAACTTAAGTTTTATTGTATTGTATCATTAAATTTGTCTTTGTATGATGATAAAAAGTTGCATATTTTATGAAATGATCAATTTATTGTGATCGTATCGGTATCATATTTGCTTCATGATTTTTAAGGTAAGAACGGGGAGGAACATATTTTATTCATATCTCCTATTATTCTTCTATGAATAAATATGAATTAATATTTATCACTATCAAAATTCATAATCATTGTACGTGCATTATGATTTTGGTTATTCCTTAGGTAGAAGCAAGAATTGTTTAGCAATGACTAGTAAATTGTAATTGAAATTATAATATCAACTTGGGTCCATAGCTCAGTGGTAGAGCATTTGATTGCAGATCAAGAGGTCACCGGTTTGAACCCGGTTGGGCCCTAAACCTTCTAAAGCTTTTTCTAAATTAGAGTGGTCGGATATTTTTATTTTTATTAACTCTACATGCTATAATTTCAAAGAATTAGATATAAGGATAGTAGTAGGGGTGTTCACGATTTGGATAAAAATGGATGCTAATAGAAAAATTGAACCAAACAAATTTTTCTTTGGGTTAGGTGTGGTTTCGTTTTAGATTTTTAAAAATCGATAGTATATGGGTTGGTTATTGATTTGTTCAAAAAATTCGAAGAAAGAACTGAATCTAACCAACAAATTACATACATATATTTATTAGTATACACACACAATATATTATTTTTAGGGGAAAGGATAAAAAATTTCTTAAACTATGTGAAAGGAAGAAAAATGCCCTTCATTTATAGTTTGGCTCAAAAATTCTCTTACCGTCAATACTTTGGTTCAAAAATGCTTTAAACTATGTAAATGGAACAAAAATGCCCCCGTTGGTAGTTTGGTCCAAAATGCCCTTATTGTTATTTAATGGATCAAAAAAGTTCATTTTCTAAATAAATTTATTATTATTTTCTTTTTGACATATTTATTTAATTAATGTTTTCTCAAAAAATTAGAAAATGTTTATCTTACTTTAATTCAGAAAAAAATAAAAATATTTTTATTTTGTCGGTATAGTTTTTATCATTTTATAAATATAAACTAATGATAGATATATTATGATCTTATATATAAGACATATATTATCAATCGAACGGGTACATGGAATTATTCTATTTTAATTGATAAATTACATTAATACGAAAAAAAATTTTCCTACATTTTTATTTGTTAAAGTGAATTTTGAAGAAAGTAAACAAGAATAGTGTTCCTTAGTTATATTTTAACTACGGAACATGTCTGCGCTTCGCGCATGGATTAAATAATGTGGTAGGAAATTTTTTCTTGTAGATGTATTATATGATTATATTATTTTAGCATATCATTTTGTTTTCATTTGAAATGATGATACATGATGAAACTTATGAACTTTAGTATCTATTTAATGAGAATAATACATTGTTAATGAATAAATTTTAGAATATATACTCTGTTAAAAATTTATTTTTTTTATTGCTAAAATATCTATAGATTTACATCAAATACGGCATATCATTATTTATTAGATTGATGGTTAGAGAATATATTTTCTGATCATAATTTATATTGATTATTTGGGGGCGATCCTTATTTGTCTTATCTATTGTAGTACTTCTGTATAAGTTTCAGGTTTTGAAAGAAGGTTAATGTTGAACGGTGATGTTTTTTACCTTAGGAACTAAAATAAATAAATTTTAAAAAACACTTGTTTTTGCGAAGGTGAGTACTCTAACTTCTGAGACAGATAAACTTTTAAGAATCACTGAAATTATCATGCTTAGTTGCACTCATCATGTCGAGCTCCAACATAGAGAACCCAAATTAGTAATAACGCATAAAATATAACACAACTCCTCCCATTTCCATCTTGTTAAGCATGGATAGGTCTTTGCAATACTAAATGCAGTTCACTTAATAAGGTTCGTTCTTGCCTTTTCCTATTCGACTGCCTTTTTTTTTTTTTTTTAATAATTTGCAATATGTTGTTATCCTCTTCAACAACATAAACCCAAAATTGATTGTAACAACAACTACTTATATGTGTTTAGTCTTAGTCTTAAAGGCAACTTATGGAAGACAATTATAAGAACTAAGTCATCCATGAGTCAACACCTAGTTGAAACTATTCCTCAAATGCAACTGGGAAGGAAATTACAAGTAACTATGTTATTTTGTTCGGAAGTTATCTCGTGGATGGGGTGGAAACCATCATTTGACAGGTGTATAAATACGATACCTAAAGCATCTGCTCTTCAACAACACAATTCCAAAAGAGAATGTGACATCAAATACCTCTATGTGTTAAGTTTTATAGTTAAAGACAACTTATGGAAGACAATTTTAAGAAACTAAGTCATCTATGATTAAATATCCACTTAAATTACAATTATGTTAATTCCTTACGCGTCTTGTCAAGATACATATGGTTTCTGTTAAATCTTATTTCCGTTCAGGTTAACAATCAAAGTTTCACCGAATAAGAAAAAATGAATTTTGCGTAATGTTTAATGGATAAACGATCATTTATATATATCATTTCAGATATCCATATTGCTTTAGTGTTGCAATGTTTTTGAGAGACGAGAGTGAGATATGTCTAGACAGCTCTTTCCTTGTTTCTCGAACCACATTAATCCATTCGTCTTTCTCTGCTTTGTCCTCTGGCTTCTCTGGTTTCCCATCTTTAGTCGTTGAGCTGGAAGATTGGTAGATTTCATCCTTACAGATCATGAACTGCAGGAAACATTACATAACCATGATTCAGAAAGGCCGCGTCAAGATACTTACAAGGCTCTGGAGGCTGCATCAGATACAAAAGATGAAAATGAATCAGCCCCAAAAGAAATTATTTTTAAGAACTGGCCGTTGATGTCATCATCATATCATACTGCGTTTTCGCTCTTCATGATATGGTGTACTCAGAGGTACGGGTAGTTAATTATTTTATAATTATGCAAGTACTATTCTATTCTTTTGATACTTTGCAACGTCTTCAGTGGAATGATCAGATGATCCAAGCCTGGTAGAGTTAACATAATCCCGAGGACAATGAGCAGGCATGCCTGGGAATAGCAAGCCTATCACTCTCACGAATAAAAGAAGCCCGCCTTCCTGATACTTTTGTCCGTGTACACATGGTAGAATACAACTTCTGATCAGCTCCCAAGCTGCGTTTAATTTTGCAATAATAAGTGGCTATAAAATGAATTGGAGGAAAGAGTACAACTCTGTACGTACGGCTAGATAACAAGAACCAAAGGAATGAATTGAGAAATAGGGGAACTGTTGTAGGGATATATAATTGAAGAAGAAAAATATTCGATTTTGTTGACAGTGACATCATATGCAAACAACAAAATAGATTAATAATATAAGTTGTCTAAGGTTGGATAAAACCATACAAGTATGAAAATCATCACTACGGACAACATGGAGCTACTTATTAAACTAAACTTAAAATGGTAAAAGGACGAAATAACTTAACTAAGCTCAAAGGTGGCTAGTTATTATACTAAAGTGTAAATTATAATAGGACGAAACAACTAAACTTAGCTAAAAAAAAAACAGAAAACAATCAGAAGCAACAATTATCGCTCTACTTCTTCAACTAATTTGTGTGATGCACACTTATTCCTCGTCATTTTTGACCAACAATAATCCCTTTACTTCTTGACCTTATTTGTGTCTTGAACGCTTAATTCCTCATCATCTATGATTAGGTTTCTTCGTTTTCTACTCTTAGCAACATTAGTTACATGTACTTCATCCTCATAATCTTCCAAGTCAGTCAACAACACATCAAAAGATACCTGATTGTTCTTCAAAAAGTAAATTTATCAACACATTTATTAACCATGTTAATCCTTAAAATGATTTGAATTTTTATATTAAAACATTAAATGTAATTACCATCTGTTTGGTCAATCCGTTGGTTCCCTGATCTTTTGGGTCAGTTTCATTTTTGGATAAGTTCTTCCCCTGGAAGAAGAACAATATGAAAAATAAGTTACAAAGTAAACGTAATTGTAAATTACAAACTCATAGTCTATATTGTAATACCTTTTCTTCTTTCATATGTTTGTATTGTACTTCCAAATTATCATCTGGAATCCAAAGCTTTGATATTGTAAAATTCTCAAGACCTTCTTTCAAATTATAGTGATTTAATCTCAGTTTAAAAACAAATTATTTCCCGCAAAGGCTTTGGACTTGGACATGCACATCATTGTTAGCTGATGTATCAACGAGTTTCTCAGCCACCGCATTAAAAAAAATAAAAGTAGTGTCTCCGGTCCTATCTGTCACTTTTAGGTGTATCTTGTACCTATGTTTACATAATAAGTTAGATTCATTCACAACATATACAAACCTAATTCATAGTCCTTCGTAAATGGTTACCTGACCAAAAGAAATTTGCAATCTTTGTTGCAATTGTGGCATTGATAAATACTATTTGTTGGTTCAATCTTCTTCGAGCACACATTGCATGAAATGTAGTACCAACCAAAATAGTTATGTATTTCTATTATCTTGCTCTTCACTGTAACAATGTATTCCTGCAATTTTAATTAAATATCATGAAATAGTGTAATGATCATGTTTAAATGGTAAACCAATTATATGAGAAGCGTAATAAGAAAAGAACCTATAGTTCATAGCTCCACTCAGCCTCCAACAACTCCTTAATGTCCATACAGTTCAAAAACATCTCTTCCTCACGAGGAAGACTGTTAACATTAGAGCTTTTTATAATTTGAACTTCATTGGACATGGTGGAAAATTTTGGAGCCAAAGATCTTGTGTAATCTATATCAAGATTCACATATATTTTGCTTGTATAGGTGGTGGAGAAGCTAACCTCACCTATTGGGTTAAAAATGAAAGCATGTCATTTCTTTAAAACGCTTGGAGTTAAATTGCTAGTAAGTACAACTAAATCTGTAACAATTACCACGAAATTCCTTCACTGTTGTAGAAGTCACTATCACTATATATGGGCCAGCATCATTGTTATACAAATAAGGACAAAACTTCTCCCCAAATTCTGCCCATAAGGTAATTTTTGCTTTAGCCAAACTATGCATAGAAACCATAAATCAATGATCAAATAATTTTATGGTAAGGAGATAACAAAGTAAAACAACTTAAAATGAGATGAGTGACTTACTAATCAGTAAGAATGTGGATATCCCTCTTCTTCCATTTTGAACCAACACTCTCGATATCACCAATTCCATATAAACAACCAACAACATCTACGAAAATTGAAGAGGAAGATTCATATGCAAGTGTTCTATTTGAATAGTTTAGGCAATTATTTAGCATTTACACGTAAATAAACAACCAACCAACCACATCTATGATTATTGAAGATGAAGAATCGTATATAAGACTCACATTCGAACAGTTTAGGGTATTATTTAACATTTATACACAGCGGAGGTTAGATCATCAATCTGTAAAGTGATAGGCACCAGTTAAATTTCAATGCCTAGTTTATCCATAGTGTTTCTTTTCCTTCCTTTTTATACTAATTGTTTCTCTTGAATATAGCTTTTGAAATGATGAAGTTCTTCCTTTTTCAATATTATTGATTTTACTAAGTATGTAATAGAAATTTTAAAATATATATGAAGGTCATGAATGTCATCAAACACAATATCATGAGTTTTTTATTAATAAATTATGCAGTTAAGTATAACTTTAAATGTAATCGGTAAGACTTTAAATATAAATATAAACTTGATAAGACAATGTTGTTGTTCACCCTTGAGTCAATCACATCTGGATTAATAAATTCAAAACCGTTTACTGGAATTTCAACAATATCTTCAGACTTGATTGCAGTTGAGGCAAAGAAAATGATTTTTAATGAGTTTTGAACAGGTCTATATCCCCCAATGCTTTCAACAACTTTCAAGTTCTTGATGATAAATACAGAACCTTCATTCAACTTGTCTTTGAACCTGTTAACCTGATTTTTTCTAATTATACCATGCATCAAATTACCCTGATAGAAGAAGTAATTAGTAAGTAATTTGATAAATTGAAACTACCCAAACAATATGATATTTTGTAAATAAATCAATCAGAAATGTACTTTTCATTGATAAATATCATATCCATACTGATAAGCTCACCATTCTTCTTGAGATTAATGGCGTTCCACATTCTACAAATTCTTACTCTTATTGTAAAATCATCTGTACCAGTAACCAATTCTGAAAGAAAAGAAATCGTCATTGTTAAAACTCAATTAAAAGAAATAGAGACAATGTAAATTTGAATATGGGAATGATTCACTACCCATGTATATATACTACAAGAATTAGGGTTATGAAAGGGGAGAGTAAATCATTAGAGTAATTAGCAGAGTAATTATCATAGATTAATACACAATTAATTAGCAGAGCAATTATCACAGATTAATACACAATTTAATACATTAGAGTTACAAATAAGGAAGATGAAACAATGAGTTTTATAGAAACATGTCTCTTAGATTCTTGGGAGGTAGAAGGTTGAGAGTAGATATGAGAAGAACGTTCTTGAGAGGGAGAAGCTCAGCAAGAATTGGATACGCTTGGATGTTCTTAAAACGGCTGAATTGGGTCATTATAGTCATGTATATTCAATTGGGTCATTTAATTTGGATAGATAGGACTGGGTTTTAATGTAATTAAATATTATTTGTATTTAATAGGTGAAATATGGGCTGGAGGTAATCAATTATATTGTGGGGTAATTTTTATGTGATTTATTTATCTATTATATGGTGAAATATTACGAATCAATAATGGATACGTAGTTGAGAACTTCCATAGTAACACAAGTCAGAGAGATTACAAAGTAGTACACATTAATGAGTTTAATCATTTCGAAATTGCATTTGTCTAGATTTACCTACCAAAAGTCCTATATGACACATATTGTCGCCAAGAGATTTCAGGTCGAGTATGAGACTCTGTCGTATATTCTAACCTAACTAAGCATGGCTTGTCTGATAAGAAAATGGCCTAAATTATATCTGTCTTTATCAGATTTTTATGAGCTACATATGGACTATATTGGAGTCTTATCGTATTGCAACTTTTCTTGTTCACAACGTTAAAGACTTTTTTCCCCTCAACCTTAAACCTGAACTGGAAAACATGGAGAAAGAACTTATTTTCAGAAGACGATAACAAAGCATTCCAAAAGTGCAAATGAAAGAAACTGTTTGTTGTATATGCAAATTAGAACTACTTAGGATTATGGCAAAAGGATCAAATCTTACCAAACCACCACATGGTCACAAGTGTACACAACCCTATATAACCGAACATTTTTTTGCATATGTACTCCTTTTTCTTCCTCACTTGTTTCCAGCACTATCGCAAAAAGATAGACGCAAGTTGAACAAAGTTCAACTATGTTCTTAATATTGATACTATCATTATATAACTTCTTTTACCTTGTGCAATCTTTTCAATGTACTTTCTGTCTCCAGTATTTCTGATATACCATTGGACAGTCATTCTCTGTGTAAAAATCTTAATGGCTTCTCTTGTTCATTTTTTTAAGGCTTTCTTTGGGTTTTTCCTGTTTCTGATTATGTTTTGGTGATTTTGCCATTTCATTTTACATTACTGATGGCAAACAGATATCTACTGCTTCTTCTAGCATCACAGTTTGCAATGTTATTACTGACATGGTAGATGTGCGCTAGCTGGTTGCCTAAAAGTACTTACCTTGTGTTCTTTTCTAGGAAATTTATGTGTTTCCACTTTCCATTTGATGACCATTCAGAAAGTATAACGTAATAGAGTAAATATGATTTGTAATTGGAATATGGAAGCAGCTGCTTAATTCTACTGCAAAAAAATGAAAATGTATTATGCGTGGACAGTACTGCAGCTGCAAAGGTAAGGTAATCATGTAGTATGAAATACATTTAAAACTGGCGCCTAGAACTGCAATTAACATATATTGTACAGATACTTAGTATCAACATGTCGAGGTTACGTTTGGATCAAGTTAATTGACCCTACAATTCTCCAGCTTACATTTTAGATGTGTACATATTATGAATTGAATTGTATTGGCAACTCTATACTCAAGAAAATTTCATCCTTAAAGTCTATCTACTAAGGAAGTATTATGTGGCACCTAACATTATCCAACACCCATTGTTAGTGACACAATGATAGTTTAGAGATTAAGGACGTAATGATTCCTTGGTATCCAAAAAGAGAATATAAAGAGAGATATAAAGAATAAATACCCGAAGGCATAAAATCTAATGACTAACCTCATCATCACTGTCAAACAGACAACGTTTCAACAGCACAAATATGCGAGGCTGCAGCATATTAAAGAAACAATTTTAAAGTCCAAATGCAACATTCAGTCATGACACAAACTGAAACCAGAACAATTCTACCTTTAATATATAATCCAAGGCACCAAACTTTGCTAAGGTGCTCACTGCACTGGCCCGAACCGTTGTGTTTTCAAGTATCACGCGATTATATATGTATCGAATGTACTTAATGGGATCAGAGGTCTTAGGTCCTTCATTTCCAAGAAAGTGTAGTATCTATGGATATATTGAGGTGAGAAATAAATAAATACATCACATAAACAAAATGAAAACAAAAAATACAAAGAAATAATGTGGATAGACAAGAAAACCAGGATTAGCAAGAATAGAGGATATTAACCTGAGTAGAAAGATATGTAAATTCACAGTCCTCGATGAATTCACATAGGTGAAGCAATCCACCTTCTTTAGCATCTGGTATATCTCTAATCAGGATCACAATCGAATCAACAATAGCCTTCTTGTACTCAAATCCACCTTCTTCCCTCAAAATATTGCTCAAGAAATTCATCCTATTGTTGTTAAAAACACGCACACACAAAAAATCCATGTCAAGTGACTGTTAAAAAGTAACAAAAAAAGATGTCTGCCCCTCTCCCCCCTTTTTTTTGCATGTTAAGCCTTGCATACATATAATATATTCTGATATCCAGGTTTAAAGTCCATGATTACTCACAATGATCTGTACTTAAGGGGTAACTTCAAACACAACGATCTAATGGCTTCCACCACCACTATCTTAAACTCATTAGCAATGTCAGACATGAAGTTAGTGCTCTGCTTCATTAGACGATCAATGCTAGATTCATTCCCAGTCTTGAGTAGAGTTGTGATAGCCAGAGTTGCAATGCTCCTATTTTGATCAGATATCAGACTCTCCATATCAATGTTGCAATTGGTCACAGCCATAGGATGTGTCATTGCCACCTATACATGGTTTAGAAATTACAAATTAAGCTTCTTTAGTTACAAAGTTAAAGAAGGTAGTATTGTAACCAGCCAGTACTACTTTAAGTGGCATAAAAATCAATATCATAGAGAATTAAATCCAAATATGTGTTTACAAAACAGAGATAGGGTTATACTGATGTGGAAGCATTGGTTAGTGAGCATCATTCTACTAAATAATTATTCATGAACCACAGTTGGGATCAACAAAGTTCTCTTTAAAGTTGCGCAGAGTGTTGGTGAACACATGCCTACTGTTGATGTTGCTATTCTGCAGTTCTCCACTAGCTGTGATTAGTGTTATTCAAAGTGCAGGGAGAATAATCAATGCTGAAGCTATGGATCATGCTCAGATGTGGCTGAACTGGGTGCAGGGCTCGAGCTGGCTAGCAACAATAATATTTCAATATGTCAGGCTTGAAGTTTGTGGCTGAAAGAACCGGTGATGGAGCTGGACAGCCATTCCTCGACACCGACAACAGCGAGGAACTCATGCATGTTCAACCTGGAACTGCCATAGTCCTCGGCAGCCGCCCACCTGAGTCCCCTAGCACTCTCTATATCACCTCCAAGTAACATATCGACCTTCAGTTTACTTTTGTTTGTGTTCATAAATCTAGTTTGTTTCGGAATTAGCCGTTGAGTTTTAGTTTTGTGATTCGTTAAAATAATGACTTCCATGTTTCAAGTAAACAACCTTTTTATAATTAAGAGAGCTGGACATAAAGCTTTAATTCATCTAACGTCAAGCTTTAACTTTATAATAAGGTACCACGTACCAACACGTTATTTTCAATTTTCCTCAAATTATATAAGATAAAGTAGCAAAGGCACCGAAAGAGAAAAGCATTGTTAGTGCAACAGAACAGAAAGCCACTAACAACAATCCAAGGGAAAATTTCACTCACGTGCCTCTGCCATTACCTTTGGGTAATCAACAACCAGTGGAGAATCTGAAATTGTTCAATTCAGCTCCTATTATTGAAGTGCCAGCAAGACGAGAGACCTGAGCAATAGCAAATAAAAGCACCAGAAATTGACATAGAGGACGCTTACTTTTTGAAGATCCTAATGAAATTCCTTGCCTTAACTGCAGAGTTCACAAATTGTCATTTCTCCACAGGGTTAGTTAAAATTTTTCTGTTTGTGGTACCATAAGCCAACTTCGAAAGGCACTAATAAGCGATTGTTAGCACAATTAGAAGTTATACACAAAAGGGATATTTGGGTAATGTATGGAGGAACTTACCAAACAGTTCATGTCAACACGTCAATGTCGTCATTCAGTACTGATTATCATTATGCAGCTCTATATATTCTCCTGTTACCATTATAATTTAAAAATAATCTACCAGCCGGGAAGAATAAACTCATGTACGTCCTCAAATACTCATAATATTCCCTTCTTTTCCTATTGACCATTCAATTATTGAACTATTCATTTTCAACACATCTATTGATCTACAAATCTTAGCAAGATGCAGACACATATTCTTAATTTCTGCTACCAGTCATTACCACTTTAATTTATTTTCTCAGTTCCCCCAAGAGTTTCTGTGTCATCCTGGCTATGGGCGACATCCAGACATCATAAGCCATTAGTGAGTTGATTCATTTTGTGAAAGTCATTGATCATTAAGGTCCTGAGGAATGTTAAAATGGTTAATGTTAAACGATGATATTTTTTTACCTTAGCAACTAAAATAAATAAATCAAATAAAACACTTGTTTTTGCGAAGGTGAGTACTCTAACTTCTGAGACGGACCAAATTTTTAAGAATCGCTGATAAAATCATGCTTATTTACATCATTAATCTTCAAGTATACCTATTTGTTCCAAAACAGAACACTGTTAGTTGAACAATTATGAATTTGCATGGTAAAATAAAAATATGGGATGAAAAAAGGAAATACCTCATTTCTATTTCAGCTTTAAGGACATATATTTTGAAATACTTCTGTGTAAATGATATTTTTTAATGAACATAGGATCTTCCATGTCGTCGTCAACATTTAGAATAATTAATCCTTGTCTTTTTGTTACTCGGGATAGTGCTACATATAATTGGCCATGAGTGAATACTTTTTTAGGAAGATATAATCCAACACGGTTGAGAGACTGTCCTTGACTTTTATTAATTGTCATAGCGAAACATGGTGCTACAGGAAGTTGACGTCTGTTTAACTTGAGTGACCACTTTGAATCATTAGGAGACATAATAATTCTTGGTATTGTTACTTTCGAGCCAATGTTTTCCGGAGATGATATTTGCACTAATAGACCAGTTATCAAGATGTGTGACAATCAATCTTGTTCCGTTGCATAGTCCTTCACTTTGATTTAGATTCCTCAGAAGCATAACTGGAGTTCCTACTTTTAACTGTACTTCATGATTAGGAATTCCAGGAAATCTTAAGCTATTTAAAAATTCCGTTGAGTACAATAAATCTTCATCATTAGTGTTCACACTTGCTTTACATACATTGTCAGAGCTAAAATATGTTCTTCCTTCACCTTGAATCATTTTCATAATTGTATCATTCAATTCATGGACCATTTCATTCTTAGGAGTAAGTATTGCTCTTTCTTGCAAATATGTTGGGTCATTGTACTTCTGCAAGAGGGTCGGGTAAGCTGCGTCGACGATTGATCCGATTGGATCATTGGATGGCATTATACATATATCAGTAGGCACTTTAATAAGGTCATTGTCAACATCACTATAAAAGGATCCATCCCCAATTTGTAACAACCATTTGTCGAAAGTAGTAACTTCAGCGTCTTCAGAATCAGATACTCTTCCACAACAAAGTCGCATATTTTGTTTCAGCTCATAAATTTAAAGAATGGCCACAAATATGAGGAGTTGAGTGATGCATCTAAAATATCAGCTCGTGTTCCTTTTGGAATCACCGGTAGTATTTGACGAAAATCACCACCAAATACCATTGTAAGGCCTCCAAATGGTTTATTTGCGCTGTTTTCATATTTTAATCGAAGGATATCTCGCAAGGTCCTATCTAAGGCTTCAAAACAAAATTTATTTGCCATTGGAGCTTCATCCCAAATTATTAAAGATGTTTTAAAAAGTAGTTCGGCTAACTGGCTTCCTTGTCTTATTTCACGAGTTGATTCTGCACTAATGTCCAAAGGAATATGGAATCATGAATGTGCTGTCCTGCCATTTGGTAATAAAAAAGCGGCTATTCCAGAAGTAGCAACTGGAAGAACTATTTTTGATTCTGATCTCAGCTTGGAAATTATTGTATTCCATAAAAATGTCTTCCCGGTACCATGATGCCCATTTATAAAAAATAAGCGTCCTTCTTCATTAACAACTGATTTTATTACTGCTTCATAAGCTATCTTTTGACAATCATTTAAAAGAGTGAATGATTTATCATGTACTTCCTTTAAGAAACCTTTATCATATTCTAGTTCCCCATTGATTAGGCGATTCCCTGTGTCATTCATCAAAGTAGAATCTGGAAGTGGCATTCCATGTATGTCTTTCAAACTTTTTCCTATCTTCAGAAGTATGGTTTCTATCTCAAACAACGTATATGATTCAAGTTGTTTTTCATTTAACTTTAAATCTTCCAATTGAAATCTCTTTCGTTGTAATGATGTTATATCTTCTGATAAATTTTCATAGTTTCTCCTCCAAAGTTTGGACGAATCTAACACTTAACAGTGAATTAGTATAGTCACAAACATATTTCTCAACTCATTTCCTGATGCCCAACATGCAGCTTCAGCCAAGCAGTCATTCCATTCTTTATCATCCTCCAATAATCCCAATGCATAGGATGCCTCCTTATAAGTATCATACCGGACTCCATTAATTGTTCTGATGCTTTCAAAAGAAGTGCTTCCTTTGACAAAATTAAGTAGAATTCTCGTGTAAAATCGTTCCCCACTTGCAGGATGTGCGAAGTAAATTCTACCAACTGACTTCCCCTTTTTTCTTCTAGTCCATCTTTTGCATGTTGCGTCCCAGACCCAACGTGTAGGAAAATTTGAATATGTTAGCTTTCACGCATCCTCATATTCTCTGTTTGCCTCAAACCATTTCGTGAATTTTGTTTTTACTATATCGGTTCTGTTTATTATGCTTTCAAGACACCTTTCTTCTTGGAATACTATGGTGTTTTCCCTTAGTAAATGGAATGGAAAACGCTCGACTGCTTGCTGTCTATGATGTATGTCAAAAGAAAAGATCCTCCATCAAGTTTCTGTAGCTGATATGTATCTACAATCTAGATATCTTTTAATCTCACTGTGGGAGTATCTGAGCATTCTATATCAATTGATGCTCTATCAGATCCATTATTCACATATTTAAAAAGGTACTTCACTGATCTTGAGTAATTGGACAACTTGACATTTATATGTGCATCAAATCTGACAATCAAAATCCTGTTATAAGGGACGACATATCTGTTATCTAAAAAGACATTATTTTTATTGACTTTAGTACATGTGTTTCTTCTCCTATAAATTGAGAATCCATCTGCATCAAAAGTTGTTTGATTATTGAACTTCTTTGGAAAATGCTTGGTGCATTTTCCTTGCTTCATACATGGGCATCCTGGATTGAGGTCTCCACAAGGTCCACGCATCATGTAGTTCTTTACAACTTTATAACCATCAGGGTCTACTTCCATATCGGGTATTTCAGCTGTTATCATTGTGTTGATATGATCTATAGATGGACTTTTTAATGTAGGATGCATGAAGAGTAGTATATGTGCATGAGGTAGTCCTCTTTTCTGAAACTCAATTATATATAAACCTGCAGAGTTAAAGGTATAATGTGTTTGTTAGGTTGACGGAAAAGTAATCATTTGTTTTTTTAGCAAAATGTCAACGCTTGAATTAATAACTGGTGTATTATGTTAGTATGTTGAAGTTTGAACTTACATGCAATTATTTTTCCAAAAGGTTGTTTCATTTTCAGATCTTGCATTAATTGGAATAACTTGATTTGGAACACTCTGCATATAATTTCCACCCTGTTATCATCACCAGATTGTTCTAGTAAGCGAAGCATTTCATTTATTTCGGGCCACTTTGGATTGCATGTGAAAGTGAGGAACAAATCTGGATATCCAGCCCACCAGCAAATTGCCATTGCATCTTGATAATTTTGTGCCCGATAGCGAGGTCCTCCGGTGTGAGATGAAGGTAAGATAACTGCTTTTCCTACCAAAGAACAATCTGAATCACCATGAAGAATGGCATCCATTAAGCCAGAATAAAAATCAGCTCTGAGTTTTGGTTGATTATTCTGAATATAACGAAATCTTTCTTCCTCGATTGCCATGTAACCGTCAACAATGTATTGTTGTAATAGTCTACTGGCTAGCAAGAGAGTCTTACCCTCGTTAAGTCTTTGTTGTATTCTAAAGCAATAGAAGTCTCTCATTGTTAATTTTTGTCGCTTGTAAGTCTTGTTGATGACATCTCCCAAATTTATTCCAATTCTATATCCATCTTCACCATATGGGTGTATTAGTGGATATGTCATAGACATAAAACTTGGGTGTAGATCAGAAATTCTTTGAAGTCCATTTTTCCTATGCTCTACAATAATATCTCGCTAGAAGTTTTCTTCCGTAAGATCACCCACTATTAATCCAGCTACTTCAGAAGTTGTGGGTAAATTATATTGTCGACCATCCGTTGTCCTATTAGATAGGAGACGTAGGCGAAATTCACGTTCAGGATGCTCTTTATATCTATCTGTAGCCATTCAAAATGTTTTAACCAATATATTATGCTCCTCCAACATTACAGATAAGCCCTGAACAATTTCAGGATCAATGTCTCCTTCTAGCAGACAATTTATTCTGTTGTTTATCTCATTTTCAGTATCATATATATATAGCTGAGCAAACTGGGGTCTTTTACCAATTTCAGGCAATAAAGATCCTATACGATGATAATTCTGACCACACATCCTGAAAACGTATGGCCCCTTTGAGTAATTGATAGATCCATCAACTCGGCCACCCATGGATGTAAATGCAAACATTGAGTTATAAGCTCTAATATTTTTTTGAAAATTAATACCTAGTTGCCCTGATTCTTTACCCAAAAGATACTTCAGATAAGGTGGTGGTTCCCTCAATAAAGGAAGTTGTACACGACCTCCTTCCATACAACAAAATGAGAATATTGGTCTGTTGTTTGTTTTGTTTTTGTTGTTCGTTCTTCATACCATAAAAGAGCTCCACAATATTGGCATGTGTACTTTGGGGGGGCGAAATTCCAAGTTGTTGTGTAATGGCCTGTCAATTTGAACAATTAAATATAAACATAATCATATAGCTAGCTAATGATTTAGTCATTCAGTTTCTCATATGAACAATCAGTCAAATTTTGACATTTAGATAAGAGATAAATGGGGATGCATATTACCATACCATTTTGATGAATGGGAACATGTCTGCTTGAAAAGTTTGTCAACTTCGCCAACTTCGCCAACTTTGTGAATCTGTTAACAAAACGTATTAGTTGTACTATTAGTCTTTTTGGATGATTCTTGTATTGTTTTTCAATTAAAGCAACTTTTCGCTTCAATCTGGAATACTTCCATCTGCTGTTTTTTAGAGAGCCCACATCCTTATTCAGTCGACTACACTCGCCTGTTGATGCATTTGTATTTTCTTTTTGTTTTAGCATTTGTTCGAGGGAAACTAATTCTGGTAGTAGCTGTTGTAGGAGGTTAACTTCCATCGAAATATTCAATGATCCATTGTATTCTTTAATGATAGCAGATAGCAATCCATTGAACCTGTTATATTTGTTTTGATAGAATATAATATGTTAGCGGTAGATATTTTTGGCTATATCGAAATAAAATATACCCGAGTGATATGTATGTGAGAGTACTTGCTGGAATCGTAGCTTATCAGAAACACAATATGTGTTCTAAATAATGTTATTCAAGTAGAGTAGGAATGAGTATACAAACCACTATTAATCAAAACACTCACCGAGATGATTTTTAAGAAATTGAATGGGATTGCAATGTGTGACTATGCTGCTGCGTAAAGTTTTCTCAAATATTAAAAAAAAAAATATATCGCTCCTTCCTTGAATGTGCACCCTGTTTAATTTGAAGATAAAAATAAATGGATGATTGAATGGTTGTAGAATTTTAATTTGATGAATGAATGTTTGAATAGCTACAAATTTTGAGTGTGATGAATTTGAATATGAATAGAGGGAAGATATGAGAATTGCCTACGCATTTAATAGGAGTGATTTGTATTGATTTGTGGAGAAAATGTAACTGGATAAGATTGGGAGGATGATTTGGGACTTGGCTGGTCATTTAATAGCATAGATCTACTAAATCATTTGGATGGTAATTGATATTAGCTATAATGTTTCAGTTAATGCATACCTACGAATTTGATATGAAATGTCTATGAAATGTATCAGATTTTAGCTCTAATTTGTCCTTTTCATAGGTAGTTAAAGTGAGTTATATATTCAGCTACACTCGACTAAATGTATCAGATTTTAGCTCTAATTTGTCCTTTTCATAGGTAGTTAAAGCGAGTTATATATTCAGCTACACTCGACGAAAACTTGATGCCACCTATAGTTCATCCATTCTTGATGTGTCATAATTAGGCCATGTGCTGGATTAAACAGATTGATTGTTTATATAATTTGCAATATGATTTGGAGTTGTAATCATCTATAAATAAATAAAGCTTCTCATTTCACAGAAAACTCATGGCTTGAAGCTCATTGTAGTATTCTCTTCAAGTTTTCTAAAGCAACCGCAAAGTATTCTCTTTATCATGATTTATGTATGCTTTTGGGAATCATCAAGCACCCATAGTACATGTTTTGGGACAACAAAAAACACCAATGATACGATACAAGTGAAAAAATATAAATATTGACATGGTAGTACAAGGGTTAATCAAAATTGATATCAGTATGTTGTTGTGTTACAAAAGAATCAAGATGCCCTATTCAAGGCACTCCAGAAATTAAAAGAAGGTTTGACGACACATGGATTCGAATGAATTTGAGAAATGAAAGAACGTCTGTGTGTTTCCTCAAAGGAACGTCCCTAAGTCTGATCAGCTACTCTTAGAATGATACTTATTAGTGATATATATAGGTATACCTCTGAGTACGCCATATCATGAAGAGCGAAAACGCAGTATTATATGATAGATGACATCAACGGCCAGTTCTTAAAAAGATTTTCTTTTGGGGCTGATTCATTTTCGTCTTTTGTATCTGATGCAGCCTTCAGAGCCTTGTAAGTATCTTGACGCGGCCTTTCTGAATCATGGTTATGTAATGTTTCCTGCAGGTCATGAGCTGTAAGGATGAAATCTACCAATCTTCCAGCTCAACGACTAAATATGGGAAACCAGAGGAACAGAGGTCAAAGTAGAGAAAGACGAATGGATTAATGTGGTTTGAGAAACAAGGAAAGAGTTGTCTAGACAGATCTCACTCTCGTCTCTCAGAAACATTGCAACACTAAAGCAATATGGATATCTGAAACGATATATATACATGATCATTTATCCATTAAACATTACGCAAAATTCAATTTTTTTCATTCGGTGAAACTTTGATTGTTAACCTGAACGGAAATAAGATTTAACAGAAACTGTATGTATCTTGACAAGACGCGTAAGGAATTAACATAATCATATAGCTAGATTTACTGGAATCCAAAATGAACCAACAGCCACAACCAAGGTGAACACTGATATGCAAAGGCAAGGCAAGAAATAGGGAAATCTGCAAAAAAACATCAAAAGTTGGAGCCAAGAAACACTTCAGTCTTCAACAAACCGAAGAAGACGTTATAATCCTAAAAAGCAAGAGAGCAAAGTACCTCCCAAATAATGAACCTTTGAGAACAAGTCTGGATATTTCTCTGCAGGCTAACAAAAATACGAACATTTTGAGAACAAACATGCATGTTGTATTACAACTTATCATAAAATGACTAACTCTTTATCACTAGCAAACTTACCTGAGCAAGAAAACCTCCTAAAGCTGGGGCAATAATCAATCCAATGCCCCATGCACTACTAATCTAAAAGATAACAAAAATATCAACAAAAATTCCAATGACATTCCTAGTACCGGATATTCGTCATATGTTAGAATTACTTAGAAATCATTTACATCACAGAGAAGCAAGGACATATATTACCGTTGACATTCCTAGTGCTTGATATTCTTCACGAAAAATCTCAGCAGCATATTCCTAAACATGAAAGGTAAGTATGTTAACAGAATAACTGAGGATACGCGGTATTTAATCGTATAACAGAATACCTTTATTGGTCCAAGAAAAACAATTAAACTACCAAGAAGAAATCTTGTTACAACAGCCATCCAAAAGTTGGTACTAAGACAAAAAAAAAAGTATCGAAAACAACCCTGAATTCAAATCAAACGAGAAAATATATATAAACGCATTGATATTGAAATGAATGAAATCAAAACGTAAACAGTTCTATTAAGATTAGACATACGTACACTATAGAAGTGCCAAAAATTATAACTGGTTTTCGTCCATAACGGTCAGCCACAACACCCCAAAAGGCAGATGTTAAAGTTCTTCCAAATATAAATGCAGAACCTTCGTTATTTAAGGAGATTTGTAAGTATTTTTTAACAGAACGCCTATGTAAATATATATATACATCAAGATAGCACAAATAACATAAGCTTACCTATATAACCTGCATAGGAACTAATATCTTCCTCTCTCTTTGCAATGTGAAAGTCCCTTACCTGTAGCATTATCAAAAGTTAGTAAGTCAATAGCTGAATTCAAATCAAACCAGAAAATATATATAAACGCATTGATATTGAAATGAATGAAATCGAAACGTAAAAAATTCTATTAAGATTAGACATACGTACACTATAGAAGTGCCAAAAATTATAACTGGTTTTCATCCATAACGGTCAGCCACAACACCCCAAAAGGCAGATGTTAAAGTTCTTCCAAACATAAATGCAGAACCTTCATTATTTAAGGAGATTTGCAAGTATTTTTGAACAGAACGCCTATGTAAATATATATATATCAAGATAGTACAAATAACATAAGCTTACATATATAACCTGCATAGGAACCAATATCTTCCTCTCTTTTTGCAATGTGAAAGTCCCTTACCTGTAGCATTATCAAAAGTTAGTAAGTCAATAGCTTGCCACAATATATCATGAACTTTAATATTCTGAAGAATGTTTTTAATTTTCTCATGTTCGATTTGGTCAAATAATTTGATATGCATTTTCGTTACAAATAACTAAAATGACTTCGATCGCAGTGAAAGTAAGGAAAACAAATTTTGCTAGTGACATTTTACATTGATTGTGTCCTTACCGTTCCCCATAGCCCTCATCACCACTATCACCACACCCCTGCTTACCCACCTCGACCTCAAATAATATTATTTAAAATTATATACAATATTTATGTAGCCATGAGATTTAGTAGTGCCTGTCAGCCTGTGTAATCCATAACCATCTCACACTTAGTGCCAAAGAAATAGTTATCCAGCTGAAAATGAACAGATGCAATCACGTAACCAGTGTGTTCTGCTTTTGCCTTTGGAATACTATATATCAAAATAAGAACTGAAATACATTATCAAACTGACCTTGTCTATAATGATGCAAACTCTACCAAACATATTTTCTGGGATGGAATAGCACCTCAATACTTCTTGCAAGACCTATCAAATAACACATGATACTTTCAATACAGAGAAACAAATCCAAATTACATAGAGTTGTTTAAGCTGAAACAACACCACAAATGACATTCTTGAGAAGAAGAAATTGAATGACAGGCATTAACTCGAACTTATTTCCAAGGAGATTTGCCTAACTTTCGTCATACAAACAAATTCGCTACTCACTAATCAAAATGTAAAAGTGAAAAAGTCATTTGATTTATCAAAATTTAATAAAAAGAAGTGAAGTTATCATCAATTAATACACATGTGCCAGTAATATAGATGGTTAAAATATGTTAGCAAAATAATTTCAAATGAATTCCCATTTAGTAGCGCCTAAGATTAGCTATCATAAAAGTATCTAACTATTATTTTGTAAGAAGATGACCTAATCAAACTAATTAAAATAAGATGAGTGACTTACTAATTTGTAACAATGTAGATTTTCCCATTTTTCCCGGTTCGCACAAGCACTTTCCATATCACCGATTCCATGTAAACAACCAACCACATCTACAGATGAGGAAGACGTTTTGTTAAAAATGACGTAGTCATTTAAACATTTTAGTGAAACACACTATACTGCTCCTTCAATTTGTTGTTGTTTTTAATTGTTTAACTTGTTATGTATTGGTGTGTGAGTACTTGGGCTGATTGTATCTTTCTTTTCTTTTTTTATATAGTAAAGGATATATTATATTATGTGTTTTTTTAACTATGGAAATTTTATTATAAAAGTGAGAACTCCCGCTCAAGTAACAAAAAATAAACAGTCGCTGGACATAGTCCTAGTTCTGAGTGAGCATCCTTACTCCTTTACTACCTATAGCTCTAGCAACGATAGAAATCAAGCTTGGACAAAACTCTAGACAATTTAGGCTTCTCGGAAACATATTAGTATGTATCTTGGATTATCAATATCACGATTGTAAACAACGTTCGTTTCTCCGTTATCCATAGTTTTCAAGCGATGAGCCAACATATGTACATCATCAAAGCTTGAAAGCCTTCTGGAAAATCTTTCACCAACCTTGGCTGATTCAACAACAAAAGGTTTTTTACTCAACTGACTTACCTTTTCGGGTAGCTGAATATTGCTCTCGGATAACAGAGAATGAAGAGCATTTCCATATGGAAGCATCAAGGTCTGACAAAATAAATGAGTCAAAGCCACCAAAACCACTACCAAAATCCATTTCCTTTTATCAATTTGACACACAGATTGAAACTCCAAGCTGTACTTTATTCTTAAAGTTCAACTCAAAATCAATAGCTCGTCATAGCAATAAGAATCCGCTTCATCATTTCCTGCATAAAAATCTATAATTCGTAATAAGCAATCTTTGTCGCGCCTACTGTCTTCCACTTAAACGATACATATTCTTGAAAAAGATTGAAGGTTCAAAAGCTAGCCCAATCTCTATATAAAGATAGATTTTGAAAAATATGTATTTTACAATATATTCAAGATGTACTAAAATTGAACTATCTACTACATAAGAGCTTGACAACAACAACAACAGATTTAATGAAGTCCTACAAAGTGGGGTTTGGAGAGAGTAGAGTATACACATACCTTTCCCCTAGCTTAGCGGTAGAGAGGCTATTTCCTTAGATCCTCAGCTCAAGGAAAAACAGTCCAGGAAAAGAATAATCAGAACTGAAAGCATACTAAAACATTCTGATCAGTAACTACAATTGCATCTTCAACAAAATCGGAGTCATTTTCCATGGGTTTGACAACTGAATGATTGCTCTGTGGTTTTACCTCATCCTTCTCATTTATGCTCTCATCGATTTCACCAACTTCACTCACATAACCGTTATCCACAGTTTTCAAGCGATGAGCCAACATATGTACATCATCAAAGCTTGAAAGCGTTTCGGAAAATCTTTCACCCTTCATTTTTAACAAATATGTTTTCTGATGTAGGTTGGGTGGAACTGTGTAAGTGATTTGCTAGTGGATGATATTGCTGCCGTTTGCCTTATGGTAGCGTATTAAATTGGATAATTAAGAATATGTTAGTGGGCTGGATTTGAACCGTTTCGAATGGGCTGAATTTGAGTGGTTGTGGGCTGATTAATTAATTATGGCTATTTAGTGTGATCTTTTAAATGAGGGGTTACTTTTATTTTTGATAACAACACAGATTTTTATTTAATGAAAAAGATAAAAAAATAAAAACACAGATTTTTATTTAATTAATTAATTAAAAAGATAAAATAAGGATTTTCAAATAGTGGCCATTTGGGGCTGCCACATCAGCGGTTTTGTATTCACATTTATATATATATATATATATATATAGATTAGGAAGAAGACGTGTTTTAAAAAAATAATATATATTATTTGGAAGGGCATTTTTGACTCATTTTGTAAATATAGGGGCATTCATTGACTAAAGTATTGACTGTAAAGACATTTTTGAGCCAAAGTATTGACGATAAGGGCATTTTTGAGCCACACTATAAACAAAGAGCATTTTGACCCTTTTTCTTTATTTATATAAATAATTTTAAAGATCGAGGTGAGAATATTTATCTTTTTGGTGTTATATATATGAGCGTGTGTAGACAAATCTTTATAAGATTGAAAGTATCACTATCTCTTTCTTTTAGGCCAAAATAATGAATTTTTAAAGTTTTAGTCATAGTAAAATTCAATGAAGGAAAGTTCTGTAATGTTAGTCATTCTAACTTTTTTTCTTTTAAATGGATTGTTGTCACTTTTTCACGTTTTGAATGAATTATTTCTCTTATTTTTGTCAATGATTAATAACCAAATAATCAAACCAAAATTGATAACAATCACATTGATATATATATACATATATATACATGTGTATATATACATATACAAATACACACACACACACACACACACACACACACACACACACATATATATATATATATATATATATATATATATATATATATATATATATATATATATATATATATATATATATATATATATATTATTTGGTTTGATTTGATTTTGATAACTTTAAAACTGATTAAGTTGATTTGGTTTTGATTTTGACCAAGAAGTAATCCAAACTGACCCGTGAACACTCATAGATAGTAGTGTACACACACCTTATATTTACCTCAAAGGTAGAGAAATTGTTTTTAACAAATTCTCAACTCAAGGAAAACATAATCTAAAGCATTGAACAAAAAGAAGTAGTAGAAGAAGTAAACATATATTAACAAAAAGTATCTAGTAATAAAACAACAACTAGACAAAAAAAAAAAAAGAGGAGGTATAATTGAGTAATATTTAATGCGATCCAACTACTACTCACTAATGGGTGATATACCGTGGTTTCACAGTATTTTCAATGCTTTTTCCTCAAGTTTAGTGTGTCCAAAAGCCTTTTTGTAGTAATTTTTATGTAAGTTTCTCTTTATTTGCAGGAAATCTGTCTAAAAGATGAATGTAAAGGTTTTTGAGCAATAAATGCAGAAAAGTACCACCTACGGAGCTTGTGCGGTCCGTAGGTGGCATCGTAGTGCAGCTACTGACAAAAGATGGGGAAGTCTGACCAAGTGTGGGGTTACGGAGTGCGTGACGGACCGTCGTAGCCATGACGGTCCGTCCTGTTGGTTCGTCATGAAGATCAGAGAAATAGTCCAAGTACCCAACTTCCAAGAGTTCAAGTGTTATGGAACGGAGACCCCCCGACGGACCGTTGTGCCTGTGACGACCCGCCATACCTGCCGTCGAGGGTAATGAAGAGAGCAGCAAAAGAAATTGCACAAGTATGGGACGACGGAGTCCATGACAACCCGTCGTGACCACGATGATCCGTTGCGAGGTCCGTCGACCCAATCGCGTTTTGACATATTTCCAGCAAATAGAGTCCTTATTTAATTAGGTTTTTATTTTTTTATAAATAGTTTGAAAAACCTCATTTTTGGGGTTAGACTCTTGATTATTAGACTCTTTTATAGTTAGACTCTTGTTTATTTGAGCTTCTTTTGTGGATTAGACTTGGTGCTTATTATTACACTTTTGGAGAATCTTTAGTCTTCAATTAATTTAAGTAACTGATTGTTGGTGATTTTTGTTGATTAATCAAGTGAATTACTAGATTTTATTCTTTCTCATTGAAGTAAGTGCATGAATTCTAATATTACATATTTGAATATTGTGATTATGACTATGGGTAACTAAACTCCATAACTAGGGTTGTGGGAATATAGGCGAATAATGAGGTAAAACCTAACAAAAATAACAATTCTAGAATAGTATCTTGCATGTATTGATAATTCTTTCGCTTACAAGTCTTTTTAATGGATGGACAACGTTAGAACTCGCCTTAATGCTACTTGCCGGACCAAGGAGGTAGATAATAAGAAAAGAATTATCAACATAGATTTAGTGTATACTATCTAATAGACTAGTATTAATTGGTACGAGGTAATAACTTAGTCAAATATCGAATGTGATGCTTAGTATGAGGTAAAGGTAAGGGTTAGTATTGCAACACACGTAGCCGGACCAAGGTGTGGAGTGAAATTTTCTAGATGCCGGACCAAGGATTTAGAAATACATAACTTATCACTTTGTATGCAAGATACTAGGAGAGAATTGTTATAGTCAGAATTATCAAGTTAGGAACCTGTGGGAAACACGTAAACCCTAGTTACTTTTATTAATTGATTAAACTCCAACATTTGAAGCTGTTAGTTATCTCCTTAATATAGATAGTTATTTTCATTCATTTAGAAGTAAAACCCCCCCTTTTATTGTCTTTGCTTTCCAAGGAAATAATTGACTAAATAGTAGTAATAATAGATTGAAGTTAAGTCTGAACTATTTTCCTCGTAGGAACGATCCCAACCTCATTAGTTGGGTTCTTTACTTGATACGACCGCTTTACTTCTTATTTGAGAAGTAAGTTTGAGCGTATCAATGGGTAGCTTACAAGTCTTGAACATGTATGAGGATCCACAATGAATTTTTTAGAGATTAGTGACACGTATATGTTTAAGGGAATCTCAACCGATCATATGAGAATCACTCTATTCCCATTTTTTCTTTGTTAGAAAAAAAAAAGGTGGTTGACATCAAATTATATTACCTTGTAAAATGATCAAAAAAATTCATAAGTTTTTTTTCATTTGGGAATATTCAAATATTGAAATTGAGATATTGAGATTTAAACAATATGGGAAAAGTCCAAATCTCTCTTTAAAGATTGTCTAGTGCATTACTTTAAAATGAATAAGGTGTTAACTCGCACAATCATTGAGAGATTGAAATCACATATGATGATATTTCTAGAATCAACATTAACATGTGGTTAAGCTTTAAAAAAGACATATGTTGAGTTATACGTGTTTCTAACTTGAATCTCTAAGATAATATCTAGAATGAATAGCAACATATTGAGAACTGTGGTGAAAAAGAGTGCATGCATATTTGAGATTGACCAATCTACAAAATTAGCAACACAATTATAATTGGTAATATGTGGTAACACTTACAATTAACACTGGCGCAACACAATCATTTATAAATGTGGTAACACTTATAATTTACAATATTTTAAATTTTTTATAAATGACTAGCACCCCTGCTCTTTTTATGAGTTAGCTACTCCGTTGTGCGCTATCTTCTCTTCACACCTGGCCACCCCGGTTCCTTTCTGCTTTTTTTCTTGCGATTCACAGAGAGATGATAATCAAATCTATGGTAACACTTACAATTAAGACAGACGCAACCATTTAAATTTCTCATGAAATTGAAATCAAAGGCAAAATATTTATCAAAATTAATATAAAAACCAAAAGCAATAGAAGGGTACACAATTCAATGCTCAATCATATAATATAGAGAAATCATGATTGATCAAGTAAAGATAAGTGATATAAAAAACTAGACACTTACAATAAGCAATCTAAAGAACTAGATAGGAAAGATAGATGTATTTCTAAACAGGGAAAGTGCACAAGTACCCCCTAGACTATGACTGAAATTTCAGAGACACATCTTACTAAACTAAGGTCCTATTACCCCTGATTTTTTTTAAAAATTTTTTATACCTTTTTGTCTTAGTGTGGAATGCGTGTACATAATCATTATCTAAAATATGTAGGACTAATTTTATTGTAAATGTTGTATATGATGCTTCCGGAGCCAAGGATAACTTTTTTCTTTAAAAACACAAAAGACTATATCAAAAAAAATTAATCAAAAGGGCAAAATCGCTCTAAAGGCAGCGATATCTTAAGTGCAATATTAACTCCGTTTGCTGGGGCAAAATCGTTGTCCCGGTAGAGATTTTATAAAAAGAAATAAAAAATCTTTCTTAAAACTAAAATCACTGCTCCAACAGTGATTTTTCAAACTTTTTTTTCTATAATCGCAGCCTCAGCAGCGTTCTTTTCAAAAAAATAAAAATAAATTGAAATGTGTAAACATGCAGCGATTTTCTTAGCATTCACTTCGATTTTCTTAAAAAATAACAGTAGCATTGCATTTAACTTTTTTTCTTCTAAATATGGTTGTCCATGCAGCGATTTCCAAGGTTCTTTTTTATTAAAAAAAATAAAATTGACAAAACCGCTGTTGCGGCAGCGATTTCAACTTTTTTAACGGCAAAGACGGAGTTAATTTTGTACTAAAGATATCGCTGCCTCTGGAGCGATTTTGCCCTTTTGGTTAAATATTTTTTGACATACCATTTATGTTTTTTTAAGGAAAAAAATTGTCCTTTTGGTTCTGGACTTATTAAAAATATGGAAACCAAAATTACTATAAGACGTACAATTAATATTGGTGTAACCACCCAACTGCTCATAGAGTGAAAAGTACGAATAAAATGCTTATCGAATTGAGTATATAAGTCAAAGCAACCTAACATGTCATGACCAGAGTCTAGACCCCAGACGAGTTCGGCGTCGTTGACCTCTCAGAGGTCGCAGACAAGCCTACTTACGTCAATCTGACTTCGTCTAGGTTAATTTTAGCGGAAAATTCGAAACTTTTTTGTTTCTTAACATACATACTAATCATTTTATTAGATTCATAATTGTTCACCATCAACCATCTAACATTAAGATCATCAAATGAAAGAAATATTTTAATATAGCATTAAATGTATACTTGCCAAAATGGCACCAATACAATGTATGAACAAAAACGAAAAAAATGCTAGTGGAACATACTCCACTAGCTCAATCCTATAACTAAGCTAGAATATAATAGGCACTCATACTCGAAAGCATGAGGTTTTACCAAGTTCGGATGAATGCTCCACGTCCGGATGGTTTCAGCGTCAACCTGTAGCTCTAGCGTCCACTTGTGCCTACACCTAAAATTGTAGAGTTGGTGACATTTCCAAATTTGGATTAGGAAACTGAGAGAACTTTTCAAATTTGGATTAGGAAAGTCATTCCATGAGAGTAACATGTATTATCATATTGCATACAACACATAACACATAACATATTGCATATAGCACATAACATTTTTCATATTACGTTCATATGCCATGAGACCTTAGAATCATGGACATGTCACGGCCCAAAACCGAGCCGCGACTGGCACCCACACTTAACCTACTATGTGAGCGAACCAACCAATCTAAACCCAAACATATTGAATAAAATACAATGCGGAAGACTTAAACTCATTAACAAATCAATTAAACAACTTCTAAAATTTATAACTCATTATCCCCAAAATCTGGAAGTCATCATCACAAGAACATCTATGATCAAATTACTAAACTAAGAGTATTCTAAGAAAGCTAAAACAAGTAAAAGCTAGTCCGTGCCGGAAGTTCAAGGCATCAAGACATGAAGTGGAAGATCCAGTCCAAGCTAGAAGCATTAGCTCACCCTGAAATCTGGCTTGATGAAGACTGGCTAGAGTTGCGGTTGAGTTGAAGACGACGGAACGTTTGCTGCACTCCACATATAACAAAGAAAGAAACAAACAAGTAGGGGTCAGTACAAAACACGAGTACTGAGTAGATATCATCGGCCAACTCAAAATAGAAAACAGTATACATTAGATAATATCATAAATCAACTACAATACTCAACATGTAGCAACAATAAGTACTAAATCATTAATAAGTACCACCAAGTTCATCCATGAGGACTCAAGCCTCAATACCATACTCATTTGGGAATTAGGTTCATTACATTGAGTATATTAACATCTTTCAAGATTCATTATCTTTCTTCCTCTTGTGTCGGTACGTGACACTCCGATCCATATTCTATCCTGGTGCCGGAACGTGGCACTCCGATCCTCATTCTATCCTGGTACCGGAACGTGGCACCCGATCC
>CM064965.1:54366377-54388867 GCA_032847665.1 Solanum chilense
ATCAAGCCTTCTTTTATACCAAGGCATCATCAATCTCATTATATAATTTATCAAGCCTTCTTTTATACCAAGGCATCATCATTAACAAAGTGAATTAGGGTTTCTTTCAAGATTTGGGATTCAATAGCTTCATCATGCTTATTTTATCACAATCACATAATCATATTCATGCAAGCATACAATTAAGCATATAGAAGGGTTTACAATACTACCAATACATATCATTCGCTATTAAGAGTTTACTACGAATATCATAGAAACAAAACCATAACCTACCTCCACCGAAGATTAGTATTCAAGCAAGCAAATTTCCCCAAGCTGCGTTTCTTCTTCTCCCTCGTTCGATCCTCTCTCTCTCTCTTTTGTTCTTTCTATTTTCTTTATTCAAACCCTCTTTCTTTTACCCTAATTAACATATAATTAAGTGTAAAAGATGACAATAATAACCCACTAATTAACTCAAGGTTACCTCTTTTATCCCCCAAGAAATTGAGTTATTAATATAAACCCACGAATTTTATAATTATAGCAGGAATAGTCCAAAACGCCCCTTTAAAACTTAACAGAAATCCGACCCCGCCTGGGATTTACGCAACCTGTGACGGCCCGTCGTGCCTGCGACGGTCCGTCATGCAGGTTCGTCAGAGACTCGATTTCCTTAAGGAGTCTGTGACGGCCCGTCGTACCTACGACGGTCCATCCTGCACTTCCGTCACGACGTTCAGAGAATCGTTCTCTGTACCAAATTCTCAAGAGTTGAAGTGTTTTGAAACGGGCTCACGACGGTTTGTCGTACCTATGACGGTCCGTCCTGCAGGTCCGTCACAGAGTTCAGAGAGTCGATTTCAGTACTCAGATTTCAGAATTCCTAAGTGTTTTGGAACGAGACACCCTCGACGGTCCGTCGTGCCCATGACGGTCCGTCGTGGGTTCCATCGACTCAAACAGTTTTTCCAGAAATAAAATCTGCTGCTCAAAACGACTAAACAGGTCGTTACAGGACATGACATCAAAACTTCCCGAAAATGAAGGCTCAACATATGAGACCTCAAATAGGGAGCCTTCTTTAGCAAACACAGAGTCTGCTTTATTCATTCATACGTACTTCATTTCATTTCATTCATAGGCTAGTGTAAACAACCAGCTATACCTAGAATGTAGTTTAAGACTTTCATCGGGTTCGCTGTGCAATGATCAAGAATGACCTAGTGTCATTAATTAAGTCTAGCTCACCTCTTGATTATCCTATCTAACACCTTTGGTATCATTCATTTCATTATGTACATCATTTGAGGTTGACCTCATTCATTCATGGGGAACTCTAACTTTAACCGACATATATCATGCGAGCATCATGAAATCTAGTGTTCCCCCACACCGAAAAGAGGTGGAATCACCGGCCAAAGTGACCCAAAACATGCTAGCGTACATGGGAATCGAACCCCGCCAAATTCCTATATTGGCAGTATAGGTTGGAGACTTAAATATATAAGGAGACCCATACCCGGCATGCCGGACAGTCTCATCTCATGAGAGTTACGTAAACCTCCACCTTTCCTAAATAAGGCATCACTGCTCATAGCTAGCCTATTGGTGCTCAGTATAAAGTTTCATTACATTCAACTCATACGTCATGGAAGCTGGCTTCTAGTATGAGGACGTCATAGCTCAACAGATGATTTCTCATCTCATCATTAGTATTAAGTATACATTATTCGAAATACTTTTATTAGAGTGTTCATAGAGATTGATCTCTTCATTAACTTTACATTCTCATAGGTGAGTACATTTTGGTAACATTTACTTAGGCTCATTTGAGATTGCTCTCATCTTTCACATTTGTCTCTTATCATGTTGTCACCACATTCATTAACATTAGCACATTTGCTCTTCATAATTACTCACCCCTTTTTACGTGAATGTTCATTTCATCATATGACAATGCACTTGGCCATTTGTGTGTTTCACACTCTTACTTAACCCTTCTAGGATTTCATCATTTCATTACATACTATTTATTTCATTACATACTATTCATTTCATTGTAGGCCAATGCACTTGGCCATTTAGTGTGTTTTACACTCGTACTTAACTCTTCTAGGGTTACATCATTTCATTACATACATCTTAGGTTCACCTATTTTTAAATGCATGCTTGACTTATAGGTCTATACATACAATCCATGAGGCTTCATTCATAGTTCGTTTAAGTGATTCATATCTTCCTAAGATTATATGGTACAAGACTTATGTTTTTGTATGTATTCCAAGATTTTGATTTCGATCTAAGTAGGCAGCATTATTCTTGAACATCTAATTCACGTATGACTTATGTATCAATACGAAATTTGGGCAAGGGAACCTTTCAAATCCCTTGGACAACACTTACATTTTTCATTTATTTTATTTTGGTCCACACGGCTTGGGGACCCAAGATCAAGCCCAAACGCCTTCATTTTCTTGTAATTTCTTTTCTTTAAATTTTCTCTTTCTTGACCGTGAGGTTCTGGGATCGAACCCCCACAACCCTTTTTATTTTAATTTCTTTTTCCTTGACTTTTTCGAGTTGATCATGTGGATGTGGGTTCGAATCCCCACAGTCTCACTTTATTTTTCTCTTTAATTCCTAAATCATCCTAGAGGTCGTGGGTTCGATTCCCACATGCCTCAACATTTATTTTCTTTTAATTTCCTTAAGTCTGTCTGAAAGGTTGTGGGTTCGAATCTCACTCCTCTCATTTCTTATTTTCATGATTTCATTTTCCAGCCAAGACCACGATTTAAATCCCCCTCACCACAATACTTTTAACTTACTTATTTTCATGATTTTTAACATGGTGAGGTCACGGGTTCGACCATTAGTGGCCTCACTTATTTTTCTTCATTTTTCATAACATTTTAAAACATTTTAACTTGACCTAATTTCATCAACTTATGGTTGGAAATTTTGTAATTTTTCAACATCTTTTTCATCAAGTTACACGTTAGTTCTTAGTAAAATTTCATGGTTCATTTATAACGTTTTAGGTGCATTTTCATGGATTCGTTTAGCCAAGAGTTTCTCACACAATTCAGCCACATTACACTTCATATGAACATCACGATTTACATAAACATTTGTACATAAAATACAAAAAACTAACATACCATTTCAAGTCCTAATCCGTGACCAATAGTCACGACAATACACCCAAACGCACGTAAGTCATATATTCGGAAAACATAGATTGTCATTCATACGATTCCAAACACACTTTCATGAACATATTCATCATGAAAACACATTACATGCCTAATATCTACCAGCAAACATACCCAACCTACGAATCAACGGGAGCTAGTGACAGGGACATGCAACGGGGAACAATCCTAATTTTCGGATTAGAATATATTGAACCTTAAGGGGTCTCTTGGGAAAGGGATCAATAGAGAAGAGAACCCATACCTTTTATGACGTTCAAACCTTGAAGTTGCTGCCCAAACCTTCTCCAACACTCACGTCCAAAACCAAGTTTCAACACCAAACTTTCGATGGAAAACCCTCCCTTTGCCTAACGTACTTTGCTTGGCGTTTGATTTTATTTTTCGTTGTGAGTTCTTCAAGTTTAAAGAACTTTGGTAAATTTTCTGTTCTTGTACGTTATTTTGGCGGAGAGAACGTGAAAGAGAATGATAGAGACGTGAGAAAGAGATGAGGGTGAGAGATGAGAGTTTTCTTAGGCTTAGGAGTCTAGTTTAGGACTTAGTCAACTAAGGTTTTATTAAATGGTAAAAATCTGATTTCCCTTTTATTTTAAATCAGCCAATAAATAACAAATATTAATTAATTACATTAATTTACTAACTTAAATAAAAAAACAATTTAAATCATTGCTTCCACCTAGGTTCGAACCCGAGTGAAGCAAGACTTCACTTCAAGAGACCATTTTCGGCCCTCTCTCTCCAAAATGCCCCTCCACCTTATTAATTAAATAATTAATTATATATTTAGGGTAATTATGATACTACCCTTAGCCTGGAAAAATATCATTTTACCCCTAGACCCTCCAAAACTATGATTTTCCCTTTTTAAGTCTGGTAAAGACTCATTCGAGTAAATCTTCGTATTCGAGAGCCCTACATGGCTGGAACCAACCTTTCCTAGCTCAACTAACTCCCCAAGTTAGTTGGCTTGGCTGTTGTAAGGGTTCCGAGGTCTGGTTCTACGCGCATCAATTCGTGTGAACCCTGGTCTAATCGTAGACATTCTAGACACATTAAACATTCCTTATCATATCTATTTTTAGGGTTGTTACATAACATCAACCAAGTTATATTAAAAATATGCTTAAAAAATCATAATTAATTAAGTGAAGAGACAATTGATATGAAAAATTAAGAATTTGCAATAAGAAATCTAGAGAAGCAAATGGTATAGATAGATGGAGTTCAAAGTAAGCGACTGTATAGAGATTTATCAAGTGATACATGTCCTAACCTCAAGACCCCGTCCAACTCAATTATTTATTAAGTTGGAAAAAGGATCAAAATTACCCCTCAACTTTGTTTTATTGGTTGACTTTATTTCTGCCGTTAAAAACAAGTTATTTTTACTCATGCGATCAATAAACTTAACAAATACACCCCTCCTTGGATGGAAAGCCCCATATCAATTAGAATTATCCGATTTTACTTAAATTATCTAATTTTAACCCGACCGACCCACTTAATAATATAATCCATTTTTAAAATCCAAATCAACTTCGTTTCCCACCACCACCCTCCCCGAAATCTCCTTTACCACCATTGTAAAAATCATCACCAAATAGTATAATGTATCCTAACCAAGAACCTCTTTGATTTGTTTCTTTTGGTCCTACGTCAATGACGTGGGCAGGGGAGGATCTACGTGGCACAGTGGGGGTGCAACGACACCCAGTGATCTCAGAAAAAATGTTGTACATATATGTATATTAATTGAATATATTAGTTTTGCCACCTAATAAATGTATTGCAGAACAACTCAATTGACGAAGGAGAGGATCTCCCACCTAGCCATCACGGGTTCGAACCTGGCTAATAACACTTTCTTTTTTGCTTGCTCTTTTTTTTCTTTTATTTTCTTTTTCTCCACTGATTCTTATTTATTTATTACTATTCTTTATTAATTCAAATCGATCCATTTTTTTCTTTTCTTTTTTCTACATTCATTCTGATTTATGAGTACTATTCTTTATTAATTAAAATTCACCCTTTTTCATAATTAATTTTGAGTTTTTTATTTTTAACTTTCTCTTGCACTAATTATTAATCTCTTGATATGAGTAAAACGTGTTTATTTTTTTATCAATTAGTGAGTACTGAATTATGAGCATCAATAAATATTATTAAGAATATATTTAGATAGTAGTTTTAAAAAAAACATAAGTTTCAAAAAGATTTTTTTTTAAATTTAAAGGTTCTTTCGATCTTCATCGACGTTTTTGCTATATAAGATGACTATGTTGAAAGTACAAATTTTTTTTCTTTCTCAACTATATATCTCCAACAACACATAAAGTCAATGGAAGATGAATATATTATGTTGATACTGTTAAATGGTTTATACAAGCTCAAATTTTAACGTAAATTTTTTTTCCCTAAAAGTTTCAACAAATAAGTCATCTAATTCCAAAAAGGAAATAAAAATTGATTGTTTTGTTATCTCTAATTACATAATATCTAAAAAAATATTCTACATGCATATTTGATCGATTTGTTTATAAAAATAAAAAATAATAATAACCTGAATTGCAACCCAAAATTAAAACAACCGGTACTTTTTATCTTGCTTGAAAGTTGTGACACCCCCGACCTCCAGATTCTAGATCTGTCTCTGGACTTGGGATATGAAACCTCAAATTTCACATATAAATCTCCCTTCTTGCTACTATAATGTAGCGGCATCCCTTCGCCCGTAAACTTCCTCACTTCTTTAGGTTTAGCATTCCCTAGTGAAGAATATAAACAATGATTTCAGTACATGATTATACAATCAAACATACACGATTAGTATCGGATATATATATTTATATATATATATATATATTTGCAACAAAGTTTCAATGAGATCCAATAATTGTCTAGATATTATTTTGTGCCTTCAAAGCAAAATTTAAACGCCAAAACTTTATAATGGAACTACTAATTTTGTAGTTTTGCAACAAAGAGATCAAACATCACTATTTGTATCTTTAAGCCTCACTGATGGGGTACTCTAACACAACATTTTTGCTTGAAAGTTTCCGGTAAAATGCAGGAAAAAATCTCCAGCTTGTACTCTATGTTACGCTCCTTAGGGTCAAGTAGTCCTTCAAGGCGGTGAAGGAGATTTCGATGGTGGTGGTGGTGGGAAATAAAATTAATTTGGATAAGAAATGAATTATATTATTAAGTGGGTTGGGTTGGGTTAAAATTGGATAATGTTAATTGATTTGAGGCTTTCCATTCAAGGAGGAGTATGTTTGTTAAGTTTATTAATGGCAGGAGTAAAAATAACTTATTTTTAACAATAGGATAAAGTTAACCAATAAAACAAAGCTGAGATTTTAGTTTTTCTTTATTATGATTATATATAACATATCAATTTTTAAAAAAAAAAATTGACAAAACTTCTCACAAGTTAATTTGGATTACATTTTAACAAAACTTTTAATGAATTGAAATAAATTGAACTAATAAATGGACAGACAAACTTAAACAAATTAAATTTGATTTTATTACCCCAATGATTATATACAATGTATCCAACAAAATTACATATCAATATACAATAAAATTTGAGGAACAAATACAATATATCCAACAAATATGGATTGAATAAATACCTAGCAATCATATACAGCTTCAAAGGAATAGATACATAGCAAATCAATATAACTCTAAAATAAATCATAATTAGATAATTATACTAATGAGCATATGCTACGTGGCCTCCTTCCTATCTTTCACTGTTTCCGTGCGAGAATTTAAAACTAAAGAAAATACTTCTTTTCTTCATTTCAGAAAAAATGGCAGTTGTTACAGTGTTGAGGGGCGTCTCTCATGGCCGCTTACCACTACTCACTCACTCTCAGGTCTGCTTCTACTACCTCTTTTATCATCTGGGTTTTTTGAATCTTGAATTTAATTTCATTCATTTTGCAGTTTCCGATTGTTACACCAACAAACATTGCTTATCGGAATCGTCCCAATGTTTTGCGAGTTTTTGCTCGTTATTCTCAGACACAGGATCTATTTACTTCTCGTCTTCAAGGTGTTTCACTTTCTGCCCTCTTTATTTTATTTTGTCATTCATAAGCTGTTTAATTCCCTTTTCCCCTATTAGTCAAACATTAGCAGAATTACAACGTCTGTCAAAAAATCTCTCTTTATGTTATGGGCTTGTGACTTCAGCTGCGGAAATAGCCTCTTGCAGAGATGCACGATGAGACTGTGTAGGATACAGTACCCTTATGGTCCAACCCTTTTCCGGCTCCATTCATAACGGGAGTTTAGTGCTCCGGGCAATCAAAATCTTTATAATTAAGGGGAAAATTATTTATGAAAGAGCATATTACAAGTTGAAAATTATGGTTCTTGAGTTTCTTCAGTGGGATTATGTTGTCAATTATCATAAGAAGAATATCCCTGAAAGAAAGTCAGTATATTGAACTTGACCACTTTATTCTATTAATTTGCATTTGACAGTCCAGATGCCTTTTGCTTTGGGTTGTTCTGAGTTTTGATTTGGCACAGATGTTTTAATTCACCTTATTAACAGCACAAAATCAGTTTTACACCTTTTTTTTAATAGGTTTAGAAGCTTTTCTTTTTACGCTTTGGGTGCGCACAGGGTAAAACCCCCGCTCCTATGCAATAGCTCACAAACCACATAGGAGAGGTAACCTGCACTACGTAAGCCCGCTGCGACGAGCTTGACCTAGAAGGCAAACTCCTTGCTTTCGCTGGCAAGGAGTTTCAAACTTGAGACCTCCAACATGGAAGTCCCAAGCCCAAACCACTGGGCAACCCCGAAGGGTTAAGAAGCTTTTGGAAAATGCTTCGCATTTTAAGTATTCTGAAATACTTCGTAGTTTGTCATTGTTGAGCTTAACTCAAGCTATTTTTTTTTCCATCTGGTAGATCGTCTAGAGAACTTGCCCAAACTTGTGGAGGATATTGTCCAAACATCTCTAAGCACAGGTCCTCGTGGAGCCTTAAGGTTAGCTCAGGGTGTCCAAGCTGTAGTTGGAGTAGGCAGTGAGTGGCTGCAAGATGTATCTAAGGTAACAACTTCTAAGTGCTAATACTATCAACTTATTCTCAGTAAAAAACAAATTTTATAAGTAACTAATAAGAAAATTTCATGGTGTGGTTTTTTCTTTTTTGAGATAATGGTGTGGTTTTGTTTTATCAACATATTTAAAGGGGTAATTCACAGTTGATTGTATGCTGTTTCCCAATTCCGATTAAGGTTCATGATGTTCTGAACTAAATTACTTACAAATGTATAAATTGAAGTTTTGTAAGTTTGGTAAAACCATATACCAGCTTAGTGGTAGTCATTACTATAGCAAAGCTTCTTTAGTCAAACTCCTTGAGCTTTCAAAACCACGCAAATTTAGAATCCACAATTCAACCTGTACTTGAGCAATATTTAGACTAAAGCACCCTACTCCCACAACAAAAAGGAAAGAATCTGTTTTGCCTGTTCTCTTGACTTATCTTTCTAATCTACTTCACCAAGTTCTTTCATAGATTTAGACTCTTAAAAGGTGTAATTTTCTTTAATTTTATTATAATTTACTTTTTTAGACGGCAAACTCGTCCACTGGACTACCATCTCAGCTGCAGCTTGGGCTATTATCTCCCCTATATTTGAGGAAATTGTTTGAACGCATGGGTGCAACTTATATCAAATTAGGTCAGGTAAGGATGAAGCAAGATAATCTTACTTGCTGTCGTGATCTTTCAATTACATGCCAATGACACGTGACTTATACTTTATTGCCATGCCGTTTTCAGTTTATTGCATCCGCACCCACGTTGTTTCCACCGGAGTATGTTCAAGAATTCCAGTACTGTTTTGACAGGGCTCCTGCAGTTCCTTTTGAACAGATCCAAACAATCTTGCGTGAGGAGCTAGGCGGACCAATTGATACCGTGTTTGAATATATTGATCCCACACCAGTTGCCTCTGCATCAATTGCTCAGGTTCATGATTTTTTTTTTTCTTTTGTATTGTGTTTCATAAAATTGATGATTCCATCCTTCCAAATGTTTTATCATCTGCTCTCTTAAATGGCTCAACTATGTTAAGTTTTCAGGTGCACGGTGCAAGAATAAGAGGCACAGGGGAGGATGTAGTGATAAAGGTTTTGAAACCTGGAATAGAAGATATTTTGGTAGCAGATCTGAACTTTATTTACATTGCAGCACGTATCCTGGAGTTTTTGAGTCCCGATCTAAGCCGTGCATCTCTGGTATAATGCATATAATTTTTAACAAATTTACTGTGACTGCTGATATGATTATTATTTTCCTCTACAGTTTTTACTCTAGTTATTAAACTCAAATTCTTAAGAAAAAGCATCCCCCTGCCTCTTCATCAACAAAAGGAAAGAGGAGTGGTTCTTGAAACACATACTACTTTCTGGAACAGCAAACTAAACTAAAGTAATGTGCATCTCTTACACCATAACTGCAATTTAAACCTGTCCAATGTAAATCCATTCTACTCATTGGTTGGATTCTTGGATTATACGTACCAAATTGCAATGTTATATAAATTTTTCCAATAGGTTGAAGCTGTGGCCCTGTTGTATCTCTTTTATTCATACTATTGTTCAAATTATACATTTTTGTATTTTAAAATTTTATTTTTGGTGACTAGTACATGTGAACTTGTTGTGACTGGAGCATGTTTCCATATAAACAACACTTGTGCTTTTGTCTTTGTCTCAAGCTTCCTCACCACCCTGTCCCAAAAAAAAATCCTTATTTGCAACTTTTATGCAGGTTGCTATTGTCAAAGACATACGAGAATCAATGCTAGAAGAAGTTGACTTCAACAAGGAGGCTACAAATGTTGAGTCGTTTAGGAATTATTTAGAAGCCATGGGACTAACTAGGCAGGCCACTGCTCCAAAAGTCTACCGTCAATATAGTACTAAGCGTATTCTGACTATGGAGAGGCTATATGGAGTACCATTGACAGACTTAGACTCTATTAAGTCACTGGTTTCCAGTCCTGAAACAAGTCTTATTACTGCCCTTAATGTTTGGTAACACTTCTGATCTTGTTTTAGTCTGTTTGGTTTTTATGTTCAGTTTAATCTGACCAGTAGAGTTCGCCCATATGCAGGTTTGGAAGTCTGCTTGCCTGTGAATCTTTCCATGCCGATGTACATGCTGGCAATTTGTGGCAACTACGTGATGGGCGTATTGGGTTCCTTGACTTCGGTACACACACATCTTCTCTCTCCATCCTTCTTTTGGGTATTTTTTGGCTACTAAGTAGGCCGAAATCTTGTGTGGGCAGTGGATAATTGGTCTCAGCTGCTTCATATTTTTTATGTGTTTCTTCAGAAATTATATAATTCTCTCTTTTTTTGTCTGAGCCCAGGGCCAGCATGACAATCATTTAAGAGAAAGAAAGTGCATGAGAATAGTTTTCAGATAAAAACTACAAGGAAAATGCACAAGATACGGAACTTATGTCCTAGTGGATATTCTGCTCAGTAAAAGGAATAATTGGTTAAAATTGACATCTAGCAAGATACTCAGTTTTGTACAAAGTTTTACTGAATACTCCCTCTATCCCAATTTATGTGGCGGGGTTTGACTGAGCGTGGAAGTTAAAAAAGAAAGACCTTAGAAACTTGTGGTCTAAACACAAGCCAAAGAGATTTGTTTTGTTATAAATCATCTTAAGAACAAAATGAGAAGTTTAAAGTTAAATTGTTTCTAAATAAGGTAGTATGACATTCTATTTGGAACAGATTAAAAAGGAAAGTATGCTGCATAAATTGGGATAGAGGGAGTATTAGTTATCTACCTGATTTTTTCAAGAAGCTTATATTGTTACTGAAGTCTTAGGATCACCAACTTTTGCTAGCAAATAGTTTACCAACATGGATGGCAAAGCAATATCTGACCCATTTGCTGGTTCAGAAACTGCTGACTAGTCATCATGGATTCTTTTTCTTAACTAAGGGTTCAGAAAACTATGTTCTGTCTTTTTTTTTTTGGTCAATGAGTAACATTTTTCATTCAACCAAAATTCTCCATTCAAAACAACTAACTCTATTTGGACTTAGAGCTAGCTCTCATTAACACTTGAAATACAAAAAAGATAACTCAAAAATTAAGCTACCAACTATAATGAGGAAAACATCTAAGTAGGATTCCCTATCAATTGATCTAAATGAGGCTTCCTGTTGCTGTGCCTTTGTCCTTCAATCTGCACTTGTATAGCTATTTCCTTCAGTCTCTGTGTTGTGCTTCCCTTCTTGGCATTAAACCTCCGATTATTTCTTTCAATCCAAATGTTGTACATAATTGCTGCAGAACAGAATCCCAAGATTCCAGCTCTTGGTCTACTATTCTTGACCCTGCTGATCATCCATTTGACTTCATATTTCCCAGCTGCCTACTTGTCTGTGATATCCTAACCAGTTCAGCATTGCTTTCCAGACATATGAAGAGTAAGGACAAGCATATTATAGGTGATCGAAGTTCTCTATATGACCAGTATTGCATAGAACACAGTTTGCATCCACTTGTATACCCCATTTCAAGACTCTGTCTACAGTAGAAAGCTTCCTCTGTAATGTCATCCACAGAATGAACTGTTGTCTTGATATCATACCCTTGACCTGAAGTCCTGAACCAAGTGTTTCCATTCAACTTGAGGATATTGAGGTCTAAGTGTCACATAGTGGTTCTTGATGCTGGCTTCAGGCTTCTTCCTTCCTCCAATAGGTCCAACATCATCTTTATACCATGTCCTTGCATCAAAAATCTTCCTTATAATCCAACATGCCTGCTTTGGGGTGGTCATCGTATATAGGTCTTTTCTTTTGATGTAGAAAGTATGGATCCACACTATCCACAACTTGTCCTTCTTCTGTCCTAGTGCCCATAATAGTTTGGATAGGGCTGCCTTATTCCACAAATGCCCATCAATCACACTTAATCCTCCTGCTGCCTTGGGCATACAAACCTTATCCAAGCTACCAGTGCTTTCCTTGAACAATTATTACTACCAGTCCATATAAATGTTCTGCATACAGTTGTCACCATTGTGATAATCTTCTTTGGTAATAAAAATATTTGTGCCCAATAAGTTTGCATCTCAAATAGAACACTCTTGATGAGTTGAAGTCTGCCACTATACGATAGAAACTTTAATGTCCAGCACTTCACCCTAGCTATCATTCTCTCAACTAGGGGTAGACATTGGTGAATATGTTCTGTCTTATTCCTGGTCAAACTTCAATAGATTATTTAGCTCTAGTTTCCCGATGAGAATGTTATTAGCAGCTAGTTTGATTTATTTAGCCACATATACTGATCTTGTGCAGACTGTACATTATTTTTTTCCTATGGTTGGGGTATGGACATGCTAATTTAAGTTAAATATCGAAAATGGGCATGCCAATTGAGTTAAAACTTTCCTGTTAACATCTTTTCAATCAAACGGAAATACTAAAAAAAGTTAAGGATTTCCTATGCAGGAATTGTTGGTCGCATATCTCCAAAGACATGGGCTGCTATGGAAGTATTTCTGCAATCTATTGCAATTGAAGATTATGAGTCGATGGCATCTGCTCTAATTGACATGGGTGCTACAGGAAAGGATGTGGACTCGAAGGCTTTTGCGAGGGACTTGGAGAAAATATTTTTGTCGATTCAGGTAAAATATAAGATCCAGCATAAGTTCTGTAGATTCTGATGGAAGTTTTATATGCTGCTGTTGCTTTCTCTTCCCTTAAAGTTCCTGTGTATACTTGTCCTTGGGTTGAGATCGGCTAGTCAATGTTTATTGGCTACATATGGTTCATCTTTTTTAAGGTTGCAAGACTAGAAAAAGTTATTATATTTCTCCATCATTAACTAACAAATAGAAGGGTATAAGCGAGAAAGTAATCGGAAATGAATTAAATGGAGGTGATTTTTAATTCTATCTGTCATCCTTGTCCTGAACCTAGTCAGCTGTAAATTCATAGACTGAAGTTTCGAATATGATGGATGTCTTATTATAGAATTTCCTTTGTTGGAATCCTGGTCAAGTAAAAAGATAAGAGAGAGGAAGCCCTTCTGGCAAATAGTAGTTATTAGTTTTGGTCTTTTGGATGGTAAGTCATTGATATTGTCTTCATTCTGGGCAGCTATCCTGTCTGGAGAACCTCTACAAAATTTTGATTTCATTGAACTAGCTGAGCTTTAACTACTAATTTTCTGACCCATATCGTTATTATTACACAGGATCTAGATACAGAAATCATTGTTGCGGCTGCCAGGGACACAAGTACAAATGCTACTACTGTTGCCGCCAATGTAGCATTTGATGAGAGACAAATGAATGCACTATTTCTGGACGTGGTAAAGCAGTTTTAGCTCTAGTATTAATCTATACATATTATTTTCCACAGCTATGACTTTGTGCTTCAAAATTATGACGTAACCAAATTCAAGACACCCTATCACTTTCCTATTTGGTCTGGAGTTTGCATGATTAATAAAAACAAGGCCATTTGTCTAGAACTATCACATACTCTTTTATTTTTCTTCTTTCTGTGCTAGTCAAGATTCCTAATATTAGGCTAATTATATGTGAAATGAACAGTTTATTAGATCTCCAGTGCGAAATGTCAAATAAATGCTGCAAAAAGAGTTGCATTTTGTGTTCTAAAAATCTTTCATCATACAAAAAAATGCTGAACTATTACATATGCTTAAATCAGATGTTTATATCTTTTTTCACTTTGATGTAAGATGCAGAATGTTTATGAAACTGACACCTTATTTGTATTCCTTAGTTCCTTCCCTTCATAAAGGGACACCATGTTTTTGCTTGTACATATTCATGCACCTTTGTGGAATAAGATACTTACAGATGAAAGAAATGAAGTAAAATGCAGTTATTTTTCTCTTTGTCCCTTTAACCTCTATTTTCTGATCCATGTTCTTCAATGTTTGGCAGGTTAGAGTTAGTGAATCTTATGGATTGAAATTTCCTCGTGAGTTTGCACTTCTGATGAAGCAACTTCTCTATTTTGACCGCTACACCAGATTGTTAGCTCCAAACATGAACATGTATCGAGATCAGAGGATCAACGTCATCTCTAATCAAAGACGAAGGAACATATACCAATGATGATTGTACGTCACATCAAGAGATTGTTGCCCTTCCTGGGATTTTCTAATATACTGTAATCTGTAAGTTGTAACCTATCAAAAGAAAAGATTTTCTAATATACTGTATATAATAGCAAACTTTGAAAAGAAATTGTATCATATTTTCTGATGTATGTTGTTGGTTGATGTGTATCCCATATGTGTGGGAAGAGAACTTTGAAATTTTGTTCGTTCTCTACCCTAATAATATCATTACTATACGCCCATTAACTAGAATATGTCTTATGGCTGACTAATTGATGTAACAATAGTTCAACCCATACTCAGTATTATCCAAATCCATTTCAAGTATTAATGGTTAGACTGTGATAAGAATGTCCTCAAGTAATCGTTATTCTATACGTAGCTTTATCCCAACCTTGTGAAGGTAGAAAAGTTGTTTTTGATAGACCCTCGGCTCAAGTAAAGCATATAAAGAATAATGGAGACAAGAACAGTAGCAACCACAAACAGTATGATAAACGAAGAAGAATACAACAATATTGATGAGGGGTCTAAACAATGAAGTATAGAAGATAAAGAAGAAAAACTGAGGAATATGTCCTTTATTCTAAATACATATAATTATCATCCCAGACACGTCTACCATGAACACCTCAATTTTTCTATACAACCTACAAGCTGCCACTTTGATTCAGCTGTACATAGCGTGTGAAATGAAAAACTATAGAGAAATAAAAATGATACTCTGGATATACAAATGGATGAGCGCCTGAACGAAATATTGTTTGTGTTTCAACGTCTTTAACACCAAGAAAATCGATCCCTTTATGTCAAGTGTCTATCAAAAATGATCGACCTATTGCTCTTTGTGGCCTAATGACTTGCCTGTTTCTTTTTGATCGTTGCTGAAAGTTGATCCAGTCACCAATGTATCACTTCACTAGCCGATTCATAACCCATAAGTCGATGAAGAGGAGAGCCTCCGTTTGGTCGTACTTCCTCAATTTCTGAAGATGATACTTTTCCCCACTTAGACATCTTAGCTGAAGGCTGTGGGGATCCAAAGGTCCCCATACGAGGTTCCCTCATGACGGATTTCATTTTTCCGTCTTTTGGGGGAGCAGAAGAACTACTAGAGGATATCTCTCCATTGAAAGAGGTCCTTCCACGAGGTTGAATTGGAGGTAGCGAAGACTCCCCTTCAGTAGAGACGCTTCTGCAGAAAGACGGTCCCAAATCATCAGAACACGATATTCGTTCAGTACGGGGACAAGAATTAAGATGATATTCATATGCCAGATTCTGATGATCAGGGACACCAGTGTTGTCATCAACCTCACTTGGTGGAGGAGCTAAAACCTCTGCATGGAATGGGACGACATGTATCTGGTTTTGGAGAGAAAACTTCAGCACCTTTCTACAAGCATTGCATCTAAGCTGATGGCATCTCCTTTTGAAAAGGAGAAAGTCTGCAGGCAGCTGTAGAAGTTCGTTGCAGTAGTAACAAGAAATTATTGGTGCTCCACCAGCTACTGGTCGGAGATGTCGCATTTTTGAGTATTTTTCTCGCAGATACAGTTTCTTCATCTCATGATCTTTGTGCCTCCTATCATCAGATCTTGAATCATGGTCCCATCGAGAATACTCAGAGCTTGAGTAATGCTGAGGGCTTGAAGAATCAGACTGGAGGTGATTGCAACAGTTATAGTTGGAATAGCCAACCCCGCGGCCTTTGTTATAGCAAACTGAAGGATGCAGCTGCGCTGAGAAATGCCGGACCTTAGGGGAGCAATGTGAACACAGGCAATCAGCTGGATGCCTGTTATGTGAAACCTCTGCAGAAAAAGGTATTCTTGAGCTTTTACGTTGTTGCGGCCAGCCTTTTCCATGACTGCATCTTACGGGATATCTGGAATAGTTCAAATCACCACCACCATCTTCCAAAAACTGATCATAGTATGAGGGGTTATACTCTTCATCCCTCATTGTCTCTGCAGAAAACCGCCCATTGGCTCCATTGGCCATCCTTGTAGTAATACGTGTCTGGCGCAATTGCTCTTCAAGTTCATACACCATTCTCAACAATTGTATTTTGTCTGGTTCTGAATCTGAGGGCATTCTGGGTGGAAGAAGACTAGAATGGTGGGCCATATTTTTCCGGTAATTTGAAGGGTTTCCATGCTTATGTCCTGCATGAGAACCTGTCGAAATAAACGGAAATGTTGTGGCATGCTCATCCTGGTCCGATGTCATTCTACCTCCAGAGGCCTGACCACGTTTTTTAGACTGAGGCTTCTGACTCCAGTTGCTGCCTTCTGTAGCTTGATGACTCCTTCCTGGCAATACTGTGGAAAAGTTCATTGCTCGCTGCACCATCTTTGACTCACCGCTCATTGTGTGGTTTACTCGGCTTCGACCATCCAAAAGAAACTCACCAGGGCTGACAGGGTATGCTTCCTTAAACTTTCTTACAGGTTGGTCATTGTACTGATCAGGTATATGATCATTCTCATCAGATGAAGATGCACTGCCATCATAGCCATAGTAACTTCTGTGTGTAGGAGATCTGATCATATTTCTGCGATTGACAGGAGGCTCAGATTGATAAATATTTAGCGGTTGATTTTCTAATGTATCCATAGAGCTTATACGATCAAAACCTGAGGGAATCTCTTTATGAAATGGCTCAAATTGCTCATAATCAGTAGCCATCAAAGTGTCTGACATGATGCTTTCATTCAAAATACTCTGGAACATGTCAGAGCATGCAGATGACTGCTTCTCAAAGTCACGGGCTATCTCAGCAGATAAAGAGGTTTCCTTAGTGTACCTTACATTTTCAGAAGATTCTGCATTGTGACCTTGGAAATCATTTTGGCCCCTTCCAATGATTTGTTCCACAAGAGATTTTCTTTCAATTCCATCTTCATGTGCCCTACTTCCAGGAGACGCTTTATCTCTGTGAACGACACATCCAGAGTAAGTAGAATTCTCATCAAGCGAGTTACTCTTATGATTAACTCCGCTTCTATTTTGATCATTTACAGTGCAGTCATCCACCAAGTTGCCTTCATCCAGTTCCAGTTGCTCTGTCACTTCAAGGGGTAAACCTTCTATATCTTGTTCAATTACATGGGATGAACATCCAATGTCTTTATCCAGCTCCAGTTTCTCTCTTTCTTCAATAGCTGAACCTTCGGCATCTTCTTTGGCTTCAACAATTGGACTTCCCGATTCAGGAGAAGTAAGTTGATCTGAGCTAGCAAGTCTATTGGAGAAGTTTTCTCCTCCTGCGAACTGGTGGTGATCATTTTCATATTGCTCTATCTTTTCATCCAAAGAACAACTGTGTTCATCCCCTTTATGTACTGCAGATTTGGCTAAAGGATCTTCATTCTCAAGGCAGCTAACCCCAGAAGAGCTTGGAAGCTCATCAGTGGAGTTTAACTGTCGAGGTAGCTCCTTGTTACAGTCTCCAGCGTCCCCTTGATCTGACTTCTTCCACTCGTTCAGTGAAGGAGGAGAAGCTTCTTCCCTTGTGTTGCCTATTTCATTCTGATCAAGTACGTCGTTCTTAGTAGGAGCTTTTTTCCTATTCTTAGCTGCATCCAAGATAAAATTTGTGAGGAAGTAATTTCAACTTAAATTAGATATCTAATTCTACTGGCATAAATATATACGGACTACTCCAGATAGTTCAGTTAGTAAAGCCGTAAGTAAAAGAGCTTAATCCACATCCTTTAACAAGCGTAGATCTTTTCGTTTTCCTTCAACACTATACATATTAACATAGGATGGGAGCATTGGAAAAAAATCTCTTACAAGCTAACACAATGTGATGAAGCAGCCCATGACGATCATTAACAAACAAAATTGTACAGGAAAGAAAAATGACCTTGTAGAATTGTGCCACATCCTCCACACTTGTAGACAGGAATATCAGCTAACTCGGGAAGAACTAATTGGCATTTGGGACATCTAACGAAGCGAACTTTAGTGGTAGCTTGATTACTCATGTTAGCTACCAGAAACTGCAATAAGACATGACAGATAATAAGAAACCAAACGCACAATAGCAGGTCAAATCCTACTATGGAATCATTCTCTTCACATGCTTCTCTTCTCTTACCAAAAACAAATACTCTCTCCGTTTCCAAAAAGAAAAGTGTTTGTTTAAGACCACACAACTCAAAAGTTCTATCGAAAATTTCTCTAGACTCTATATCGTATATCAAAGTTAAAATCAGACCAACAAATTGAAAAATAATACGCAGTGTGATTATATTTCTGTTGAAAAAGTAGCTAATGTTTCATTAAAGCATATATGTTTATAGAATAGATCCAGAAAATAGAGACGGAGATCATAAGATTTAAATGATAAATACAGAAAAAAAGATGAAAATTCAACATTAATAATCTAGATGAAAGAGCATAGTAATGAAGTATGAAAACAAATATTTACAGAAGTATCATGAAAGATATACGAACCTAGAAAAGAAATTAGAAGAAGAAGTTTAGGTTAACGGCAAGTATTTGTGTAATAGCATTATAGTAAGTATCTTCTTCTTCTTTCTTCTTCTTCTTCCAGATAGAGGGAGAAGAGAGAGATAGAAAAGTCTGGCCTGGCGTGTAGAAAATAAAGAGGTTGTCAACCCACAAGTCCAATATAGTATTTATCTTTCTCTTCTATTTTTTGTGTGAAATAGAAATAGCTTAGTTTGTTGTGAACGGAGGGAAGAAACAGTGGAAAGGTGAAGAGTTGGAATCGGCGATCAAATATTTAATGACGAATAGTAACAAAGATAAAGTCTTATTAAACAATAATGGTTCACTATATCATTTTAACATATCTAACAATAATATTTATTTTTTCCGTTTTAAAAAAATATCCTTATTTTCTTTTTAGTTTATTTTAAAAAGAGTGATTTTTTTTTATTTTGGCAACACTTTACCTTTAACTTTTCACGTGACATGTTTAAAACCACAAGATTAAAGGACATTTTGGTACATTTGGCATAACTTTAATTTAGAACCACAAGATTAAAAAGTCTTCTTTATTTTCTTAAACTCCGTTCCAAGTCAAACTAGATCATCCTTTTTGAAATGGAGGGAGTACTTTTTATGAAATTAATGAATAATTGGAAAAAAGAATAAATATTCTCTCAAACTATCGTAAATGATATGCATATACCCTCAATCATATTTTTGTGATATTAGTGTCTCTGTCGTTCAAAAACTAAAGCATATACGTTCTTCACTCAAATGGAAGACGAAATAGGGACACGTGACACAATTTTATTCATCAATCTAATACTTAATACATGTCGAACATGTGAATAAGATTATGATACGTATATGTTTGTTAGTATAAATGATTTGTATGATGTAGTTTTTAGACAAGAGGCATCAATGTTATAAAAGTATAACAGATGATCTATAGACCATTTACGATAGTTCGGAAGTATATTTGTCTTTTTTTTCTAGATAATTTAACATTTAGTTCTTAATTTATATCCTTATAACTAATTATAATAATTTTTATATTACATTTTTCACATCATTGTATTTATTACTTCCTCCGTCCACAATTGTTTGTCAGGATAAGGTCATGCACTTTCCTCAAGAAAAAATTAATACAATGTGTAATTTGACTAATATAACCTTATTATATCAAAAATTTACATATTTTTTCAATTAAAAAAAATGGAGTAATTATTAAGGATATATTTGAAAAAATGACTAATTATTTCTTAATTGTTTAAATTGACAATTAATCTTGGACATCTATATTTAGTATTCCTATCAAACAAATGTGGACGGAGAAAGTATTCAAAAGATGATATAATAAAATTACCCTTTTTATTTATAATTTATTAAAAGTGTGTAAAATTAATAATGAATAAGTATTGTTGAACAAAGTATCTTTTACCACCACATACTACCCTCTAATAATAAATCCAACAATCTAGATACTCTCATTTTCAATGTTTTTTACATTAAATTGGTTGTACTTTTTAAGAACAATTGATTCGAATTCAAAATTCTAATAAATTTATACATATGTAGTTGTTTTTTCCCTCAATGTTATTGTACATTTGTACTTAAAAATTGAGACAATTATTGTTTATGCATGTTTGTTGGTATAAATTGTGAAGAGGATGGTTATTTTTGGTGTAAGTCATGTAATCAATAGTGCTATGATGTATCGTTGATATAATTAACCATCAATCTCATGTTTTACAATATTATTATTTCACTACTTTACTATTCAATGTATGGAAGAATCTAGACCTATAAATAATGGTCTTTCTTCGTGAGCTAGAGGTGCAAAATATTTTAGTTCTCCAACTTATTTACGGTGCAAAAGAGAATTTTTATTGAAGAGAGGTATATTTCTGGTGAAATTTTGAATTTTTCAATTAAATCAGAGTTGTTTGAGTTATGTGACGTTATTAGGCTGTTATATCCTTGTGAAAATAAAATAAGAGTTATACTGCTAAATCAGTGAAGATTGTACCATAATATACTTGAATTTTCTTTAAAATAATGAAATGTCCTTATTTTATCCTTGAAATGGTAATTTATAAACATATTCAATAACGTATTTTTATGACCATGAAAAGTTTTGTTAAACGTCACATTTGAACTTTAAAATAGTAAATGAAAGGCAATTTGCAATTTAGAGATACTTGTATTATACATTTATTTACCAAAAATAAGATAAGATGAATAATTTGGGAAAATGAAAGAAGAAACCTGATAGAATATGTGCGTCCACTACCAGTCAATGGACCAGGTCCCTTGACACAGCAAAAACAGTGCAGAAGATTAAACAATATGAAGAACACAACACAAGCAGTTTACGTGGAAACCTCCTTGCTCAAGGGAGTAAAACCACGACCTGTTGCATAGGATTTACAACCGTCTTCACTAATCTTCTCAAGCAAAAGTGAAACCCGGTTACAATCAATGTGAGAAAAAGTTAATAATCTCACGATCAAGTAATCTACCTATTACTTGAAGAGCCTAAGAGGATACCACACCGCCCACTAAACCACCTAACTCTAGATGACTTAGAATTTGACTAAGCAACAAAACAATGTTGCCCACTAAATCAGTTAACCTTAACTGATTTAGACTTTTACAAACACCAAAACAAATATCTAAATCCTTTATAGATTAGGAACAGATTTACAATGTAAGTACATAGACACAAAGCTCTAAATACAACAAAGATTCATCTTTACTCTATCAGGTTCTTTTGTTGAGTTGAGCAATGTTCTTCCTTGAAGATGGCCTTCTGTTCAAGCTTGTGAATTTTCAGAGAAAATCCAAGTTTAATTTGCCAAGTCTTGAATTTGTGTTTGTTGGAAAGAGATAATATAATTTCCCACAAATTCGTTGAAGTCATCCCATTGGCTGAAGGCCTGCTGTTGGAAAAGCTGTGCACCTACCGCATCAGAGATGACAGCTTTTCTGACAGCTGTCTTTTCGTCCTTTTCACGTCACAGTCTTGCGGGTACCAGGTCCCTTGCTTGCGGGTACCAGGTCCCTTGCAAACTTCTATATGAGTTCTTGAAAAGGCTTGTTGGCTGACTTCCTTCTTTGGATGAATGAATATAATATGGTGTTTGTCATGCTAAAAGTATCAAACATAAAGAGTTATTATCCGTTGGACAAACACCTCCTCCATTCTGATTGGTGTAGTACACTGACGCCTTACCAACCTCTGACGTGACAGCTTTACAGCTGTAACCAATTATGTATCTGATGGAGGAAACTCTGCCTGGTACCAGGTCCATGCATTTGTGAGATACTGAAACATACAATCTCGTCCGCTCTTCTTATTGGTGTAGGATACTGCATTTTTCACCTACCACCTGACATGACAACTTTTATGACTGTACCCCATTTGTATCTGGACGAGAGCACTCTGCCAGGTACCAGGTCCCTGCATTTGTGAGGAACATCAAAACACCTAGAATATAACATTTTCCCCCTTTTTGATGATAGCACACAAATATACCACACACTGAGTTTATCATTCATCTTATTGTCATGAGTTCCAATAACAAGGATTTGGTTCCTTGTTAGATCGATAAGTTTGTTAAATCATCAAAACTTCA
>CM064965.1:54388967-54438345 GCA_032847665.1 Solanum chilense
TTAAAAAAGAAAGACCTTAGAAACTTGTGGTCTAAACACAAGCCAAAGAGATTTGTTTTGTTATAAATCATCTTAAGAACAAAATGAGAAGTTTAAAGTTAAATTGTTTCTAAATAAGGTAGTATGACATTCTATTTGGAACAGATTAAAAAGGAAAGTATGCTGCATAAATTGGGATAGAGGGAGTATTAGTTATCTACCTGATTTTTTCAAGAAGCTTATATTGTTACTGAAGTCTTAGGATCACCAACTTTTGCTAGCAAATAGTTTACCAACATGGATGGCAAAGCAATATCTGACCCATTTGCTGGTTCAGAAACTGCTGACTAGTCATCATGGATTCTTTTTCTTAACTAAGGGTTCAGAAAACTATGTTCTGTCTTTTTTTTTTTGGTCAATGAGTAACATTTTTCATTCAACCAAAATTCTCCATTCAAAACAACTAACTCTATTTGGACTTAGAGCTAGCTCTCATTAACACTTGAAATACAAAAAAGATAACTCAAAAATTAAGCTACCAACTATAATGAGGAAAACATCTAAGTAGGATTCCCTATCAATTGATCTAAATGAGGCTTCCTGTTGCTGTGCCTTTGTCCTTCAATCTGCACTTGTATAGCTATTTCCTTCAGTCTCTGTGTTGTGCTTCCCTTCTTGGCATTAAACCTCCGATTATTTCTTTCAATCCAAATGTTGTACATAATTGCTGCAGAACAGAATCCCAAGATTCCAGCTCTTGGTCTACTATTCTTGACCCTGCTGATCATCCATTTGACTTCATATTTCCCAGCTGCCTACTTGTCTGTGATATCCTAACCAGTTCAGCATTGCTTTCCAGACATATGAAGAGTAAGGACAAGCATATTATAGGTGATCGAAGTTCTCTATATGACCAGTATTGCATAGAACACAGTTTGCATCCACTTGTATACCCCATTTCAAGACTCTGTCTACAGTAGAAAGCTTCCTCTGTAATGTCATCCACAGAATGAACTGTTGTCTTGATATCATACCCTTGACCTGAAGTCCTGAACCAAGTGTTTCCATTCAACTTGAGGATATTGAGGTCTAAGTGTCACATAGTGGTTCTTGATGCTGGCTTCAGGCTTCTTCCTTCCTCCAATAGGTCCAACATCATCTTTATACCATGTCCTTGCATCAAAAATCTTCCTTATAATCCAACATGCCTGCTTTGGGGTGGTCATCGTATATAGGTCTTTTCTTTTGATGTAGAAAGTATGGATCCACACTATCCACAACTTGTCCTTCTTCTGTCCTAGTGCCCATAATAGTTTGGATAGGGCTGCCTTATTCCACAAATGCCCATCAATCACACTTAATCCTCCTGCTGCCTTGGGCATACAAACCTTATCCAAGCTACCAGTGCTTTCCTTGAACAATTATTACTACCAGTCCATATAAATGTTCTGCATACAGTTGTCACCATTGTGATAATCTTCTTTGGTAATAAAAATATTTGTGCCCAATAAGTTTGCATCTCAAATAGAACACTCTTGATGAGTTGAAGTCTGCCACTATACGATAGAAACTTTAATGTCCAGCACTTCACCCTAGCTATCATTCTCTCAACTAGGGGTAGACATTGGTGAATATGTTCTGTCTTATTCCTGGTCAAACTTCAATAGATTATTTAGCTCTAGTTTCCCGATGAGAATGTTATTAGCAGCTAGTTTGATTTATTTAGCCACATATACTGATCTTGTGCAGACTGTACATTATTTTTTTCCTATGGTTGGGGTATGGACATGCTAATTTAAGTTAAATATCGAAAATGGGCATGCCAATTGAGTTAAAACTTTCCTGTTAACATCTTTTCAATCAAACGGAAATACTAAAAAAAGTTAAGGATTTCCTATGCAGGAATTGTTGGTCGCATATCTCCAAAGACATGGGCTGCTATGGAAGTATTTCTGCAATCTATTGCAATTGAAGATTATGAGTCGATGGCATCTGCTCTAATTGACATGGGTGCTACAGGAAAGGATGTGGACTCGAAGGCTTTTGCGAGGGACTTGGAGAAAATATTTTTGTCGATTCAGGTAAAATATAAGATCCAGCATAAGTTCTGTAGATTCTGATGGAAGTTTTATATGCTGCTGTTGCTTTCTCTTCCCTTAAAGTTCCTGTGTATACTTGTCCTTGGGTTGAGATCGGCTAGTCAATGTTTATTGGCTACATATGGTTCATCTTTTTTAAGGTTGCAAGACTAGAAAAAGTTATTATATTTCTCCATCATTAACTAACAAATAGAAGGGTATAAGCGAGAAAGTAATCGGAAATGAATTAAATGGAGGTGATTTTTAATTCTATCTGTCATCCTTGTCCTGAACCTAGTCAGCTGTAAATTCATAGACTGAAGTTTCGAATATGATGGATGTCTTATTATAGAATTTCCTTTGTTGGAATCCTGGTCAAGTAAAAAGATAAGAGAGAGGAAGCCCTTCTGGCAAATAGTAGTTATTAGTTTTGGTCTTTTGGATGGTAAGTCATTGATATTGTCTTCATTCTGGGCAGCTATCCTGTCTGGAGAACCTCTACAAAATTTTGATTTCATTGAACTAGCTGAGCTTTAACTACTAATTTTCTGACCCATATCGTTATTATTACACAGGATCTAGATACAGAAATCATTGTTGCGGCTGCCAGGGACACAAGTACAAATGCTACTACTGTTGCCGCCAATGTAGCATTTGATGAGAGACAAATGAATGCACTATTTCTGGACGTGGTAAAGCAGTTTTAGCTCTAGTATTAATCTATACATATTATTTTCCACAGCTATGACTTTGTGCTTCAAAATTATGACGTAACCAAATTCAAGACACCCTATCACTTTCCTATTTGGTCTGGAGTTTGCATGATTAATAAAAACAAGGCCATTTGTCTAGAACTATCACATACTCTTTTATTTTTCTTCTTTCTGTGCTAGTCAAGATTCCTAATATTAGGCTAATTATATGTGAAATGAACAGTTTATTAGATCTCCAGTGCGAAATGTCAAATAAATGCTGCAAAAAGAGTTGCATTTTGTGTTCTAAAAATCTTTCATCATACAAAAAAATGCTGAACTATTACATATGCTTAAATCAGATGTTTATATCTTTTTTCACTTTGATGTAAGATGCAGAATGTTTATGAAACTGACACCTTATTTGTATTCCTTAGTTCCTTCCCTTCATAAAGGGACACCATGTTTTTGCTTGTACATATTCATGCACCTTTGTGGAATAAGATACTTACAGATGAAAGAAATGAAGTAAAATGCAGTTATTTTTCTCTTTGTCCCTTTAACCTCTATTTTCTGATCCATGTTCTTCAATGTTTGGCAGGTTAGAGTTAGTGAATCTTATGGATTGAAATTTCCTCGTGAGTTTGCACTTCTGATGAAGCAACTTCTCTATTTTGACCGCTACACCAGATTGTTAGCTCCAAACATGAACATGTATCGAGATCAGAGGATCAACGTCATCTCTAATCAAAGACGAAGGAACATATACCAATGATGATTGTACGTCACATCAAGAGATTGTTGCCCTTCCTGGGATTTTCTAATATACTGTAATCTGTAAGTTGTAACCTATCAAAAGAAAAGATTTTCTAATATACTGTATATAATAGCAAACTTTGAAAAGAAATTGTATCATATTTTCTGATGTATGTTGTTGGTTGATGTGTATCCCATATGTGTGGGAAGAGAACTTTGAAATTTTGTTCGTTCTCTACCCTAATAATATCATTACTATACGCCCATTAACTAGAATATGTCTTATGGCTGACTAATTGATGTAACAATAGTTCAACCCATACTCAGTATTATCCAAATCCATTTCAAGTATTAATGGTTAGACTGTGATAAGAATGTCCTCAAGTAATCGTTATTCTATACGTAGCTTTATCCCAACCTTGTGAAGGTAGAAAAGTTGTTTTTGATAGACCCTCGGCTCAAGTAAAGCATATAAAGAATAATGGAGACAAGAACAGTAGCAACCACAAACAGTATGATAAACGAAGAAGAATACAACAATATTGATGAGGGGTCTAAACAATGAAGTATAGAAGATAAAGAAGAAAAACTGAGGAATATGTCCTTTATTCTAAATACATATAATTATCATCCCAGACACGTCTACCATGAACACCTCAATTTTTCTATACAACCTACAAGCTGCCACTTTGATTCAGCTGTACATAGCGTGTGAAATGAAAAACTATAGAGAAATAAAAATGATACTCTGGATATACAAATGGATGAGCGCCTGAACGAAATATTGTTTGTGTTTCAACGTCTTTAACACCAAGAAAATCGATCCCTTTATGTCAAGTGTCTATCAAAAATGATCGACCTATTGCTCTTTGTGGCCTAATGACTTGCCTGTTTCTTTTTGATCGTTGCTGAAAGTTGATCCAGTCACCAATGTATCACTTCACTAGCCGATTCATAACCCATAAGTCGATGAAGAGGAGAGCCTCCGTTTGGTCGTACTTCCTCAATTTCTGAAGATGATACTTTTCCCCACTTAGACATCTTAGCTGAAGGCTGTGGGGATCCAAAGGTCCCCATACGAGGTTCCCTCATGACGGATTTCATTTTTCCGTCTTTTGGGGGAGCAGAAGAACTACTAGAGGATATCTCTCCATTGAAAGAGGTCCTTCCACGAGGTTGAATTGGAGGTAGCGAAGACTCCCCTTCAGTAGAGACGCTTCTGCAGAAAGACGGTCCCAAATCATCAGAACACGATATTCGTTCAGTACGGGGACAAGAATTAAGATGATATTCATATGCCAGATTCTGATGATCAGGGACACCAGTGTTGTCATCAACCTCACTTGGTGGAGGAGCTAAAACCTCTGCATGGAATGGGACGACATGTATCTGGTTTTGGAGAGAAAACTTCAGCACCTTTCTACAAGCATTGCATCTAAGCTGATGGCATCTCCTTTTGAAAAGGAGAAAGTCTGCAGGCAGCTGTAGAAGTTCGTTGCAGTAGTAACAAGAAATTATTGGTGCTCCACCAGCTACTGGTCGGAGATGTCGCATTTTTGAGTATTTTTCTCGCAGATACAGTTTCTTCATCTCATGATCTTTGTGCCTCCTATCATCAGATCTTGAATCATGGTCCCATCGAGAATACTCAGAGCTTGAGTAATGCTGAGGGCTTGAAGAATCAGACTGGAGGTGATTGCAACAGTTATAGTTGGAATAGCCAACCCCGCGGCCTTTGTTATAGCAAACTGAAGGATGCAGCTGCGCTGAGAAATGCCGGACCTTAGGGGAGCAATGTGAACACAGGCAATCAGCTGGATGCCTGTTATGTGAAACCTCTGCAGAAAAAGGTATTCTTGAGCTTTTACGTTGTTGCGGCCAGCCTTTTCCATGACTGCATCTTACGGGATATCTGGAATAGTTCAAATCACCACCACCATCTTCCAAAAACTGATCATAGTATGAGGGGTTATACTCTTCATCCCTCATTGTCTCTGCAGAAAACCGCCCATTGGCTCCATTGGCCATCCTTGTAGTAATACGTGTCTGGCGCAATTGCTCTTCAAGTTCATACACCATTCTCAACAATTGTATTTTGTCTGGTTCTGAATCTGAGGGCATTCTGGGTGGAAGAAGACTAGAATGGTGGGCCATATTTTTCCGGTAATTTGAAGGGTTTCCATGCTTATGTCCTGCATGAGAACCTGTCGAAATAAACGGAAATGTTGTGGCATGCTCATCCTGGTCCGATGTCATTCTACCTCCAGAGGCCTGACCACGTTTTTTAGACTGAGGCTTCTGACTCCAGTTGCTGCCTTCTGTAGCTTGATGACTCCTTCCTGGCAATACTGTGGAAAAGTTCATTGCTCGCTGCACCATCTTTGACTCACCGCTCATTGTGTGGTTTACTCGGCTTCGACCATCCAAAAGAAACTCACCAGGGCTGACAGGGTATGCTTCCTTAAACTTTCTTACAGGTTGGTCATTGTACTGATCAGGTATATGATCATTCTCATCAGATGAAGATGCACTGCCATCATAGCCATAGTAACTTCTGTGTGTAGGAGATCTGATCATATTTCTGCGATTGACAGGAGGCTCAGATTGATAAATATTTAGCGGTTGATTTTCTAATGTATCCATAGAGCTTATACGATCAAAACCTGAGGGAATCTCTTTATGAAATGGCTCAAATTGCTCATAATCAGTAGCCATCAAAGTGTCTGACATGATGCTTTCATTCAAAATACTCTGGAACATGTCAGAGCATGCAGATGACTGCTTCTCAAAGTCACGGGCTATCTCAGCAGATAAAGAGGTTTCCTTAGTGTACCTTACATTTTCAGAAGATTCTGCATTGTGACCTTGGAAATCATTTTGGCCCCTTCCAATGATTTGTTCCACAAGAGATTTTCTTTCAATTCCATCTTCATGTGCCCTACTTCCAGGAGACGCTTTATCTCTGTGAACGACACATCCAGAGTAAGTAGAATTCTCATCAAGCGAGTTACTCTTATGATTAACTCCGCTTCTATTTTGATCATTTACAGTGCAGTCATCCACCAAGTTGCCTTCATCCAGTTCCAGTTGCTCTGTCACTTCAAGGGGTAAACCTTCTATATCTTGTTCAATTACATGGGATGAACATCCAATGTCTTTATCCAGCTCCAGTTTCTCTCTTTCTTCAATAGCTGAACCTTCGGCATCTTCTTTGGCTTCAACAATTGGACTTCCCGATTCAGGAGAAGTAAGTTGATCTGAGCTAGCAAGTCTATTGGAGAAGTTTTCTCCTCCTGCGAACTGGTGGTGATCATTTTCATATTGCTCTATCTTTTCATCCAAAGAACAACTGTGTTCATCCCCTTTATGTACTGCAGATTTGGCTAAAGGATCTTCATTCTCAAGGCAGCTAACCCCAGAAGAGCTTGGAAGCTCATCAGTGGAGTTTAACTGTCGAGGTAGCTCCTTGTTACAGTCTCCAGCGTCCCCTTGATCTGACTTCTTCCACTCGTTCAGTGAAGGAGGAGAAGCTTCTTCCCTTGTGTTGCCTATTTCATTCTGATCAAGTACGTCGTTCTTAGTAGGAGCTTTTTTCCTATTCTTAGCTGCATCCAAGATAAAATTTGTGAGGAAGTAATTTCAACTTAAATTAGATATCTAATTCTACTGGCATAAATATATACGGACTACTCCAGATAGTTCAGTTAGTAAAGCCGTAAGTAAAAGAGCTTAATCCACATCCTTTAACAAGCGTAGATCTTTTCGTTTTCCTTCAACACTATACATATTAACATAGGATGGGAGCATTGGAAAAAAATCTCTTACAAGCTAACACAATGTGATGAAGCAGCCCATGACGATCATTAACAAACAAAATTGTACAGGAAAGAAAAATGACCTTGTAGAATTGTGCCACATCCTCCACACTTGTAGACAGGAATATCAGCTAACTCGGGAAGAACTAATTGGCATTTGGGACATCTAACGAAGCGAACTTTAGTGGTAGCTTGATTACTCATGTTAGCTACCAGAAACTGCAATAAGACATGACAGATAATAAGAAACCAAACGCACAATAGCAGGTCAAATCCTACTATGGAATCATTCTCTTCACATGCTTCTCTTCTCTTACCAAAAACAAATACTCTCTCCGTTTCCAAAAAGAAAAGTGTTTGTTTAAGACCACACAACTCAAAAGTTCTATCGAAAATTTCTCTAGACTCTATATCGTATATCAAAGTTAAAATCAGACCAACAAATTGAAAAATAATACGCAGTGTGATTATATTTCTGTTGAAAAAGTAGCTAATGTTTCATTAAAGCATATATGTTTATAGAATAGATCCAGAAAATAGAGACGGAGATCATAAGATTTAAATGATAAATACAGAAAAAAAGATGAAAATTCAACATTAATAATCTAGATGAAAGAGCATAGTAATGAAGTATGAAAACAAATATTTACAGAAGTATCATGAAAGATATACGAACCTAGAAAAGAAATTAGAAGAAGAAGTTTAGGTTAACGGCAAGTATTTGTGTAATAGCATTATAGTAAGTATCTTCTTCTTCTTTCTTCTTCTTCTTCCAGATAGAGGGAGAAGAGAGAGATAGAAAAGTCTGGCCTGGCGTGTAGAAAATAAAGAGGTTGTCAACCCACAAGTCCAATATAGTATTTATCTTTCTCTTCTATTTTTTGTGTGAAATAGAAATAGCTTAGTTTGTTGTGAACGGAGGGAAGAAACAGTGGAAAGGTGAAGAGTTGGAATCGGCGATCAAATATTTAATGACGAATAGTAACAAAGATAAAGTCTTATTAAACAATAATGGTTCACTATATCATTTTAACATATCTAACAATAATATTTATTTTTTCCGTTTTAAAAAAATATCCTTATTTTCTTTTTAGTTTATTTTAAAAAGAGTGATTTTTTTTTATTTTGGCAACACTTTACCTTTAACTTTTCACGTGACATGTTTAAAACCACAAGATTAAAGGACATTTTGGTACATTTGGCATAACTTTAATTTAGAACCACAAGATTAAAAAGTCTTCTTTATTTTCTTAAACTCCGTTCCAAGTCAAACTAGATCATCCTTTTTGAAATGGAGGGAGTACTTTTTATGAAATTAATGAATAATTGGAAAAAAGAATAAATATTCTCTCAAACTATCGTAAATGATATGCATATACCCTCAATCATATTTTTGTGATATTAGTGTCTCTGTCGTTCAAAAACTAAAGCATATACGTTCTTCACTCAAATGGAAGACGAAATAGGGACACGTGACACAATTTTATTCATCAATCTAATACTTAATACATGTCGAACATGTGAATAAGATTATGATACGTATATGTTTGTTAGTATAAATGATTTGTATGATGTAGTTTTTAGACAAGAGGCATCAATGTTATAAAAGTATAACAGATGATCTATAGACCATTTACGATAGTTCGGAAGTATATTTGTCTTTTTTTTCTAGATAATTTAACATTTAGTTCTTAATTTATATCCTTATAACTAATTATAATAATTTTTATATTACATTTTTCACATCATTGTATTTATTACTTCCTCCGTCCACAATTGTTTGTCAGGATAAGGTCATGCACTTTCCTCAAGAAAAAATTAATACAATGTGTAATTTGACTAATATAACCTTATTATATCAAAAATTTACATATTTTTTCAATTAAAAAAAATGGAGTAATTATTAAGGATATATTTGAAAAAATGACTAATTATTTCTTAATTGTTTAAATTGACAATTAATCTTGGACATCTATATTTAGTATTCCTATCAAACAAATGTGGACGGAGAAAGTATTCAAAAGATGATATAATAAAATTACCCTTTTTATTTATAATTTATTAAAAGTGTGTAAAATTAATAATGAATAAGTATTGTTGAACAAAGTATCTTTTACCACCACATACTACCCTCTAATAATAAATCCAACAATCTAGATACTCTCATTTTCAATGTTTTTTACATTAAATTGGTTGTACTTTTTAAGAACAATTGATTCGAATTCAAAATTCTAATAAATTTATACATATGTAGTTGTTTTTTCCCTCAATGTTATTGTACATTTGTACTTAAAAATTGAGACAATTATTGTTTATGCATGTTTGTTGGTATAAATTGTGAAGAGGATGGTTATTTTTGGTGTAAGTCATGTAATCAATAGTGCTATGATGTATCGTTGATATAATTAACCATCAATCTCATGTTTTACAATATTATTATTTCACTACTTTACTATTCAATGTATGGAAGAATCTAGACCTATAAATAATGGTCTTTCTTCGTGAGCTAGAGGTGCAAAATATTTTAGTTCTCCAACTTATTTACGGTGCAAAAGAGAATTTTTATTGAAGAGAGGTATATTTCTGGTGAAATTTTGAATTTTTCAATTAAATCAGAGTTGTTTGAGTTATGTGACGTTATTAGGCTGTTATATCCTTGTGAAAATAAAATAAGAGTTATACTGCTAAATCAGTGAAGATTGTACCATAATATACTTGAATTTTCTTTAAAATAATGAAATGTCCTTATTTTATCCTTGAAATGGTAATTTATAAACATATTCAATAACGTATTTTTATGACCATGAAAAGTTTTGTTAAACGTCACATTTGAACTTTAAAATAGTAAATGAAAGGCAATTTGCAATTTAGAGATACTTGTATTATACATTTATTTACCAAAAATAAGATAAGATGAATAATTTGGGAAAATGAAAGAAGAAACCTGATAGAATATGTGCGTCCACTACCAGTCAATGGACCAGGTCCCTTGACACAGCAAAAACAGTGCAGAAGATTAAACAATATGAAGAACACAACACAAGCAGTTTACGTGGAAACCTCCTTGCTCAAGGGAGTAAAACCACGACCTGTTGCATAGGATTTACAACCGTCTTCACTAATCTTCTCAAGCAAAAGTGAAACCCGGTTACAATCAATGTGAGAAAAAGTTAATAATCTCACGATCAAGTAATCTACCTATTACTTGAAGAGCCTAAGAGGATACCACACCGCCCACTAAACCACCTAACTCTAGATGACTTAGAATTTGACTAAGCAACAAAACAATGTTGCCCACTAAATCAGTTAACCTTAACTGATTTAGACTTTTACAAACCCAAAACAAATATCTGAATCCTTTATAGATTAGGAACAGATTTACAATGTAAGTACATAGACACAAAGCTCTAAATACAACAAAGATTCTTCTTTACTCTATCAGGTCCTTCTGTTGAGTTGAGCAATGTTCTTTCTTGAAGATGGCCTTCTGTTCAAGCTTGTGAATTTTCAGAGAAAATCCAAATTTAATTTGCCAAGTCTTGAATTTGTGTTTGTTGGAAAGAGATAATATAATTTCCCACAAATTCGTTGAAGTCATCCCATTGGCTGAAGGCCTGCTGTTGGAAAAGTTGTGCACCTACTGCATCAGAGATGACAGCTTTTCTGACAGCTGTCTTTTCGTCCTTTTCACGTCACAGTCTTGCGGGTACCAGGTCCCTTACTTGCGGGTACCAGGTCCCTTGCAAACTTCTATATGAGTTCTTGAAAAGGCTTGCTGGCTGACTTCCTTCTTTGGATGAATGAATATAATATGGTGTTTGTCATGCTAAAAGTATCAAACATAAAGAGTTATTATCCGTTGGACAAACACCTCCTCCATTCTGATTGGTGTAGTACACTGACGCCTTACCAACCTCTGACGTGACAGCTTTACAGCTGTAACCAATTATGTATCTGATGGAGGAAACTCTGCCTGGTACCAGGTCCTTGCATTTGTGAGATACTGAAACATACAATCTCGTCCGCTCTTCTTATTGGTGTAGGATACTGCATTTTTCACCTACCACCTGACATGACAGCTTTTATGACTGTACCCCATTTGTATCTGGACGAGAGCACTCTGCCAGGAACCAGGTCCCTGCATTTGTGAGGATCATCAAAACACCTAGAATATAACATTTTCCCCCTTTTTGATGATAGCACACAAATATACCACACACTGAGTTTATCATTCATCTTATTGTCATGAGTTCCAATAACAAGGATTTGGTTCCTTGTTAGATCGATAAGTTTGTTAAATCATCAAAACTTCATATCAAATTCGAGCTATCATCTTAACTTAGCTTCGAACTAACATTTTCCCCCTTTTTGATGATAACATACTTATTCACCAGTTCCCCCTATCAAAAAGAATTCTTAGGGTAACTTGAGTTTCATCATCTCGAAGTTTGTCATCAAAATATCAATATAGCATTTTCCTTTTTTTTAATGATGACATACTTATTCATCAGTTCCCCCTATCAAAAGAATTCTTGGGGTAACTTGAGTTCATCATCTCGAAGTTTGTCAACTCATCAAAATATCAACATGGCATTTTCCTCCTTTTTGATGATGACATACTTATTCATCAGTTTCCCCTATCAAAAAGAATCTTGGGGTAACTGGAGTTTAATCATTCCTAAAGCTTGTCAAATCATCAAAACATCAACATATCATCTTCCCCCTTTTTGATGATGACAAACATCTTCTTCCGCCTATCGACAGGACCAGGTCCTCATCAGGTAGCAAGCAGCAAGCATTTATTCCCCCTATCAGTATGACCATATCTCTTCAAGTAGCTACCACTGATTCCTCCTATCGATGTGACCATGTCGTGTTCAAGCAGTTATAACACTATTGATCTCATACCTTACCTTAACAACTTTCCCCCTTTTGACATCATAAAAAAGGGTTAAAGCAGTAAACCAAGTTGACAGAAATATAGTTCTTGCAAATTCATGGTCACTTGGGCAACACAGAGCATGCGCAAAAAGGCATAAAGTAATGAGACAAGTCAGTAGAAACAAGACATTTAACATCCATAAACAAAAGATCAGTCATCAAAGCATTGCATGTATGATTACAGATGAAAAACCAGAACAATGCCCAAGAGATAAATGAGGAATGAGGACTGACATAGAAAGGTAGGAAGAGAAGGGATGATTTAGAGGCAAGGGATTGAAAGAATAGAATTAGTAGAGCATATCCCTAGCATAAGATTTCAAGAATCTTCTCTTAGCGTACAACATGATGTGCAGCCCAACCTTTATGTTTAACCTTCAGGGCTGCCAATTTTTTTAATTTTTTTTTTACTTTTTTTTTTGTTGGCACCTGGTCCCTCTGATAGTGTTGTTTCAGAAGCTGGACTTTTTCAGTATTCCAGTTAACACGAGCAACTGTCATAGCTTCCAACATCAGCTTGAGTTTTTCATAACAGAATGATTGGTAACACAAACAACTCAAGGCCTCCGAGATGAATAGATCAACAATTGAGGAACCAAGAAGATTTTCTTTCTTTCTTTCTTTCTTTTTACACACCTTCCTCTTCAAAAAACTTTGAGTTCTCAGAATATCAACTTCTCCTTTTTTTTTTTGAGCATCATATTTTCCACTTCTTTATTTTTCATGGAGGACCAGATCCCTTTTCACACTTAAAACATTTTCATCAAAGAATTCTCCAGCAAGAATCAAGGGGTTAACAATTTGAAGTGTGTTTGAAAAGAAGAGAAAAGAAAATTTTGAAGCACCTTGATATTTGGAAGGCAACTCGATTTTTCTGGGGAAATAGAAAGAAATATGGAATATAAAGAAAGAGAAAATAAGGTATCATTTTGGCACTCAAAAGATGAGACAACAGTTAGATTCCTGAAGGACAGACATGTGGCAATTTCAATGGTTCTCATGCATAATTCAAACTGCAATGTTAAGATTGCTAACCTTCGAGAAAAGACCAGGTCCCTCTCTGTAGTTTGAATGTCATTGCCTAGATCTATCCTCACCTCCCTTTTCTTCATCCCCTTTTCCATGTGTGTATACCTACAAAAGGTATGAAACTGAATTTGCTAAAACATACATAACTGAAAAGCAAGGATACCTGCTCCCTTTTCATAGTCATTAAAAGAGTTGATTGCTTCAGGCAGGATCCATTCAAGAAGGTTTTAGCATTTCCATCATCATCTTGATTAATTCAGCCAGATTTTTATGAGCTTCAAGATGTTTCCTGATCCACAAGAGTTGAACCCATCAAGCTGCACTTGCTACATTTATTGCCTCGGTTGATGAAAGAGCAATTGAATCTTGCCTTTTAACAAAGCTTCGATTCACACAACACCTCAAAGATTTCCTTAAAGATGACATCATCAATATGTACCTGAATGATCAACAGTTCCTTGCATATTGAATTCAAAGAGAAGAGTTTTTGACATTTTTACCTCTCTTGAAGACATTATTGTGGAGCAACTTGGACAACCGATCAGCTTGTTGGGGAACCGACTATCAGAGTTTGCTTCTTTCAAACTGAGCTTGATTAGCTTCTTCATTCTCACCTTCAAAATTCACATTATCAGTTTGAACTGCATCATCTTTGTTCAGCTGTCTAGAGGACCAGTTCCCTCATCAGGTTTGTGCAGCAAAGCAACACTCATGAGCACGTCTCCTTTATCATGCCTCAGCATTCATACCTTGAGCATTAAGTTCAGTGAGACTATCACAATGAGCAGTAAACAGATCAGCAATATACATGTTCTTGCATCTCTTTTCTATCAAAATCATCGACCGAGAGAGCAAGTTTGTGACAAAACAGTTATTTGATAAGAGCTTAGCTTCATTTCATTCATCACAAATCTACACCAATAATGTAGCGTTTCTTGCCATTCGCCAAAAGAGACACCTCCACCTTGAAGTGTCTTGAGAGAGAGGAAGTTCAGTGCTTTGAGCATCCACCATTCATGAATCGACACTGGTTGTTGCCACTTCCTCTCACAAGAATGTCATATCACGTGTTAGCCTTGGGAACCCACTTCAGTTGAAGTTCCCAGTAAGCGGATAAAGGAGTGATAAGAGAATTCTTTGTCCAGTGAGGCAGATCGATATTTTTCAACTTAGGAACAGAAGCACGACCAGGTCCCTTCTTCTGCAAGTTCTTCTGTTGAACATACACAGGACCAGGTCCCTTCTTCAGTCTATTCCGTGGTTTGGAATAGTTTGATGAACTTTCTCCACAATCTTTAAACGCAGGACAGTTTCTTTTGCAGCTTAGATCTCCTTTTATGTTGTTTCCTTGACTGAGTATATTTGTAAGGATCTTAGAGGAATTAGTCCATTTGAGGGAATTTTCAAGTTCCTCTTTTACACGGACCAGGTCCCTCTCCAATGCATGATTTCTCTCGAAAGCCACTTTAATCTTCATTTCAGCAGTATGCAGCTTATTTTCAAGGTCCAACTGCAATCTGCTAGTACTCTTTCCTTTAAAAATTGTAGTAGTCGCCCCTTTAATCTTTTCCTTTAGTTCTAGATTTTCTGTTTCTAGAACAACCATTTGACTTTCAATATCAGATACTTGGGCAACTAAAGCAATTTTTCCATCTTGAAAGATGTCTAGGTTGTTGTTTACGAGATCTTTCTCATCTTTCATCTCACTTATCAAATCAAGTAATACAACAACCATCTTTCTCAACTTACTAGTAGAAAAGGTATTCAAGTTTTGCTTGAAATAAGATAGAGTTACCTTTTCATCAGAATCTTCCTCGTCTGACTTCGCCATAAAATCATTATCTGTGTTTTCAGAATCATCTGAATCACTTGAGGATTTTTCCCATGCATCCATTTCTCTTTTTACTGCCCTGAAAAAGACTTCTCTTCTGCTTATCTTGGGACAGACCTGGTCCCCTTCTTTGTATTTACCATCTGCAGTCTTGACAATAGGAACAGGTTCTTCAAGGAACATGAGCTCATCTGTGATGTTGGAGAATCTGGTGTGCACTTCATGAATGAGTTCACCATCATTCATGGTGAAATCTTCAAACTGAGTAGAAAAGAGATCTAGCTTAGATTTCCTTATTTCCTCAGTGCCCTCATAAGTTGTTTTTAACAGATCCCAAATTTCCTTGGCTGATTCACAAGACGAAATCAGATCGTATTCATTTATACTAAGGTCACACATCAATAGCTTCCTTGCTTTATGATTTTTCTGGACTAATAGTCTGTCAGAGTCGTTATATTGTTTTCTAGTTTTGGGAATGACTCTTGTGACCTCTCCATCTTTAACCTCCATAGATGGCACATAAGGACCTTTACATATGACATCCCATACTTCACTGTCCTCAGCCATGAGATAGTCTCTCATCCGAATCTTCCAATATTTATAAAGCTTACTATCAAACAGAGGAGGTCTTGCGGGAGACTGATTTCTTTGCTTATCCAGTAGTGACGCCATTTCTCGCAGGAACTTCTCTCTTGGTGTTAACCAGATAGAGAGCACCCGCTCTGATACCACTTGATAGAATATGTGCGTCCACTACCAATCAATGGACCAGGTCCCTTGACACAGCAAAAACAGTGCAGAAGATTAAACAATATGAAGAACACAACACAAGCAGTATACGTGGAAATCTCCTTGCTCAAGGGAGTAAAACCACGACCTGTTGCATAGGATTTACAACCGTCTTCACTAATCTTCTCAAGCAAAAGTGAAACCCGGTTACAATCAATGTGAGAAAAAGTTATTAATCTCACGATCAAGTAATCTACCTATTACTTGAAGAGCCTAAGCGGATACCACACCTCCCACTAAACCACCTAACTCTAGATGACTTAGAATTTGACTAAGCAACAAAACAATGTTGCCCACTAAATCAGTTAACCTTAACTGATTTAGACTTTTACAAACCCAAAACAAATATCTGAATCCTTTATAGATTAGGAACAGATTTACAATGTAAGTACATAGACACAAAGCTCTAAATACAACAAAGATTCTTCTTTACTCTATCAGGTCCTTCTGTTGAGTTGAGCAATGTTCTTTCTTGAAGATGGCCTTCTGTTCAAGCTTGTGAATTTTCAGAGAAAATCCAAATTTAATTTGTCAAGTCTTGAAGTTGTGTTTGTTGGAAAGAGATAATATAATTTCCCACAAATTCGTTGAAGTCATCCCATTGGCTGAAGGCCTGCTGTTGGAAAAGTTGTGCACCTACCGCATCAGAGATGACAGCTTTTCTGACAGCTGTCTTTTCGTCCTTTTCACGTCACAGTCTTGCGGGTACCAGGTCCCTTGCTTGCGGGTACCAGGTCCCTTGCAAACTTCTATATGAGTTCTTGAAAAGGCTTGCTGGCTGACTTCCTTCTTTGGATGAATGAATATAATATGGTGTTTGTCATGCTAAAAGTATCAAACATAAAGAGTTATTATCCGTTGGACAAACACCTCCTCCATTCTGATTGGTGTAGTACACTGACGCCTTACCAACCTCTGACGTGACAGCTTTACAGCTGTAACCAATTATGTATCTGATGGAGGAAACACTGCCTGGTACCAGGTCCTTGCATTTGTGAGATACTGAAACATACAATCTCGTCCGCTCTTCTTATTGGTGTAGGATATGCATTTTTCACCTACCACCTGACATGACAGCTTTTATGACTGTACCCCATTTGTATCTGGACGAGAGCACTCTGCCAGGAACCAGGTCACTGCATTTGTGAGGATCATCAAAACACCTAGAATATAACAAAACCCTAATTAAACTTTTTCTACGTGTGGTTGGGAGTGTAGGTCCTAAACAGAAAATAGCCTCTCAAGTCATAGTCATTTATTTTAAATAATATATATATGATTAATTGCATTTCTAGAATTAACTAAACAAATACATACTACTATTGGAAACTCTTTTGTACTATGACCATTCATTCTTTATATATATATAATATATCTTTTGTGATTAAAGATTTCAAAACTCAAAATTCCATGCAGTGTGGGGCTACCTATATCTACATTGAAACACTTGTCATGATAATTTTAAAATATAAATGAGTACTACATATATTTAAATTAAATATGAAGTTCTATGTAGCAAATCAAAGAACTCAAATTTTAAAAATCACTAATGATGAAGTTCTTTTAAATGAGACAAATAAAATTGTTTTAGTAGTATTTATTTTAAAATTACAAGTTCTTTTCCCAAATCATAGGAGTCATTTGGTAGAGGTTTAGAAAGAAACTTTTGAATTATTTTATACAAAAATTTAGTTAGTTATGTTTATTCCCTCGTAATTAGAATTGTTAATATGAGCTAGCCTACTTCATTCGGACTAATTCAAACAGGCTTTGACATTTTACTGGTCAGGTTGGGCTAGCCCATTTTTAGTGTGGACTGAAAAATGGTCGGTCCAATCCACAAGTACATGTGTTATAGGCTTGCCGGGTCAGCCCACTTTTAAAAAATTATATATTTTTTAATTATTTATTTAAATAATAATTTAAAAATATTATCATAAATATCAACAAAACAATATTACATAATGTTAATGTTACTACTTGTTTATCAAAGTCACAAATAAAATTATCTTTATAAAAATTTTATTAAGTTAAGTTGCCATTTTTAAAAAACAAAAAAAAAATATTAAATTTTTTCAAGTAAAAAAAAGTATAAATATCTAACAGAAATATAAATCTAATTGTTTTCAGTTTGAACTCTCTTTAATTTTAAATTTTAACATTGTATTCTATTTTTTAATTAAATTTTATTGGCCCACGAGGCGATCCTACCGATATTTCTCAAGCCCCTCAAATCAACAGGTTTATTCAGGTCGGGTTAAAAAAACCTTTTCTTAAATGGAATCCAAAAATCTTAAGCCTACCCTACTAAATTCCGGGTTAGGCCAGGCTGGCCCAATGAGCCTAGTCCATATTGACGGCTCTACTCATAAGTCATAACGTATTCATATACTCCGTATTAGGATACTTAACCACATCTTAATCAGCGATTTCGAGTTCAAGCTCTAAGTATAGAGAGAATTTGTTGGATGAGTCACTTCCGAATGGGCTTTGCAATGCAGAATTTCAATTTAGTTGAAACTCTAATATAAATTCCGAACACAATAAAAAAAACTATGATAATTTCTAAACAAATAACAATATATCAAATAAATTTAATAAATAAATAATTTACCACGTAACGAACTATAAAATTTTATACTATTTATATATTGAATTTAATACCTACCTATCTCATCTCAAAACCAACTAGAAACTATACATGTAAGAGAATTGATTTCACTCAATAAAAGATACGAAACGAAACGATAAGAGAAGACTTTATAGGTGAGTCAACGGTTCCCTCGGCGAGGAATTTATAAAAACTCGGCATTGACGAGTAAACGTATACGTGGCAGTCTTTGGTACACAAAACGCTAGCTGTAAACCTCACAGCACTTTCTCTTTAGCTTTTCCTTTTATTATAAATTAAAAACTACTACTTTCTCCCTTTTTTCGTTAAAAAAAAAAAATCTAATTTAACTTGATATAAGTTTAAGAAAATAATGAAGATTTTTTAATTTTATAGTCTTAAATTAAAATTGTATCAAATATACAAAATTATTCTTTAACTTTGTATCCTTAAAAACATGTCATGTGAAAATTTAAATCAGGTAAAAAAAAAAAGAAAAAGGGCAACTGTGGGTTCCACTAGAATTGGGCAGCCAATAAAAAAGGGGCAAAATTTAAAAAGCGGTGACTAAAGAGTAAATGAGACTGAGCCGACGCCATCAAAGCTGAGACTGGCTCCAGCCTGGAATGCCATGCGACCAATGAAAATCTTACACGTGGATATGGGGAGTTTGATGATGAGAGCATGCTTGTGCTGTAATGACGATAATTTTATGGGAAAGATTAATTAAGTTAAGATTTTGAATAATCATTTGTTTAATTTAATGGATTTCAATTAGTGCTCCAACGTTTTCCTGTTTTTCTTTGTCTCTTTTAAACTTTTACTCACCAAACCCAATTATTATTAGGGTATTAATTATTGCAATACATAAAGCCTTTTGAAGCATGAGTTTTGACTTCTAGACATGTTAGAAGTTGTATTATACTCTCCTCTTTCGTTTCTTTTTGTATCATTTTTTTAATTCCACTTGCGTTAAGAAGATTAAGTTTACAATTTTATTTTTATTTAATTTTTTAATAAAGAGAAAAAGAATAAATATACATTTCAACTACCGTAAATGGTATATATATATCAGCCGTCATATTTTTAGAATATTGGTGCCCTCGTCGTCCAAAAGCTAGACATATATATGCTTTATACTAACAGACATACAAGTGTGATCTTACCCGTCGAGTTGACAGATAAGATTACACCATGTGTCCCTATTTAGTCTTTTGTTACAGTGAAGAGCATATATTATCTAGTATTTGGGATGACGATAGCACCTATGTTTCAAAAGTATGATGAAGAGTATCTCCATACATTTACAATTTCATGGATATATTTGTTCTTTGTCCCTTCAACAAATGATAAATAAATTCATCTTTATATATTTTTAATTTATTTGTTGAGATATTTTTTTTTCAAAACAGATTTTATAGAGTATTGCAATGATGAGAGTAATTAATCAATGTATGAAGTTATTACAATGAACATTCATTACTCAGTAGTTTTCTTAGGTTAGTTCAAATATTTATTTTCAAAAGTAATTAACTAAGGATATTATAAGAAGAATATTGTGATTTATGCATTGATTTTATGAAATGAGGTATCATGGACCAACTATCTAATTCTAATATGGATGACATATAAAAAGGAACAGAGGAATTATGTGTTTTACTTTCTCCGTCCAACAATAGTTATTCACTATATTATTTTAAGATGTCCAACAATACTTGTTCACTTCATTAAATCAATTAAATAATTTTACACTTAATTTCTAATTTATCTTTATCATTAATTATAGTCATTTCTCTATTATATTTATCAAAACGTTATATTTATTAAGCTCAAAAGATGATATAGTAAAATTACCCTATTACAATTGTGCAAAGTCATTTCTTGACTTCATAACAAGAAAATTGATTATTAAAGTAAAAACGAAATATTTAAAAGAAAAACAAACCAAAAAAACTCATAGTGATTAGTGAGTATCCAATGTCAGTTTTGTTTGAGGGGACAAATCTTTCTCCAATCAACATACCTACTACCACCATGGGTTATTGAGTTAGAAATTAAATAAGAGAGCCAAAAAAAAAGTCTCTCCAATTCCATCAAAGACAAACCATTGTTAAGTTGAAAATATTTTGCTAATATTAGAAAAGAATATTTTTTTTTGTTCCTAAACCCCTTGCTTGGATACAATCTCCAAACTCAAATGGTAACCAATGACACATATATTTGAGTATGGTCCATCAATGTATTGCTTATACAAGTTTCTAAATAACAAATTAAATATAGTTATAATTACCTTCCAAATATTGCATAACTTATACAAAAATTAATATATGGTTAAATTAACTCTTTATTAAATACTATCAAACAATAATAGTATATATTGATAAAACTCATTTATTCTTAGTTAAAATTTTTGAGTCTAATTTCTGAATATGAATTTTTTGTTAAGAGTATCAAACACCAAGTGAAAAAAATTGTATATGTGTGAGTGTGAGCCTAAATAGGGTAGGAGGAGCAAAAGGGTAAAATGAGGGAGAAGAAACAAGACAATGATTACCATGTAGTAGATAGGGTTGTTTCTTATTTTAATTTTTTGATGATTTTAAATTTGAATTTTGAATATTAAATTTTTTGATATAAAATTTTTCTTTTGAATCGATCTTACACCTTGATCAATCTTTAATATAGATATCGAACATCTCTGGTGAAAGGAAAAAAAACAAAGACAATGATTAAATGTAGACATGTTGGTCTCATTTGGTGAAGTTCTGAGTACTCATGTCCTCCAAATTTAGTGCACAAATTCCCAAAATGATCCACCCTTGCTTTTACAAGCACTATACTTTTTTCTGATGTCATTTTGATCAATTTGTCGTCTTCTTAATTTGTAGTAGTAATAAACATTTAATACTCAACTAAATAATATAGTAGTAAAAAGGTTTAATTCTAAAATTGAATCAAAAGATGAATTTTGTGATGTGGAATTCACTTTTTGAAATAAAAAAATAGCTTACACGATGTATCTATCCTAGATGTAATTTAATTTTATCCGTAATAAGTCAGCTATAAATCAAAATAAATTTTGAGTTTCAAGTATATTGTTTTAAAAATTCATAATAGATCTTTTTGATGAATTGAAATAATATGGTGTAAATATGAAATGAATGTTAATTAACCATAATTAAGAAATGTTAGACCATAACTCATTAAAAATAATAATTAAAAACTCTCCCAATTATTTATTATTAGGTAAAATTAAATAAATTAAAGTGGACCTTTTCTTTGTTTATCAATTTCTTCTTCTAAATATGTGGACCAAAAAGTGTGCATTTTGGTTCACATATTTTAGCTTGTAAATTGGGATTAATTTTTCTTGACTGAATTGATATGCAAATTTCCAACCCCCAACAATATATCCTTCATTTATTTTCGTACTGAACATCTGTCTAACTTTGCTACATAATTAAAGGGAGGACAAAAAAGAAATATTCTCCCACCAACTTAGCACTTTAATTTATATAATATAATTTAATTTTATATTAAAAGAATTTATAAAAAATAAAAAATGGGCAGCCATAATATTGTGATTATATTTTATTTTTTTTTAGGTATGATGAAAAAATTAAAATTGATTATTTGAAAATATAAAAGGTAGAATACATTGGTAACATCTTTAACTTATCCATAGATTTCATTAACATACTCAAATATTCGAACTATAAATTGTTTTGATTATATTGTTGTACGTATGATAATGTGTTCATATTAAATATTGTCGGTTCAATTTTTGAATTATTTTTGTGCATGTATGTTCTCAAGTGCCCATTATGTTGACAAGTTAATCATTCAAAATTCGTCACATTTTTTTAATTATATGCATTAATCTTAATTAATAAGCCGTAAAACCTCATGTATGATCCAATTGATATTAATGTTAAAGAAAAAAGAAAAATACATATTTTAAGTGATTAACTTATATATCTTACGAGCACTTGTAAATATAAAAAAAAAATTATCAAAATATAAACCCGAGATATCGAATACTAGGAAATACTAATAAAAAATGAAATTCTTAGGAAAAAGAAATCATTGACTTTGAAATGGTCAGACACCACCTTAAAAATGAAATGAAATTCGGTGAGGAATTAGTCAACCCTTCAAACAGTTTCAACAAATAAAGTCTAAGTCAACAAAACCCAAGCACAAAGTCTGGTTCAAACACATTTAATATTAGTTGGTTCTAAATCTTCATGTTTAAGCTAGCTGTATTTCTTTATAACTTACACATAATGACAATTTATCTACAAATAATGAGTAATTTAGTTAGTAGACTTCCACCTAACATTTGCTGCTCTTTTAGGCACAAATTTTGGTCTCAACCTCTTGTTGTAAAAGTCAAGAATGAGCCCAATTTCAAGAAAAATGTGCAACGTATAGGTTTACTTGAAGAAAAAAGAAAATGCTTGTTGATTTGATAATACAAATTAAATCTGTTGATTTCTGAAGGTTTAGGTTGAACAACCAACTGTGTACACTAATCCTAAATTTAAAAATACTTATGGTAATTCACAACCATAAGTATTTTTTCTATGATCCGACTCTAAACTGAACATATATTATCAATCGTCACCACCAACAGCACATTAAAGCAAACAGAATAAGACATTCATATGTTGAGCATTTGAAAACTTCTAATTGCTTCAGTCCATACTCCATGACAATGTATCACCTGGTATTGAGAACTGACATGAACATTCAGATAGATACATTCAGAAGCATCCACATTTGGTATAAGCATCGAGACAAAAGCATTCCAGATAATAAGTACGACACAATACCACAAAAGCAACTACAATAAATATAAAGAATCCAAATTTCTAATGCATAATGGTAGAGTTCAGGAAACAAATAATGAAGCTATTAAGTGAACTAGGCTGCAATAACTGCATGTCTTCTACGCTGCACGCAATCCTGGAGGAGTTCCTTATATCCAGTTCTGTAATGCTCCAGTGAGAAACACAGTTGCCGTATAGCCTCCCTTTTCTCCTCAGCTCTATCTGAGATTACCAACGTTTGTCTCTCCACTTCATTCTGCAACTCCTCCACTTTAAGTCTTAATTCTTCTATTGATTTCTGAGCACTTTCAGATCCTGCAATCAGCTGCTTCAGATGATTTTCCATTTCTTGGATTTGGATGTCCCGAGACATCACTTCTTCACCAAGTGTTTGTACTTTAGCGTGTTCCTCATCTTTCTCAGCCACTACTGTGTCATAGTCCAGTTTAAGCTTGTCAAGGTCTTTATTCAAACCTTGGACCTCTTCACCTTTCTTATTTATCTCCATTTTCAAGCATTCAATTTCAGCCTTCCATTTGATTTCTTGAACCTCATGCAAAGTTTTCATTTCAACCATCTGAGCTCCACATTGACTTGCCTTACGTTCTAATGATCTGTTTTGCATCTCCAACTGTTCAGTCCTTGCCTCTAGCACGGCCTGCTGTTCTGACAAACTAGTCATTTGAGACTGGAACTGCTCTTTCTGCATGCAGAAGTTTTGTTGGGCCTCCTCTAGTACAGCATTGATTCTCCTGACCTCTTGGTCGCAATCTGATATGTCAGCTTTGTACCTCATTATGCCCTCATGTAGTTCTGACGTAAGTCTTTCCTCAGACTCAAGCTTGCCCTTTAGCAAGATTAATTCTTCCTGAGTTGATTCAAGCTGATCAGCCAAATAGCAAGTGTTGTCAGTGATCACTTTTGAACAATCATGCTTTAACCTGGCAACTTCTTCCTCCGACGCCTCAAGCTTTTCTCTAGTCATTTCTAACTCACTTTCCCATCTCTCAATCTTGAAATCAGAGTTTGATACCTGACTTTCTAGCAGAGCTACTTGCTTTTGCAGTTCCTGGATAGTACTTCGTTCCATTTCAAGATCATCCTTTTGCAACGTTACCTCACTTCTAGCTGTGTCAAGCTGCACTTTCAGGAAAACGACAAGCTTGGCAACTGCTTCATTTCTCTCAAGTTCATACTTCAAGCCCTGTATCTCTTCTTCTGAGAACTGGATTTTTTGGTCGGGAACACTGAGTTTATGTTCCTGATCCATGATACTGTTCAGCACCATTTCATACTCCCTGTCTTCTCTAAGCTTTGATGTACAATCCAAAGATTCATGGTCGATACCATAGCCATTTTCTTCCTTGCTCTCCATCTCCAAATAGTCTTCTTGCAAGGTCTTCACCCCACCTAAGGCCGATTTTTGGTGCTCATCAGGAGATGAACTGTAAGACTCTGAATCAAATTCTGGTGTTAATGATAAAGAATCAAAACCTTCCTTGGCAGATATACCAGATGAACTAGAGCAAGAGCTTGCAGATGAGTTAGAAAGAAGAGCCAGATCTGCAGCGTCATTACAAACAAGTTTTTGTTTTGGAGTAAGCAGATTGGAACCATGCTGAAATGCAGCAGTATATTCAGAAAGCTGCATTGGAGGGGAAGCTGGACAGATATCTTCATTCAGTTGATAGGGGCCCTTCACAGCAGAATAATATACTTCATCTTGTTCAATTACATTCTTCATTCTCTTGACAATTGTTTTAACACCTGGATATAAGTGAATTAATGCCTTTTCATGTGCTCTGATTATACTAATAAGATGAGCGATACAAGAATTACAACTCTACCAAAGATCATTCTACAGTTGTTTGAAATTTTGAACAACGCACCAAAGCATTCTACTAATCCAGAATATGGCAAGACATGAAGTTCATAGTAAAGAAGTTACTAAAACCCTATCATTCTTTTCAAATCAGGGGATCAGCCCATGGTGAAGGCTCTAGCATTGACAGTTTCAGTAAATTAATCCAAACTCACTGAAAGTACCATTGTTTATGAATAGATGCCATTGATGGTTCTGACTTCTGATATTAAATGCTTCAATGGGCAAACACCAAAAATACAAAATGCAGAAAAAAGATCTTTATTCTCTAAAAGCATATCAAAATAGAATCCCAAAACCAAGCACTGAATAAACGGTATGAACTAAGTTTTAGCTTGAAGGACATAGAGAATGTGAATACCTACACTTAAATGACCATACTGTTTTCACTTCAGGTAGAGATAAGTTACTTTTAAGTGAAGAAAAAAGTATAAACTTCATTGAAGCTGTATAGGCACTAATTAGGGCACTATTCTACTATAGCACTGCTAACAGGAGGTTAGTTGACAGTGAAAGCAAAACTTCTCACATCTCTATGACTCTTTGACTCCTAACCTCAAAATGATTGACTAAATTTAATATAAAGGAGAAAGAAGGATTTATCCCCCTATTCAACCACCCATCCAAGAACAGATAAACCATGTCCCATATCAGATTGGGTAGAACAACAATCAGAAATGTATGAAATCATCTATATTAACATACAACAAAACATACCCAGTGTAATCCCACAAATAGAGTCTGGGAGTAACGTGTATGCATACCTTACTCCTACAAGATGGGGAGGTTGTTGACTTGTTTCCGATGACCAATTGTATTAACATACCCTATTAAAAGTCCAACTGTTCACTTGATCAACCACACATCACAAAACCTCTAAGCACAATGATTAATTTTCCTAAGCCCTTATTAAGCTTATCATGATTCCAATGAGTAATTTAAGATAAACCGAGATGAAGCATGGCTGCAATTAATAGATGAACAGTTCACAAGGACATGCTAATTTATATGCGGAGTACAAAGTTAAGAAACTCATCTGAGTTATAAACTATACTAGTGATAAATTGAATTATATTAAGTGATAGTTCGGAAAAATTTAGTACATTGAAAAGTCGGCTTGGAAAAGGAAACAAACATTGCATCAGAGTTTAAATTATGAATAGAACAGTGCCAAACATTTAAGAACATCCCAAAATGGAACAAGTGTGATATAAGATGGAAACAAATGGTAGCAGATTGTGACCATACAACTCCTATATTACACTTTGACAAGGAAACTGAATTATAGCTCGATGAATTGAAGGTAAGACACAAACCTTCCTGCTTCCACTTCCACAAACCCAAACAAACAATAAAAGCTAAATGGAAAAAGGAAGGAGTTCAGAACAAACTACTTTTGACTTGGAAGACAAAGAAGTGGGATAAAGATGAGATTGTATAAAATGAATATTCATACTAAAGTGGGAGTTCATGATATCAGGAATTTTCTTTTGAAGACTGATGAAACTATGTCTTTCTACTCTCTGGCCTAATATTGGACCAACCACAGACTTTAAAACAGAAGGGTCATGGACCTGACTCATTAATTTGCATGGCAACAGAATTTGAATATGCAGCCTAATCACAAGTCCCAGAACTTAAAAGGGCCTAAGTCACAAGTTAGAATATGGTATGTGCGTGTAAAAAGGGCCATATAATTTGAAATCATTTGTAATGACATACGAAACCAAAACTCCTAGAGAAAAACGACATAGACAATGCAATAGCACAAATGAGATTCGGGAAAACTAGAGAATCCACAAAGCTTATCCTACATTGATGAGGTAAAAAACTTGTTTCAGAAGGACCCTAAGCTCAAATACAACAAATCAAAGTAGGTATGGAAACAAAAATGACAACAAAGAAAACATGGCAACTAATAAGGAAACACTAATGCAAAATTATGATAACCGAAAGACAATAAACAACACATAATCATATATATCAAAAACAAGAAATTACAAGAATAAAGTTAATACTACAACAAACACCACAAAGTCTAAACCCATTAAAAAGCAAGACAACACTCCATTACCTAACTGTCTACCCTAATCTATGACATTCACACCCTTCTATCTTAAGATCATATCCTCGATAACTTGAGGTTGTGTCATATCATGTCGTGTCCAATTATCTCTCGCAAATACTTTTTGACCTACCTCTACCTCTCCTCGTCCCATATATCCAATCTCTCGCACCTCCTAACTAGGTCATCTACCACATGCTCAAACCCAACGGTGTATCCATCCTAGAACAATGATGGATCTAAATCCCAAAAGCAATCCATGCCAGGATTTTCCATCTTAGAGGTGATATATGTATTTTCCTTTTGTTTTCATACGAGGTAAACCTCTTTCCATTACATTCATCTGCTTTTCATTAAATCACCACTCCAATTTGAGCAATTCATCTCAAATTAATAAAAACGTTCACAAAGTAAATTACTAATCTACTAGTTTTGCACAATTCACCTGCAAATTTTCAACTAAACCTCGTGTTACAAGATGTCGATTTGGAGAGGAACAAAACCTACGCCGTAAGAGTGTTCGACACATAAGGATGGATTTATAATAAAAACTCAAACAAAATGAATCAAAGCAGAGAAAATTAAAGCAAAAGCATAGCCAACAATTGATCGACGAAAACAGAAGCAATAAATTGAGTTACAGGGATGAAGACATACCTCGAAGAATGGAGATGAAAAACGGAGAATTTTGAAATGAGAGAAGAGAGAGAGGAGGGTAGAGATTAGTGAGGAGAAATAGGGATTTTAAAAGATGACAAGAAAAGGGTGAGAAAAGTGGCCTCCACACACTCAGTAGACGACAAGGACTCAGGACTTCAAGGCGGGAAAACCATAGCAATATCCGCCGCTTTGCTCCCCCTTTTCTGTTTGAATTCTTTCAAGGGTTTTGGCCTCTTATTTTTTGTCATTTTATTTCATTTTCATGTCTAATCATTTTTCAAGATTCTCTCAATAAAGCATTCACATTTTTGACATTCAAAATATAGTACTTTATTTACTACCCAAAATAAGTGGTGATAAGAGTTAGAGTCGTCAATTTGGGTTAGATTTTTTGGACCCTTTTGGTCTAATTCAAGATTTTATAGGATTTGATTTAAGATTTTTTGAACTCATTTAAGATTGGGTAACTTTCACATATAACAAACACAAAATTAATATTTGTATGTTATAGCAAAAGTTTGCATAATCGTGCTCTATAGCAAACATATGCATATACAATTGAATTGAATTGTATAAAACGAGAAAGAGAGAAATTATATACAATTTGAATTTGTATAAAAAGAGAAATGTAAAAGAAACTGGACAAGGGAGTATTTTTATTGTATAATTATAAGTGTATAAGACGAAGATATATGTATTTGCAAGTGTATATACATAATTTTCGCTTGCTTTATACAAACAGAAACACAATTTATACATTTCGTTTCTGTTTGTATAAGCGATAGAGGCGAGGGTGACGAGCGAGATCTGGAAGAAGGGAGAGAGGGGAACGAAAGTATATGCATAGATACAATTTGTCTCGCTTTATACAAACAGAAACACATTTTATACACTTGTGTTTGTATAAAAGTGAGAGGAAGCGAGCAAGAGATGGAGCAAGAGAGGAGAGTGGCGAGGAAAAGTTTGAGGGAGAGAAGTGACTGAAAAACAGTTTGATATGGGCACAATTAAATCAAAGTGCGGTTATAACATTTAATTTGATTTATTAATTTGCCATTATATACAATTTTCCTTTAAAAAAAATTTAGCCCAATAAGTCTGTTGATCTGTGGGCTTGAGAAAATATTGGTAGGTCAGTTCGTGGGCCAATAAAAATTTATTAAAAAATATAATATTAAAATTTAAGATTAAAGAGAGTCCAAACTTAAAACAATCAGGTTAATATTTCTATTTAGATATTTATACTTTTACTTGAAAAAACTTAATAATATTAAGATAATTTCATTTATGGATTTGATTAACAAGTAGTAACATTAACATCATGTAATATTATTTTGTCGATATTTATAATAATATTTTTAAATCATAATTTGTAATTTAATTTAATAATAATAAAAAAATATAATTTTTGAAAAAGTGAACTGACCCGGCAAGCATGTAACCCACGTACTTGTTGGTTGGACTGATCATTTTTTCGCCCACACAAAAAATCGGCTAGCCTGATTTGACTTGTATAATGTCAAAGCATGTATAGGTTAGCCCGAATGGGGTGAATCAACCCATATTGACACCTCTAGTACGAGTCTTTTTGGTGGCTAATTAGAATTATATTGTTCGATCTCTATTTACTTGTTCAATTTTGACATGAAACATTTACTAAGAAAATAATAATTGATATAGTAAATTTATCATTTTATCTTTATTAATTGATAGAATTTCAAAATCAATTTATTTATTAAAGAAGTTAAATTAATGACAAGTCAAGAAATGACGAAAAAATGACTTATTATATCCTCAATTAATTACTTTGCAAATGATAGAATTTTTTGAAAATGAAGATTCTTTGAAGATAATAAAGTCATATCGACTAAAAGTAATATTTTTGTGGGCAATGAATTTTTTGACTATGATTTATTCATGCTTATTATTTGTGTTGATTACATTAAAATTGTATTTGCTTTCACATGTTTTTTTATTGCATGCTAGATTATGACATGTTGAATGTCTCATATATAAAGAGTATGATGTCTCTTGGTTTAATATCTGATTTAGACTCAAATATATATTTTGATAATGTGAAATATTTAAAAGTGTGGGGTGTTTGCTAAAAGCTCTTTTGTCCGAACCTGAGAAAAGAAAAATAGGTTCTAAAATTCGAATTAAGTGCTTGTATATTGGATATGCTAAATATAGTGTTGTATATTAGTGTCCAGTTTTAAAGAATAGCAAGGAAAATTAGAGCAACTCTTATTGAGAGACAATTTTTCTTTTGTTGAAGTAGATAAAAGTGCTTATACAAAAAAGGAAAAAGGCTCAAATATGTGATCGAATTTTCAAAAAAGACTTATTTATGCCATTTGTTAAAAGTTTGGATCATATATATCATTAACGTTCAAGAAAAGACTCATTTATGTCATTATTTTTTTAACAATGATTTTGCGAAACTATTTTTGCCATGTGGTCAATTATAATTTGACCATGTAATCAATTTTTTAAACTAAAAAAATCATAATTTGAAAAAAAAATTGAATTAATTTTTTTTGATTTTTTTATTAAATAAATTGATGACGTGGCCGAATTATAATTGGTCACGTCATCAATTTTTTTAATAAAAAATCAAAATTCAAAATAAAAATTGAATTAATTTTTTGTTGATTTTTTTATTAAAAAAATTGATGACGTGGCTGAATTATAATTGGTTAATGACATATTTGAGCCTTTTCAGAAAGTTCAATGACATATTTGAGTATTTTCCCTACAAAAAATGGTTGACAATGATTATATAATAATATGTTTATACATTGATGACATGGTTATATTTGGTACAAGTTCAAATATTATGGAAAGTACCAAATTATTTTTTATCTATTAATTTTGATATGAAAGTTATATGGAATGAGACAATATAATATTGTCACAAGAAAATTCTACGAATACACTTCTTAAATTATTTTAAATGTTTTGATGTGACATATTTAGCCACTTCTTATTTTGCTAACTCTCAATTATGAAAAGTCAGTTTGCTCAATTTAAATATGTTAAAATACTAAAAGTTTATTGCATTTAATGAAATTTACTAGATATGATATTGCCTATCTATTTATATATAGAGTAAATATACTCATAATCTCAAAATGAGCATTGTTTTGCATTGAATAGACTGATGAAATATTTGAAAGAAATCATGAATTATGGTATCATGTATAGTGTATTTCCTTATACTTTTAAAGGGTATTATGATGCAACCTGGATCTCTGATTCAGATGAGACAAAATTACTATTGGATATGTATTTACCTTAAATTGTGGTGCAATATCTTGATAATTAGTTGAACAGATAATGTTAGATAAATTATGGAGTCAAAGTTTGTAGCTCTAAGCTGGCTGGTTCAAAGGCTGAATGGCTAAGAAATTTCGTAGTAAATATTCATTTAATAAAGAATGAATTGCTAACTGATCCCTTTGATGAAGGATGAATTATTGATCATTTCGCTAAAGGATGAATTATTGATCCCTTTAATGAATAATGAATTACCATTCTTTGATAAGAATGAATAGTTGATCGCTTTAATATAGGATGAATTACCAGATGATCCTTTTGATAAGGATGAATTGTCTCATGTATAGTTATACTGGATTATGAAGCCACAATTGATATTGCGAAAAATAAATCTTGTAGTTATAAGAGAAATGTGAAATTGAGGCATGATCGATGTCGTTAAGCATATGCTGAAAGATGGAATAATTGCAATTGATTATGTGAAGTCAGAACTGAATTTTGATCGATTCATTGGCGAAATTCGTAGAAAGAAAATTGATTCTTCAAACCCCAATAGAAATGGATTCAAGGTCAATTGATTGTCAATAGAGATGTTAAACCAACCTATGTGATTGGATATTCCATAAGTAGGTTCATATGGTAATAACAAGTCGATATTGATTCTGTGCACTATCTGAGAGTGTTTGAACTGCAACAAAAATTAGGAATGATTTATTAATTCTTAAGAATTCATAGTCCTTAATTAAGGAAGGTGTATTTAAAGTAATGTATACTTAATAAATTTACCTATATGAAAAATGGAGTGTGTCCGCTCCTATGAGACTTTGACCTAGTCTTTAGAGCTTTCATGAATACCAGGCACGCACATAACCTATTGGCACAAAATCACATTGGACAAAAAGGTTACTGTGATCAAAATGTAATTGGTAAAGTCTTTTATTTAGACTAAGAATCATTGATTCATACAAATATTATATTTAATCGGTAATTTTATAAATTAAATTTTATCGATGTAAGTTTAGGTCATAGTCCAAAAGACACGAAATCTATTGCATTTTGTTCTAAAAATCGAGCAAGTTGTATTTTTACTATAACATCTTTTGAAATAAGTGGGAGCTTGTAAGCAAAATATTTTTATTTCAAAAGATTATTTTGAAGAAATGTATTTGAACAATCAAAATTAATTAAGAAATATTTGTCAGAGAATTGACAAAGTTGACACTATAATATATGTCATTATTTTACACCCTTCTTCCCACTTGACCTCTTCTTAAACTTTTCTTGTAATGGTGCTTTGCATGAAATCTATGGACAGTGTCTAAGTGATTAAGTTTTTCATTGGCCTATAAATAGAAATCTTATAATTGTGAAATTATTATGGAGTAATACTCCCTCGTTTTTCTCCTTTCTCTCTTTAAGTTTTCTCATTTTAAGTAATTATTTTGGCTTTGTTATTTTATATTTCCACTCACAACTTACTGATATTAATTAATTTATTGATTTCTTAGGATAGTATTCAACACAATTCAAATATTTATCAATTTATGTATTATTATTATATTTCATCGTAGCAATTTTTCACCTTATTTTTTAAATTACTTTATTAAATAATATTATAAATTATTATTGTGAAATTTTATTATTTTCCAATAATATATACTATGACAAGAATTTTCCATCTCTTGACAACTCTTTTTACATGTTTCACTTTGCATGAGAAAGTTTGGACAGGTGGCTTGCCACTTGTGAATATGCCTACAATATTTTTACATTATATATACTTCTCCTTTGTCAATTAAAAATATGTAACAGAGAAATACATTATGCTTTGCTCCTCACTCTCTCATTTTCTCTTTTTTTAATTGGGTCTAGTTTAATTAATTAATTTTTATTTTAGTTTCCTTCTAATTATTTGCTGATTACAAGAACAATCTTTATATTTGAAAAGATTATCTTTAAGAAATGTATTTGAAAAATCAAAATTAATTAAGAAATATTTATAGAGAATTGACAAAGTTGGCAGTGTAGTATATGCCATTATTTTACATCCTTCTTGCCACTGTCCTCTCTTTTTACACATTCGATTTTTCGGTTTATACTATTCAGTTTGGATTTTTGATTTTGAAGAAGTGTAATCTAATCTAAACTAAAATAAATTTGGTTTTATTTGATTTTTCTTTTTTCGATTTAAATTTTTTCGATTTAGTTAATCGGTTATTTCAATAGTAGAAACAGAACAAGTTATATTTGCAATTTTAAAAAAATTATATATATATATATATATATATATATATATATATATATATATATATATATAAATTGATTTTTTTGGTTTTTCGGTTTTCGTTTTTCTAAATCCGAAATCAAACTAAAAAACCAAACAAAATAATTATTAATTCAAAACCAAATCAAGAATCCAAATAAAATAATTATAAATTCAATTTGGATCCAAACCAAATCAACATTCTTCTTGCAAAATGACAAGCGACAAGAAGAATGTAAAATAATGGCATATACTATTGTCTACACTGTCAACTTTATCAACTCTCGAACAAATATTTCTTACTTAATTTTGACTTTCAAATATATTTCTTAAAAATAATTTTTTTGAAATAAAAATATTTTGCTTATATTTTATTATTTAACTACAAAAATTATATTTAGCTAATTCCTAAGTTTTAATGTAAGAGCTAATTTATATATTTATAAAGTCCACTATGCATGTTTCACTCGCTACATTTTCTCTTATATAATGTTAGAGACTACTGAGAGGAGCTTAGGGTCGTGTTAATTACAGATTAAAAGCTTTTTGTTATAAAATCAAGCTGATAAGAATATAATCATAAAGAGAAAAAGACAAGAGAAGTAGATAGAAGAAGAGGAATTTTCTTCTTATTCAAGTGTATGTAAGTCCCATCTGTATCTATTACAATAGTGAATGAACAACCCTATTTATAGAGTGAGAAATCACTCCAAAGGTCACCATATTAAGTATCATAATAAATAGATACATTCTTATCCAAAAAGGTTCATGTAACCTAGTGAATATGAATGGTTGTTCATGTACCAACCTTATGGACTATCCACTCATTCAATGAATTTATAACACTCCCCCTTGGATGTCCATATATAATGTGCCTCGTTAAAACCTTACTAGGAAAAACCCTGTGGGAAAAAATTCTAGTGAAGGAAAAAGAGTACACATATCTTTTGATACGCACCATTTGTTGCCTCATTAAAAACCTTGCCAGGAAAACCCAGTGGGAAAAAACCTCGATCAAGGGAAAAAGAGTGCAACACGTATTGTACTCCCCCTGATTAAAACATCACTTAATTTCTTGTGATGATGTCTCAAATCTTCGTACATTGTGGTTGGTATATTTCTTTAAAGAAAAACCACACATTTCTTGAATATGGTGTGTCATTTATCTCAACCAGACGCACTTTTGACTTGCTTAATGGAGGACTTTTATTTCTGCAGAGCAACATTTGCTTCATTGATCCCCAGGATATTATTGTGCCTCCACATGCAAACACATAGCGTGCTTGAGATAGAGCTTTATGCTGATCAGATAAATATTCTGCATATGCGTAATCAATCAATTTTGTCTTGGATTCCTCGGGATAGAATAAACCCATAACTATGGTCCTTCGAGGATATTCAATCATGTGCTCAACACCATTTCAATGTCCTTTTATCGGGGAGAAACTGAATCTTGCCAGTAAATTTACTGCAAAACAAATATCTGGTCAAATATTGTTAGTAAGATGCACTAGTGCCCTGATTGCACCAAGATAGAGTTTCATCACCAAGAAACTTTTCATCCTTCTTTTGAGATCAAACTGAATAATCATTTATGTCAAGTAATCTCATAATCGTTGGGGTACTCAATGAATGCGATATATCCACATAAAATTGCATCAAAATTTTTCAGTGTATGTGCACTGTTAGACAAATATTTTATTTGTCAAATTAACAATCTGTAGGTCAAGACAAAATTTTGTCTTACCAAGACTTTTTCATAAAAATACAAGGACAATTAGGGTCATTCTTTTGTACCCTTTTTCTTCCTTGACTATTTCAATCCATATAAGGATTCTTGAAGTTTTATTGGAAAAGTTTCTTTCAAACTCTTATATGCTTCAGACACCTCGATTGTTTCAAGGATTTTCATATAACCTTCATTGTCTAGCTAGACATTACAATTATTCATTTACATGCATTCAAGTTTTCATATGTTGCCAGATCAAAACAAACCTCATTTCATCCACCAAAGGAGAAAACATCTCCACTAATGTCAGGATTTTTGCGATAAACCTTTATGTCCCAAGGCACAAACTGTATTTGATATCTTACGGTTATACTATCGCATAATAATTTATTTGTACCCCACTGACATTATACTTTGATTTATGGACTACCAGTCCAAAATGTCACTTTTCTAAGTGAAACAAAATATACTTGAATTGTGCATTTTACTTGGCCAACCATTTATCTGTTCACACTATATGACAGATTTGAATTCAAGATCCTCATCACAATTTATATCATTGAGCGCTACCTCATATCAAAGATACCGTCGACGGTTATTTGATATCGATTCCAACAAGACATAACTTATCGAGATCTCTTCATTTTTCATTATTTCAGGTACCTGAATCTTTTTCAAGATTTTATGAAGTGTTATGTCAATGTGCTCCTTTATCGCACTTGCCTCATTATCATGACCATATTGATCATTTGCTCCTTCCTTCTTCAAGGAATTTTATATTTGGAATCGATTGGTCTATTACGCTTCCGGCGTATCATAGACTCTGTCCTTCAAGGACTTCACATTGGAGCATTTTGCAGCTGAATTATATCATAGGGTCAGTGCATTCATCTGGCAACTGATTTGCAACATTATGCAACTGAATTATCTCTTGAACTTTAAGTTCACATATTTATTTAACGAGGATCTAGATAATTCATAATTAACCTCACACATAATTTTCAGCTATCAATCATCTCTCCCCCTAATGTTAGAAAATCTAACATTCATTCCAACCTTATTTGGAAGTTCATCTTTGTGCGTGGTGGAGCAATTAAAATCATAACCGCACATTCAACATTTTAGATGAAAATTATATGGTTCTGACCCTGAACCAATTTTAATAGGGAAACCTTGTTGGTTTGATGCATACATGTGTTGCTACATGTTAAATAAAATTATCTCATACCAAATCTTATTTGGGAGTTTTGTTCTCATAACCATGATTTAGCTATAATTGGAGGCATACAATTTTTGCTAAATCAACCAGCATTATCAATATAATTTCATAGTTTGGAACTGTGCTCTTAATTTTAACAATTCGAGCAAACAACCTTACAAAAACCAATTTGTAAGTTGACAACAAAATACATGTGACCATCGCATAGATGCATTAATCATATAGTTGCAAATGATCCACATGACAGGTGAACGGGCCCATATTCACCCTTTTATATGTTCCAAAAATTTTAGGGGATTACAGTCCTAACCTTAGCTGGTACAATGATCATTTTATCAAGAGAACAAGCAACACAAGAGAATTCTTGAAGAATTTTTATTTCTTCATCATATAAATCACCTGAATTCTCGATCACGTTTGCATTACATTTAATCGAAATGGTCAACCAGTCATGCCAACTAATCTTTATCTTAGTACACTTATATTTTACTTTTACATGTGATTTCATCAGCATGTACATGTTTGTATGGAACAAACAAGAGGAAAAGTGGGGTAATCTTTTACATAAACATTATAACCCTCTTCGGTTGTAGTGATTTATAGTCTCAATATTTATTTTTCATTCATCCGAAACTTAAAAAGTTTCTTTTGAGACTTACTACAATCCCAATATTATTCCTCTTATAATAGCACAACTCGTTAGTTTGCAATTAATTTTGTGTACTATCACATATTGCATGACACCATCCCTATGGTGAGCATCTCCTTCAAGGAGGAAATTATATTATTATTGTCATGGTCAAAATCATTACGAGCAAGACGTCTTTCTTGCTTTACTTTTGTTGTACCATAGGTACACAACCAATGACAAATTTGTATTGCCACACAATAATGACCACAACCCTTATAGGCAAGAACTATTTCTTTCTTTTGCCCTTTCGGTAGTTTATATCATAGTGACGTATAAAACGTATAATATAATTAGCCATTTCTGCCAAATAAAATTTATTTCCTCTCAAATCTCCCGTAGAGATGAGAAGTGTCATGTATCATTTTTTTTTCTCAAACCTTCTATAGAGGTGAGTTGTGACATATATCCAACCCATAATGATTTTATCACATCTGGACCCATTCTCTTATTGAATGGTCGAGCATTCACGATACTCATTACAAGTCACATTCTCTTCAAGGATTGGACTAATTATTTATATGTACTTCATAAATTTGCATTATAAGAACATTGTCATGGCTTTAAAATTCATCATATTTCCATGACACACCTCAACATCACTTTGAAAGATTAAGTGTACCATCACTTTATCTTCTTGTATCATGATAGAGGATTTATAAATTTGTCAAATTATTGGGTTGACAACATTCACAAGTCTAATGACCTTTCATACCATTTTGATAATAAAAATTGCCTTCACATTTTGAAGGACTATTTGAAGAACTCATAGTGTTCTTCCTTTTATCATTACCACAATGATGACTATTATAATTATGTCCCTCCACGCCCTTATTCATATCATTAATCATTTGTCATCTTTCAGACTAACATTCACTTTTACCACATTCATATGATTGAATGGAGCAAGTTAACAGGCGGATTTCAGAGTTATTACATGTTGCTACCACATTCTTTTCAAGGAATGAAGCAAATTCAATAGGACGAATTTCAAGATTTTTCATCAAAGCCTTAGTCATCATTATATCATCATTATGGTGCATTGACTCAAACTCAATGTCTTATCCATATAAGGCATTTTAAGCCATAATTCTATGGGACTTGAACCCAATCACGGTGCATCAATACTCAAATTGATGTCTTACCCTTTTGGTGCAATAGAACTTGAATCTATCGTCTTATCCTCAAATATTTTTCATTATGGTGCATCCGTACTTTAATCAGATGTCTTACTCTTTTGGTGCGATGAAACTTGAATCCATCGTCTTACCCTTAACCAACGGTATAATAGACCGAAGTACAACATGACTCACCCTTTCAGTCTTTCAAAACAATCAAAATAACATTCAAACTCATGCTATTAAAATTTTATACCTTCTTCTAATTTAAGAAGTCTTGTATAGCATGTTATATTCAACCAATAGTAGTATATGTCTTCGGTTCTTGATAATTGTTAGTGACTGAATATTATTTTTATTCTAAATCATAAAATATTTTAGAAAATACATACCTGATCTTATGCAAATAATACCTTGATTCTCATAGCGAGATCAACCAAAACATGAGTTAAAGAAAAACTAAAACTCACTCTCAATTGGCTAGAGACTCGTGCTGATAACGTGTTATAAAATCAAGCTGATAAGAATATAATCATAAAGAGAAGAAGACAAGAGAAGTAGATAGAAGAAGAGGAATTTTCTTCTTATTCAAGTGTATGTAAGTCTCATCTGTATCTATTACAATAGTGAATGAACAACCATATTTATAGAGTGAGAAATCACTCCAAAGGTCACCATATTAAGTATCATAATAAATAGATACATTCTTATCCAAAAAGGTTCATGTAACCTAGTGAATATGAATGGTTGTTCATGTACCAACCTTATGGACTATCCACTCATTCAATGAATTTATAACACTTTTATTATTTTTTAATTTTGAATTAAAAATAGCCACTATATAATATTAAAATTTTATTTTATTTTATTTTACTTCAGCCGACAAATATGGAACCCTTCTTTCTCCCTATTCCGCTTCTTTCGATGTGCTTTAATTTCTATTTTTTTTTTTTATTTTTGTCTCGCAACTTATTCTTTAATTTTTTCCAATTTATTTAGTTTTTAGTAAATTAAAATTTTCAAATTTAATTACTCCATTTATTATATGTTAACTATAAAATATACCAGAGGCACAATCTTTTCTAAAAAAATGTAGTTAACTTTTGAAATTTTTTCGGTCTTCACATGAATTTAAATAAATGGAATAACATATATAATTAAAAGTTTATTGTTTAGTCTGTTTTAATTTATTTGTTTTTTTTTTTTAAAAAAAGATGGATAGCTCTTTAATTTTATTTTTCAATTTTGAAATTTAATTATATATTTTAACTACAAAATATATTAGAGGCAATTTATTTTAAAAAACAACATAGTTAATTTCTAAAATTATATCAGTGTAGCATGAATTTAAATACATGGAATAACATATATGATTAAAAATTATAAAAAAAAAACTACAAATCACAGAATTAACAAATGAAAATGTTTTCAAGTCATATGAAAAATTTGATTCACTCTCTTATTCTATACGTGCTATTTATATTGAAAGAGGTGTCATTTATATTGAAATAAGAAGTAACAGATGTTACTTAAAAATGACATCAAAAGTTTTAAAATTCACAATAAATTAATAATTGAAAATATTTATGATTATTCATGTAAGTTTAAAATTTACAATAAATTAATAATTGAAAATATTTATGATTATTCAAGTAAGTTGAAATAAGAGTAATATATATATATATATTCAAAAATGACATAAAAATATTATAAATTACAATAAATTAATAATATAAAATACTTTTAGAAAAAATCTATAAAAAATTAATTAATTCTTCAAATTTAATTTACATATAATTAAAAAAAAAGAGTATATGTTGAACCCGCGCTACGCGGGCATCTAATATCTAGTTAATCATATAAGATATAATTGTTTTAAAATATATTATTTTTATTTGGTAAGAAATTAATATATTGTATTATAAGTATTATGTGTATTAAAATAATTAATAAATATGTTCTATAAATTGTTCTCTGTAATATGCATATATTGTAAATGTAATTAGTGATCAAGTGAAAAAAATATTATTGTTATAAATGATAAATATTTTTTTAATATAGTATATTTATGTAAGTTTTCCAAAAAAATTGTGCGGTTATAATTAATTCAACATTTTTTTTAAAAAATAGTACAAATTAAACTGTATATATAAATGTCATATCGAGTATTAAACCTTTTAATTAATCTGTTTTGAATTCTTAGTACTCATAAAAAGTCCCTTAAAGAAAAGTAAAATCACAGAATTATCATCCTATAGCAATCAATTATAAAATTTATTATAAGAATTAAGATGCATAATGAAATTTAGTACTCCTATGAATACAGATGTAATAATCTCCTTAAACAAGGTTAACCATAATAAACAATTCAATGTCAACGTCCAGGCCGGTGCATTATTCTATTTTCAAAATATTATATCGGATTCTATGAACAATATTTATTATTGTAATTAACTTGTAAGTCTAATTTTATCATATAGTGAAGGTAAAATAAATAAATATGGCCCTTACTTATAAGTTAACTCTTTTGAAAACTATATGTATACGTTTGGGAAAAGGTATAACTATTCCACATAGACTATGATCGAAATGACACAGTCACACCTTAACTAAACTAAAATTCGACTATCCCTAAATTTATTTTTATTATGATTTTGTATACCTTTTAATTTACGTTAGACAGTGCACAAAAAATAAATTATTGTCAAATTTCCAAGTATATAAATTCACTCCCATTAAAACAATATTTATGCATCGGATTTCATATTAGTGGTACTCCATAACCTCATTTTTAGGTCCAAATTAAATCATCTAACTTTTAGAACCTTCTAATTGAATGGAAGGAGTAGGGACTAATATATAGTTGTAACAACAGATAATGCGAAATGATTAGAAAATTTTATCAAAAATTTATAATATTTTTTTTGTTTTAAATTAGACTAATCTTTTTCAATTTTAAATTAAAAGATATTATAAAATTAAAAAAATAAAAATATTAAAAAAATAAAATAACATAATATAAATTATGAAATATTTTATTTTACCATTCTGATCATTATTCTAGGCCAGAAGGATTTTTTCGAATCTATGCGATCATAACTTCATTTGAATGTATTTTAATCAGACTTCAAAAAGTCAAACAATAAGAATTAGTGCTAAATCCAATAAAGTTTGTCCAACCTTTGAATTCATCCCATTTTATTTTTTTTTGTAAGTCAACCAATATTCTTTACTATGACTTTTTGCAGAAATAAAAGTTTACAAAATTTTATATTCCACTCAGTTGCTAAATGAAACATAGAATAATACGAAATCTAATTAAAATAATATATATGTAACATTCTACTTGAAGAGAAATAAATAAAAATAGGTTGACTAGGACACCAAGCAATATGTTATGGAATATTGTATCACAATATGACATGAGAGACCATCTCAAATCTCAACTATATAAATTGAAATTCTCATCAACTCTTAAATAGAAACAAAGTGAAGAAAACAAAATATATGCACAAAAACATCCTATAATTTAGAGGAAAGAAGATGGGAGAAGAGTGTGTAGATATGAAGATGGAAGGTTTAGAGAAGTGTAAACGATCAGAAAGAGGTCACTTCGTTTTGATACATGGGATAGGGGGAGGAGGGTGGTGTTGGTACAAAATTAGGTCTCTTATAGAGAATTGTGGCTATAAAGTCACCTCTCTTGACCTTAAAGGTGCTGGCATCGACCCATCTGACCCTAACACTATCCTATCCTTTCATGACTATAACAAACCTCTACTAGATTTGTTGTCATCTTTGCCTCATAATGAACAGGTATGATACCTATGATATTATGTCTAACTTATATGAATATTATCGTATTAAATCGTTATTAATTTATTTATTGAACGAATAAATATAGGTAATATTGGTAGGACATAGCGCTGGAGGAATGAGTGTAACAGATGCCATCCACAAATTCCCAAAGAAAATAAAGTTTGCAGTGTATATTGCAGCAACCATGCTAAGAACTGGTTTCATGTCTCAACAGGATGTTAAAGATGTAAGTAAACAACTATCTTCTTTCGTTAAATTGATCGAAAACGTCTTTAATTTGATATTCTATTATTTATGTGATATATTTTTCTTTTTTAAAAAAAAATTTACTTTTTATAACTTGACTCCATTTAATAAATATTTTACTAAATGGAGACATATAAATAATAGTTTAGGAATGTGAAAAAAAAAATTAAATAACAACTATAAGAATTTATAAAACCAATAGTTTTGTCCAACCTTGGATCTATATATCCCCTTTTTAAGTCAACCAATTCTTTTATTAATTGTGACTTTTTAAAACATGTGTAAGAGTAAAATTTATTTTATAATTTGTTAATACACTATTTGGTCCTATAAGTTGTTATTCTGGCTTCACATTAAATTATGTCGCATTATTCAACATAATTTAATCATCATTTATGTAACCACAACATTTCCATCAAGCAATTATATATATTAGATCAATTATTAAATCCGTAGATTGAAGAATATTTCTTTAAGCAACACTATATATCCATCTATGCTAAATTGGGGACAGCTAGCTACGTTACAATTATTAAGGCTAATAATGGTTATCTTTTTATAATTATTCAGCTATAATAATAGTAATTTTAAAAGGAAATATTATTGAAATACATATATTATGTTTCCTTTATTTTAAATATTTTTTTCTATTTCTAAAAATCTTTAAAATTTTTTTTAATGTATTCGAGCTACATATTAATGTACTCGAGTGATTATTTAATGTATCCGAGCTACATATTATGTATCTGATTTATTTTATAATGTATCCGAGCTACATATATGTATTCTGTTTATGTTATAATGTATCTGAGATGATGTATATGAGCTACATATTACGTATCCGGTTTGTGTTACTTTTTAAGAGATTAATGTAATTACAAATAAATGATGGATAATTTGTAATTTTATATTAAAACTATGTAATTCTTAAAAATTCATCCAATTTATAATAATTTATTATAACTCGCAGGGAGTCCCTGATTTATCAGAATTTGGAGATGTATATGATATGGAATTTGGATTAGGGCCTGAAAAGCCTCCAACAAGTGTTGTTGTTAAGAAAAATTTACAACGGGAAATCATTTACCAAATGAGCCCACTTGAGGTAATTAAATCCATACAAGTTATTTTCGAAATGAATTATAATATAAGATGTTTACTTAGTTTAAAGTGAGACGTACTTTTATCTCAAAAGTAAATTAACCTTAACCTTACCTCAACTTTCTTAAACGACATTGGGAAAAGGGCTAATGTGACATATTGATTCTTAATCTTTAGATTGCACAACTAATCTTAAAATCATAATTCGATATCTCTTAAGCCAAACGATCCATTTTATTAGTCTTTTTGTCGCTCTTGATGATTTTTTTTCTTTATACATGTAATGTAATGATATTTTATTTTTTTCTTCTTAGGATTCAACGTTAGCATCAATGCTGTTACGTCCAGGACCAATTCAAGCATTACAAAGCGCTCAATTCAAAGAAGGAGAGGGCGTGGAGAGAGTGGATAGAATATACATACGAACGACGCATGATCGAGTGTTGAAGTTGGAACAACAAGATGCAATGATAAGAAGATGGAAGCCACAACATGTTTACACTTTGGAAAGTGATCACAGCCCATTCTTTTCTGCTCCTTTGGCGCTCTTTGGTCTGCTTGTCAAAGTTGCTGCTTCTTTTGACTAAGATAGCTTCAATAATGACAACTAACAAATAACTAATATGTAAGTTTACTTACAACTTGGCCCATTAGCTCAGTTGGTTAGAGCGTCGTGCTAATAACGCGAAGGTCGCAGGTTCGAGACCTGCATGGGCCAAATATTTTTTTTGATTATTCAGTCAACGTAGGATTTTTTGCATTACATTTGTATCCCAACTCTCCAATAATAATATTCAAGATATGTTTATACAATATTATACAAAATATGGACTTTATCTTCTTTCTTTTATCAAAACATCAGATTCATTCAAAATTATTAATGCTCAATTATATGTACATATGAGACTATTTATTGCACTTCGAACAAGCAAAACGAATAAATTAGTTAATTGCTTGCATTACTACTATTACAATAACCATCTTCATTGAAGAAACTGACTTTAATTAATTAACCAATAAATAAAATTATATTTGAGAATTTCAAAGATGGACATAGAATGAATATGGGAAGAGAGAAGGGGGATGTGTTTGGGTGTGCAGAAAAGAGAGAGGAAACAAAAGATAGCAATAGATTACTACTATAAAAAATATGATGTGTTTGACCATAGTATTTCACTTTATTAATAAATGTGATTTATATCGGTAAATGTTAAACACTATCAAAACTAACTATAAGTTTGTATTACGTAGCAAGATATAAACAAGATACATGACTTCCGTAACAAGTTGACTCTTCATTGCAACAAATAACAAGTAGTATCCATGACACTGGAGTAATGAGGTAGTTCAGAGTTAGTGCAACAAACATCATTCCGTACATTGTGAAGTAGACGAAACACGTCACTTTGTTATCCCGAGTCGATTGTTCGTCATTTTTCATCAATAACTATATCATCACTTTCATATTCACTGGATATTTTATCATTGTTTTGGTGTTCACGTAAAAAATATTAAGTAATACTGTGCAATCAACTACATTAAAACCTCTATAAATTAATATAGGTGGGACCATGAAATTTTATTATTTTATAAAGATATTATTTAATTGATAAATTAATATTTATAATTAAAAGAATGGTTTGAGATTTGATGAAGGTTAATTTTAATTATATCAAAATAATTGTATCTTACTAAATTAAGTATCATATTTATTAAATTCACATAAAAAATATTATACACAAAGTACAACGAATACATCAGAATTATTGTATCTTACTGATTTTAACCTTGTGATGTTGTAATAATAAGAGCTATCAAGATGTATTATCGAACAAAGTTTATTGTAGAATATTAGAAGGTTGTGAAGTGGGACAAATTGATCCAGCAAAGATCGATGTTTTGGATGCTAATAATTTGTAATCTCTATTCGGACAACAAATGTTCTACAAAAGACAATAGCAAATTATTTTCGACACTGTAAAATCCGTTCGAGAGATGCAATCTCGAATTTAAATGAACCTACATGTGAAAACATCATTCATGAACTTGAGGTCATGATTAATGATCTCGATTACCACAAATAGATGTCAATAACCTATTAGATTATACGAGTGAAAGTGAATTATGTTCAGAGGTCCGGAGCTTAGAATTTTTTTTGAATACCATCGGAAAGAGCAATGTTGATGATGAAGTTGAAGATGATACTATATGTTTGGAACCAGTTACACGAAAGAACACTTATCGCATTTTGAACTCTTCAAAATTTTATGGTGCAGTTCGAAAAGACAACATTGGAGCTCTTGGATGCAATAAGAAAAGTTAGAGATGAGATTCAACTAAATTTAAATTTTAAGAAAAATCAAAACACTATAAAATCATATAAAAGTTTGGTGTAGAATTTGAATTTTTTAAAAGCTTCCAAATAATGAGATTTTGACACAAATACTAATTTTTCTAGTATGTGGAAATTTGAGTACTTATTTGCAATTTTTTTTAATCAAATAATGGCAAATGCAAATTGTACGGGCAACATTATTCATCAATTTTTTATCCAAGTATTTTTTGAGAAATTTATGATCAAATGAGTCCTTGATAAAATATTTTATAACACATGAGAAAGTAGAAAATAACTTAGTTCTAGCTCATATACTTGTGAAGAACGATTCAAATTTTAAATGTAGAATTGTGGGGCGCTACAAAAAAATTCGAATCTTAACTTACAAACTTTTGAAATGTTTCAATTTAGACTTCAAAACTCTGAAGTTTAAATTTCAATGTCTGGGAATGAGCTAAAGTATTTATCTATAATATGATTTTTTTTTCTATGTTACTAATCCAAAAGGGCTAAAATATTTTGGAGTCAATATTACATATCTTTTAAATTAATTCATCATATTTGAATAAAAAAAGTTTCAGAAGAGTTCCTCTTTAAGAAAACACAATAGAAGTTAGTATGTGCAGTAGAGTTTTTGGAATAAATACAATTTTCTTGGTCCCATTTTATATGCACTATTTCCTTTTTGATTAATTAAAAAAAATGTCAATCATTTCCTTATATGGTAAGTGTTTGAAGGTACAATTCATATTTTATTCTTACTGGTCTCATTTAATTTTAAAGTACTACTCTAATACATTTATGAAGACAGACAAAGTGACTTTACTTTTTTGAAGAGCAATTTGATATACATTTCAAAGTCTTCATTATTTTTTAAACTTCATGCTCGGTCGAATGTTTCCACATAAAATGGGATGGAGGGAGTACTATCTATCTAATAAATAAGGGAAAATGCACAAGTACCCTCCAACCTATGCTCGAAATCTCAGAGACACACTTATACCATATTAAGGTCCTATTACCTCCTAAACTTATTTTATAAATAATTTTCTAGCCCTTTTCGACCTGCGTGACACTATCTTGTGGGCTCAGCGCGTGTTGACATTTTTTTTCAAGCTAGTGTCACGTAGGGTGAAAAGAGGTAGAAAACTATTTATAAAATAAGTTCAGGGGGGGTAATAAGACCTTAGTATAGTATAAGTGTGTCTTTGAGATTTTGGTCATTGGTTGGATGGTACATGAGTAAACTCTCTATAAATTAGTACTCGGTAAATTAATAATCTCTCTAAAATAATATTTTTCTATTGTCCCGACTTGGGCCAATGAAAAAAATCACCAATTTCGATGTGATAATAAGATAATATTTTTAGATGACCCGTATATAAATACATGGGTCCCATTAATATCATAAATTTATAATTTTTTTAAAAATACAAATATATATTTAAGATAATTTGGTGAAATATGATTCTATAGTGTCTTGTTTTTTCTTAAAATTTACATGTAGTTGAATCTCATCTCTAACTTTTCGTATTGCATCCAAGAGCTCCAATGTTGTCTTTTCGAACTGCTTCATAAAATTTTGAAGAGTTCAAGATGCGATAAGTGTTCCTTACGCGTAATTGGTTCCAAATGCACAGTATCATCTTTAACTTCATCATCAACATTGCTCTTTCCGATGGTATTCACATTTTTTTCTAAGCTTCGAACCTCTGAACATAATTCACTTTCACCTATATAATTCAATAGGTTATTGACATCCATTTGTGGTAATAGAGGTCATTAATCATAACCTCAAGTTCATGAATGACTATTCACATATAGGTTCATTCAAATTTTCCGAGATTGCATCCCTTGACGGATTTTACAGTGTCGAAAAAAATAATTTGCTATTAGATTTGAGGGGAGTGTGAAATGGGTGGTCCGATTAGATTTGAGGGTTAATATATGAATGGTTCGGGTATTACCCGATTCTGTTGGGTTTTAAAGGTGTGAACACGAAATAAAGGGTTGTGGCTCTCCTGAAGGATTGTCACTTTGTCGAAGGGTTGTGACCTTTATGAAAGGTTGTGTCATTTCTAAAGGGTTGTAACTGTTTGAAAGGTTGTGCCTTTTCCAAAGTGTTGTGACCATTCTAAAAAAGTTGTCTTCTTTCCAAAGAGTTGTGACCTTTACCCTTTGTTGGCTATAAATAGAGAGACTTTCTCTCGTTTTTCTGCATTGAGTTCTTTCTTTCTTTTGCATAATTTCTTAGAAAACAAAATTGATCGATCATGTGTGTGGGTGTGATTCCGTTGCTGTCATTTGAGTTTGCTAAAATTATTGAAGATTGAGGTATCGCTACTTCATTAATGGTTAATCCTTTTTATCTTGAGAGGAATTAATCTGCAACCTCTGGTACTTGAGGGATTAAATTTCTTAAGGACACACTGAATTCTGTGTTCTCGAATAGTTCTTTGAGTTTTTCTTTCATCTCTTATTATTTTTCATGTTTACTAATCTGAATAAAGGAGATAACAAGCTTAAGAAATTTATATTGATGGTATTTTCTGTGGTAAGGAAATTACTTTTATTTTCTCTGTTTTTTTTTTTTGAAAGAAAAAGAAGAAAAAGAAAATTATTTTATCGTATGATAAAAGAGTTTTGGGATGAATTAGTACTACTTTAATATGTTTGAGTATATTTTTTGAAGTAAGAATTCCTTGGATGGGTGAGATTATTTTAATTATCTTCCCAAATGTATTGAAGCATTGCACCCATTCAGTCTTCTCTTCAATAAGAAAAGTTATTTTGTGCATAAAGGTTAAGATATGGACTTTAATTTTTTTTTTCTATATTCTTGATTTTACATAACTATGAGAAGAAGTAAATGGACAAATGTTGTCTTCTAACAATATTTGAACTTGAATTTCGTTTCTTGTTGAAATTAAATGTCTTTTTGAAAAAAAAATAGGAATATGATGGAAACTGAGAAAAGAAAAAAAAATAGCACGGAAAGTGACTTGCATGGAATCATTGCTGACAGATAGAATAGGAGTCACTGAGAGTAAAAATCAAGTTATATTTCTATTTCCCTTGATTATTATTTTTTCTATCCTTTATAAGTTACGAGATTTATCTCATAAAAAATGTTAGGATAGATGGTCACTATGTGATGATTATTACTAATATCTATTCTGTTAAGAGGGGGAAAAACCTTTTGTAGTTTATACTCAATGTGAAATGATTGTGTTTGACTTTTGAAGACTAAAATTGTCTGATTTTTTTAATTCCTTTGATTGAAGAATATAAAAACTTCACGAACAAATCAGATTGTACATTGGTTTGAAGAATATAGAAACTTCACCAATTTGTCGAATACTCTGTTTGAATGAATATTCTTACTTGAAAGGTTTGTTTGGTATGAAGGAAAATATTTTCCATGGAAAATGTTTTCCTGGAAAACAAGTAGATTTTGGACTTATTTTCTCATGTTTGGTTGGTGAGTAGAAAATATTTTTCGGAAATGATTTTTGGTGTTTGATTTATGAATGAAAAATATTTTTGAGAAATATTTTTTATTTTTACTAGAATACAAAATAATTTATGAAATTGAAAATACTTTCTAAAAATATTTTTTTT
>CM064965.1:54440276-54460418 GCA_032847665.1 Solanum chilense
GTCTGTCCGTTGCCCCTACCATGTTGTGTTGTAGTGGCTCCAGTTTGCCCATCACCTCGGTCGTTTTGGTGACTACCATTACCTTGGACACCACGCCCTCCAGAATAACGGCCTCTACCATGACCACCTCTACCTCTGACTTTGGGAGTTCTGTGACTCTGCCTTGGACAATACCTCCTAATGTGTCCAGTCTCCCCACATCCATAACACCCTCTGGATTCAAGCATCGGTCTCTCGGAGAAGTGTTGACCGGTCTGAGGTGGACCCCCAACTACAGTCTGTAGTGAAGACTGAATTGGTCGGGCTGAGTAACCTCCTGAACCCTGTCCTCTAGTGTATGAACCATTAAACTCACCTCCCTTTCGAAACCTTTTTGATGTCGATGCCATGGTGGAGTCATTTGGCTTCACTCCTTCCACCTCTATCACGAAGTCTACCACTTCTTGAAAGGATTTTACCGTAGCCGCTACCTGTAAGGCTGAAATCCGCAATTCCGACCTCAATCCTTTCACAAAACGGCGAATCCGCTCTTGTGGGCTGAAACAAAGCTGGGTGGCATACCTGGATAATGCACGAAACTTAGCCTCATATGCAGTAACCGACATCCTACCTTGTTCTAGGCTCAAGAACTCATCTCTTTTCTTATCCCTCAAGGTCCGGGGAATATACTTCTCCATAAACAAATTAGAGAATGAGGCCCAAGTCATAGGCGGTGCTTCTATTGGTTGACACTCAACATGTGACCGCCACCACATTTTGGCGTTCCCTTGAAACTGATAACTCACGAACTCAATGCCAAACCGTTCTACTATACCCATCTTATTTAGTAGCTCATGACAGTCAACTAGGAAATCGTAAGCATCCTCAGATTCTGCACCCTTGAATACTGGAGGTTTCAATTTTAAGAACTTACTGAAAAGTTCATGCTGACCACTTGTCATTATAGGCCCTGTAGTCAGACGAGGAAACGTGCCTATTTCCAATGGAGCATCCATGCGGGGAGCCACAGTAGCCGCATGTTGTACCTCCGGAGTCTGAGGTGCTGGTGTATAAAACACTGGAGGTGTCTGGCCCCGATCAGATAACTCGCTAAGATAAGCCAGAACCTGATTGATCATCTCTGGGGTAGGTTGGGGTGGCAGTTCCTCGTTCTGCACTTGTTCATTCTCCCCTTCCTCACCCTCTCTTATCACTTCCTCAGTTGATGGGGGAGTCACTGCCCTAGTACTAGTTGGGCTAGGTGCTTGTCCCCTTCCTTTAGAGGATGCCCTCCCACGACCTCTTCCACGGCCTTTCGCCACCACTCCTCCTTGAGCTACCGCCCCAGTGGCTAGCTTAGACGTTACTTGTCTTGCCGGTGTTGGTGTCGGCGCAGACGTTGCTCTAGTTCTAACCATCTGCGAAATAGAATGAAGATGGTCAGATACCAATTTGTATCACCTAGATACCAATTGGACTCAAGTAGTAGCACGAAAGAAGGAATGAAAGAATGGAATTTTTCTAAAGTCTTATAGCCTCTCAAAGAAAATTAAAGGCGTCCCCCTACCATTCCTTAAGACTCTACTAGACTCGTTCTTGTGTGATGAGACCAACGAACCTAACACTCTGATACCAACTTTGTCACGACCCAAATCGGGGACGCGACTGGCACCCACATCTACCCTCTTATGTGAGCAAACCAACCAATCTAAACTCAAACATATTAAACCAAATACAACGCGGAAGACTTAACTCATTAATAAACATCAAAACTATAAATATCCCCAAAATCTGGAAGTCATCATCACAAGAACATCTACGATCAAATTTCCAAACTAAGAGTATTTTAAGAAGCTAAAACAAATAAAAGCTAGTCCATGCCGGAACTTCAAGGCATCAAGACGAGAAGAAGAAGATCCAGTCCAAGCTAGAAGCATAGCTCACCCTGAGATCCGGTGTAGTGAAGACTGGCTAGAATCGCGGTCGGGTTGAAGACGACGGCACGTTTGCTGCACTCCACAAATACAAGAAAGAAACAAACAAGTAGGAGTCAGTACAACCACACGTACTAAGTAGGTATCATCGGCCAACTCAGAATAGAAAACAGTATATATCAGTTAATCTCACAAATCAACTATAATACTCAACATGTAGTAACAACAAGTACTACAATCATCAATAAGTATCACCAAGTTCATCCAGGAGGACTCAAGCCTCAATATCATACTCATTAGGGAAATAGGTTCATTAGCTTTAGCATATTAACATCTTTCAAGATTCAGAACTTATTCCTTTCGTGTCGGTACGTGACACTCCGCTCCACTAATACTATGTGCCGGAACATGGCACTCCGATCCACTAATGCTATGTGTCGGAACGTGACACTCCGATCCACTAATACTATGTGCCGGAACGTGGCACTCCGATCCACTAATACTATGTGCCGGAACGTGGCACTCCGATCCACTAATACTATGTGCTGGAACGTGGCACTCCGATCTACTAATACTATGTGTCGGAACGTGACACTCCGATCCACTAATACTATGTGCCAGAACGTGGCACTCCGATCCACTAATACTATGTGTCGGAACGTGACACTCCGATCCACTAATACTATGTGCCGGAACGTGGCACTCCGATCCACTAATACTATGTGTCGGAACGTGACACTCCGATCCACTAATACTATGTGCCGGAACGTGGCACTCCGATCCACTAATACTATGTGCCGGAACGTGACACTCCGATCCACTAATACTATGTGCCGGAACGTGGCACTCCGATCCATATACTATCCTGGTGTCGGAACGTGACACTCCGATCCTCATATACTATCCTGGTACCGGAACGTGGCACCCGATCCCCTAATTCATCAAGCCTTCTTTTATACTAAGGCATCACAATTCTCATAACATAGTTCATCAAGCCTTCTTTTATACTAAGGCATCACAATAACAATACAAAGTTCATCAAGCCTTCTTTTATACTAAGGCATCACAATTCTCATAATATAGTTCATCAAGCCTTCTTTTATACTAAGGCATCACAATAACAAGACAAAGTTCATCAAGCCTTCTTTTATACTAAGGCATCACAATAACAAGACAAAGTTCATCAAGCCTTCTTTTATACTAAGGCATCACAATAACAAGACAAAGTTCATCAAGCCTTCTTTTATACTAAGGCATCACAATAACAAGACAAAGTTCATCAAGCCTTCTTTTATACTAAGGCATCACAATGTAATTAGGGTTTCTTCAAGATTTAGGGTTCAAAAGCTTCATCATGCTTAACTTATCACAAACATATAATCACACTCATACAATCATACAATTAAGCATATAGAAGGGTTTACAAGATTACCCAATACATATCATTTGCTATTAAGAGTTTACTACAAATAGCATAAACCATAACCTACCTTCACCAAGGATTTGTATTCAAGCAAGAAATCTTCAAGGAAGCCTTGCTCCTTCTCTCTCAAGCGCCTCTCTTTCTCTTCTCTCTCTCTTTCTAATTTCTTCCTCAAACCTTCCTCTTCTTACCCTAAATCACAAGAATTCAAGTATCAAAGGTGATGGAACCAACCCACCAACTAACTCAAAGTTAGTCTTTCAACCCCCAAGGAATTGAACTAATAACATTAACCCACTAATTTTATAAATTAAAGCCGAAATGGTCCAAAACACCCCTTTAAAAATTAGCCAAAAATCCGACCCCGCCTGGGATTACGCAACCTGTGACGGTCCGTCGTGCCTGCGACTGTCCATCATGCAGGTTCGTCAAGGACTCGATTTCCTTTAAGGAGTCTGTGACGATCCGTCGTGCCTACGACGGTCCGTCCTGCACTTCCGTCACGACGGACAGAAAGTTTCTCCCAGCACCAAATTCTCAAGAGTTGAAGTGTTTTGAAACGGAGGCTCACGACGGTCCATCGTGTCTGTGACGGTCCGTTCTGCAGGTCCGTCACACAGTTCAGAGAGTTGATTTCAACACTCAAATTACAAGAATTCCAAGTGTTTTGGAACGAGACCCCCTCGACGGTCCGTCGTGCCCATGACGGTCCGTCGTGGTGTCCGTCGTATCAGCCAATTTTCCAGAAATAAAATCTGCTACTCAAAACGACTAAACAGGTCGTTACATTTCTGTTGTGCATGAGGTGTACATTTGTATAATAGTACACCGGATAACACGTAACTTAGATAGACATTCGAGATAGTTTTATTTATTTATTTATTTGAAGTTAGATTGAATTAAATCACTTGTTAAATAAATAGTTATTTAGAAACTATAGATGAAAAGTATTAAAAGTTGTGATTTGTATTATGTTAAATGCTTAAAATAATACTGATCAAAATTTATAATATTTGAATCTCGAAAAGAAACATGTATCACTTGAATCTGGATAAATAAATTTTTACTCTTTTTATCAAGAAGAAAACCTTTATAATACTAGTTCTCGAACACTTTCAACGCACGTGCATTTCACGCTAAATATTATTTATTAAAAAATAATATTAGATTAAATGTGCAATAAGTTATATGAATTTTGAAAGGAAAGATTATCTTTTGTCTGATTTAAATGGGATTATTACGTCGATTCAATGGAACTTATCTTCTCTAGTGTCTCCAAAGTTCGTAAAAATCTAACACACATGACAAAAGTATTTTCCTCTAACTTTCAATTTATTTCTCTTTGTTCAAAATCTCATCATTCATCAATCTACAATTGGAACTAGTCCTAATGTTTAGATGTAATTTTCAATCAATGAAGAACCAAAAATGATTTCCAGATTTATAATTTGTAGCAATCTACAATTCAATCTCAAAGCAACACGAAAAAATATTTTAAAATTCCCTTCTAATTGAATATAAGTTATCAAAAAACACAGAACGTGTTCATACCATATTACGGGAGCAATTGTTTGAGCAATCAGCAGATTGAAAAAGTTGTGATTGACGACTACCATTAGCATCCCCCATTTTTTCTTCTCTCGACACTTTAAAGAACAGTTCACAATAAAATAAAGGGATACAAGTGAAGTCTATAACATAGAGAGGAAACATATTTAAGTAGAAACCTTGAAGAAGATCCTAATACTTATACTCGGTGCAAGGATTTAGACGTGTAACAATAAAATTTGACGGAGAAACTTAGGCTTTATTATTCTATGTGTGGTGTGGCTGAGGTTTACATTTCTATAAAAGTACACTCGATAGTTACTCTGACACGTAACTCAAAGAGATAATCCAGAATTTTTTATTTATTATTTTTTGTAAGAGCACTATATTTTAACTTTTATTTGAAGTTATATTTAATTAGATCAACTGTTAAATAAATAGTTATTTGAAATTATATATGACAAGTATTATAAGTTGTTTTTCGTATTATGTTAAATGCTGAAAATAATATTGATCAAAACTTATAATATTTGAATTTCGAAAAGAAACATGTATCACTTGAATCTGGGTAAATAAATTTTATACTCTTTTGGATGAAGAAGAAAATATTTATAATACTAGTTCACGAATACGTGGAATGCACGTGTATGTCGCGCTAAATAATTTTTTTAAAAAAATATTACATTAAATGCGCAATGAGTTATATGAATTTGAAAGGAAAAATTGTATTTTATCTGATTTAAATGGGATTATTATGTCGATTTAATGGAACTTATCTTCTCTACTCTCTGCAAAGTTTGTAAAAATATAACACTATAACACCCCGTAGCCAAAATTGACCAAAAATAAGTTTTTCAGAAAAATATGCAGGTGCTAACAATGGTGGCATCGATGGACCGTAGCCTGAACCACGGTCCGTCCAGCACAACCGTGGATGGGATCAGAAACTCCCAAAAATTTCTGCCTAGAAAAATTGGTTAAGTCTTGGACGACGGACGGACTTACGATTCGTAGGTCAAACGATGGTCCGTAGTCCATGACCGTCGATCAAGACTCCCTTCAACCATTTTCTGACAAGAGCTATGGATGACCAGCATGGTTCGTAGGTGGAAAATTTACAGCCAGTTAAGGGGAAATATAGTTGGGTAAACTTAAAATGATCATAACTCTTATCACAAAATGAATTAGGTCTCCCATGACCTACCCAAAAATAGATAATTGAATTATATTTTCATAGCCACCAACCTTGCTAAAATCAGACTTCCGAGTAAAAAGTTATGCCCATTTTTGTAAAGGCCTGTCGAACAGGCCCTCACGACGGACCCAACGATGGGGCGTCAGGCGCACGACGGACCGTCAGTCCTGGCCATCGTGAGGCCCGACAACAATCTTCCCAGGGATATTTTTGACCTTTTCCACTCCGTTTAAACCCTAAGTTACGTCGTTTTGACCCTAAATCATCAGATTTTAGTCAGTTTAAGCCTAGAAAAATAATTAAAACATATCCAAGTTAAATGGGATAATGCCTAAGTACCCCCTTAACCTATGCCCAAAATCTCAGAGACACACTTATACTATACTAAGGTCCTATTACCCCCTGAACTTATTTTATTAATAATATTTTACCCATTTTTGACCTACGTGACACTATTTTGTGGGCCCAATGATGGTTGTCTTTTTCTTCCAAACTAGTGCCACGTAGGCTAAAAAGGGGTAGAAAATTACTTATAAAATAAGTTCAAGGGGGTAATAGGACCTTAGTATAGTATAAGTGTGTCTCTGTGATTCCGGGCATAGATTGAGGGGGTACTTTTGCATTTTCCCAAGTTAAATCATTAATCAAAACTTTTAGAAAATTAGAAGCAAGAGAGGAGAAAAAAGCTCAAGAACCCTAGTTCAAGAACGCACAAGCTCCAGCAGTTCCAACCCCGAAACTTAAGTATTTTTCCGTGGATTTCGTCACCAGGTATGTGGGATTTCACTAGTGGGTTTCTTTCACCCATTGGGACCTTAGTTTCAGTCAGTTCTTGATTCTCTTATCATGATTAAACCTAGGGTTTCTAGATACTTAATTTAACTTCATGAATTTATTAAATATGTGTTCCAAATCAGATTTTCATGTTATTACTCAGATTATCGCATGAATTTCAGAACCCTACCTTTGTATTTCTTGAATTACACATGCTAGGTCATATATTTCAAACACTTCAGATATACATGCCTCAGTTATAAATGCATAATTTCCAGATTGATTGTTGCATTCTCAGTTTGCATGTTCAGTTTCGAGCTATCCAGTATTTACAAAATTCAGATGTAATCAGTTAATTTACAGAATTCATTGGGAGTATCATAGTACCAAGTTGGACTAGGTTTTAGCGTACCCAATGTCCCATAACTACTAGCCGAGTAGGTTGTAAGTTCCCTCTATGGGAAATCAGTTTAGTGATCACGCCAGCATGCCTTTATACCTTTGGTAGGGTATATTGGGTCCTCTCGATGGGGCGTATACATCGTACTCCATATTTAGCTCATGTGGTTTTATTATCGGTTATTAGTAGCTCCTACAGTTCAGTCAGACTTTCTGCATTGACCATTTATCAGTAAATTCAGTATTCAGTTTTAGCATGTTATAAATTGGTCATTACATCTAGTTAGCTCAGAAATCAGCACATCACGTTTAGATTATTATACTTGTTTTTGTGCTTGTTCAGTTATGTTTTATTTCAGATGTACTCTATCGTACATGCTCGGTACCTTTCAAGTACTAACGCATACATGCGCTACATCTTCTCATGATTTAGGTTCAGGTTCTCAGCATCCAGATCACGCATAGATCGATTTCCCGATCTCCAGTTCAGCAGATTCAATGGTGAGTCCTCATTCTCCAAGGACAACAGTCATGAGTTTCATTTTATTCTTTAGTCATTTAGTTTCAGTTTTTTCTAGATTTAGTTGAGGCTTGTCCCAGTATTTCTAGGCTAGTTTAGAGGCTATTTTCAAACATAGTTAGATTCAACTTAGTATTAAGCTAATATTTCTTTTGTATTAAACTCATTGTTTTCAAATATCTCAGTTATAGAATATGGGTATTCCACATCTTTTCATTTTAAGTATGATTTAGCTTCCGCAACAGTTTATTATCTTTAGTATGCTCATGATCATGCCAGCAGGGTTAGCTTGGGATTACTTGTGGTCCTAGGTTTTGTATCCGCGTCTCGGGGGTAGCTCGGGGTGTGACAAACACATATGACAAAAATATTCTCCTCTAACTGTCAATGTATTTCTCTTTCTTCAAAATCTCATCATTAATCAATCTACAATTTGAACTATTCCAAATGTTTAGATTGTTGAAAAGTGATTTAAAACAAAGTTAGTTACTTTGATTGAACTAGTCTTCTGCTTTCTATTAGATAGTTTCTTAGTGTTGCTGAAATAGTGTTTTAGTAGGTTATAGGACCTATATATTAGGATTAGTTATTTATTTCTTATCCTACATATCATATGGGCATATTTTGTTATTCTGTAACTTCCTATCAATTAGAAATTAAAAAGTTGTCGCATAAGTTTTTCCCTTCTCTTTTTATTTCCAGATTCTTATTCTTTTTGCTCCAACAAATTTGGCATCAGAGCCAGGCATGATAACTAACGATAGTTCGTTGGTGTGGCACAACCACTTATTCCTGTCTTTAAGGGAGAAAGCTACGAATTCTAGAGTATAAGTATGAAAATTATCCTCGAGTCTCAAGATCTTTGGGACTTAGTAGAACCTGGATTTATAGATCCTGATGAAGAAAATAGGCTGCGAGACAACAATAAAAAAGACGCTAAGGTGCTGGTATTTATCCAGCAGGATGTCCATGACAATTTTTGTTTCACGAATCGTAACAGCAACTACATCGAAGCAAGGCTGGTCCATTCTGCAGAAAGAGTTTCAAAGAGATTCAAAGGTCACTGTGGTGAGACTACAATCACTTCGGCGTGACTTTGAAACCTTGATGATGAGAAGTGGTGAATCTATTGCTAGTTTTGAATCAAGAGCAATGACAATTGTCAGTCAAATGAGATCATATGGAAAGAAGGTCACTGATCAGATTATTATTGAAAAGGTATTAAGAAGATTGAATCCAAAATTCGATCACGTAGTTGCGGCTATCGAAGAATCTTTGTATCTATCAGTTTTTTTTGATGAACTGATGGGATCTCTTCAAGCTCATGTGGCGAGAATCGATCGTTCCATTGAGAAGAATGAAGAAAAGGCATTTCAAGTGAATGACTCAACCACTAAGTATGGAGATAATAATCGTCCAGCAAGTAGAGGCCGAGGAAGAGGAGAATTTTGCGGTGGTCGAGGCCGTGGTTATGGAAGAGGCAGAGGAAGAAATATTGGGCATAGGCAGTCCAATGAACAAGGCAACACAAAAAATGGCTTTTAATGTCATCACTGCCATCGCTATGGGCATATAAAGGTTGATTGTTAGTTTAAAGATCAAAAAATGAACTTTGCAGCAGAAGAAAATGAGGAAGAGAATTATCTTTTATGGCTTGCATTAATACAAACCATAAGCCAAGTGATATATGGTTCGTAGACAGTGGTTGTTCAAATCATATGACAGGGGTCAAATCTACATTCAAAGAACTTGATGAGAAACAAAAAAATAAGGTGCAGCTAGGCAACACAAAAGAGATGCAGGTTGAAGGAAAATGCAAGGTGGTTGTAGACACTAGCCATGACAAACTAAAAATGTTGGATGATGTTCAATTCGTACCAGATTTAGGATTCAATTTGTTAAGTTTTGGACAACTAATGGCTGACGGATTTTTTCTTTTGTTTGATAATGATGCTTGTGTCAATACAAATAAGAAGTCGGGCAAAAAGGTTTACATCACCAAGACACCAAACAATATGTTTACGCTGGACGTTTCTAATATGGACAATTTTGCTCTAGCTGCAAGTGCAAAGGATGAATCGAAGCTATGGCATTTGAGGTACGGTCATCTCAATATAAAGGGCTTGAAATTGCTAGGTGATAAAGGTATGATTCTTGGATTACCAAAAATTAGCTCTCTTGATTTATGTGAGGGGTGCATTTATGGGAAACAAACGAGGAAATCTTTTCCTGTTGGAAAAGCATGTAGAGCTTCTAAATGTTTAGAATTAATACAGGCTGACTTATGTGGTCCTATGCAGACTAAGTCCTTAGGTGGAAGTCATTATTTCTTATTGTTAACTGATGATTATAGTCGCATGAGTTGGGTGTATTTTCTGGAGAGCAAGTCTGAAATATTTGAAAATTTTCAGAAATTTAAAGCTTTGCTGGAAATCCAAAGTAATTGCATTATCACAGTTCTTCGCACAGATAGAGGAGAAGAGTTCGTGTCCAATGAATTCAATCTGTTTTGTCAAAGAAATGGTATCCATAGGGAGTTTATTTTTTCCTTATACTCCGGAGCAAAATGGTGTTGCTTAACGGAAGAACCGTACCATTGTTGAGATGGCAAGAAGCACGTTGCGAGCAAAAGAATTCTCGGCAGAAGCTGTGGCAGCATCTGTTTACTTAGTGAACGTTTCACCAACAAAAGCCGTCATGAATAAAGTTCCTTATGAAGCTTGGCATTGAAGGAGACCAAATGTAAGTCATTTACGGGTTTTTGGATGTGTTGCTTATGCGTTGATAAACACACAAGTTCGTCAAAATCTTGATGACAAATCAGAAAAATGCATTTTTGTTGGCTATTGTATTCAATCCAAAGCATGTAGATTGTATAACCCTCTTAATGTAAAGATCTTAGTTAGAAGGGATGTAATATTTGATGAAAATACAAGCTGGGAATGTAGTAAAAAGTTGGTCCGACAAGAGATTCCTATGCCTCTTGGAATCATTGAAGAAGAAGAAGAGAAAGGTTCAACCCCTACTAGTTCACTTTCAGGTTCTTCCATGGAGTTGCCAAAGTCACCGATTTCAGCAACTCATGAAGAGTCTTTAGATGGGTAGTTCCATTAAGAAGATCAACAAGGCTTAGAACGCCAAATTTCATGTATGCTAATAACCTTTATGCGACTTTTCAATTTGCTTTCTCTGTCTCAGATCCCTTAAATTATGAAGAAGCCGCAGAAAAAGAATAATGGAAGAAAGCAATGGTGGAGGAAATGAAATCCATTGAAAAGAATGGAACATGGGAAATGATGGAGTTACCAAAAGGGAAAAATGCAATTGGTCTGAAGTGGGTGTTTAAAACAAAATTTGCTGCAGATGGTAGCCTACAAAAGCACAAAGCTTGTCTTGAAGGCTATGCACAACAGTATGGTGTTGATTTTGAAGAAACATTTTCTCCGGTAGCTCGATTTGAAACAGTGAGGCTGATTTTAGCATTGGCTGCAAAGTTGAAATGGCCAGTTTACCAATTTGATGTCAAGTTGGCATTTCTAAATGGAGACTTAGAAGAAGAAGTCTATGTAACTCAACCTGAAGGTTTCATAAAGGAAATGAAACAAAGGTGTTCAAGCTGAAAAATGCATTGTATGGCTTGAAACAAGCCCCTCGAGCGTGGTATAGAAATATCGATGGTTACTTTTAGGAAAATGGATACATGAGAAGTGAGAATGAACCCACCTTATATCTGAAGAAGGAAGGTAATGATTTCATCATTGTATGCCTTCATGTTGATGATATCATTTACAGTAGTTTTTCTAATTCTTTTGTGGATAATTTTAAGTCTCAAATGATGAATGAGATCGAGATATCGGAAATGAGTTTATTGCATTATTTTCTGGATCTTGAAGTCCACCAAACTGATGATGGGATATTTCTTTTACAAAGGAAATATGGCAGAGACCTTCTCAATAAATTTGGCATGCTCAATTGCAAGCCTGCGGCTACACCAATGAATATAAATGAAAAATTGCAGCAGGTGAATGAAGAAGAGTTAGCAGATGCAAGGAGGTTTAGCAGCTTGGTTGGAGGTCTAATATATTTGACGCACACTAGACCCGATTATGCATTTACTTTTGGTGTTGTTTCACGGCTTATGCACCAACCTTCATTGGTACATCATGGAGCAGCATAGAGAATCTTGCGGTACATTTCTTGAACTTTGGACTATGGCATATGGTACTCAAATACAAATAATTTGAGATTGTGTGGGTACACAGATAGCGATTATGGAAGTTCATTTGATGACAGACGAAGTGTTTCAGCAAATGTTTTCACTCTAGGTTCAGGTGTGGTGACCTGGAGTTCAAAGAAGCAAGCTACAACATCAATATCAACTTCAGAAGCTGAGTACATTGCAGCAACTTCAGCAGCTTGTCAAGCCGTCTAGTTAAGGAGAGTGTTAGCTGATCTTCAATAGCAGCAGAGAGGAGCAATACAGATATTTTGTGACAATAAAGCAACTATTTCCAGGACAAAGAACCCAACATTTCACAGCAGGACAAAGCATATTGATGTTCGTTATCATTTCGTCCGTGACTTGGTAGCAAAGGAGGAAATATTATTGGAATATTGCAGCACACAAGAGCAGTTGGCTGATATATTGACAAAGGCTTTATTGAAGGAGAAATTCTGCTACTTCAGAGAATTGTTTTGTGTCTGTAGTTTTGAATCAAGAGGGAATGCTGAAAAGTGATTCAAAACAAAGTTGGTTAGTTTGGTTGAACTAGTCTTCTCCTTTCTGTTAGATAGTTTCTTAGTGTTGCTGAAATAGTGTTTTAGTGGGTTATAGGACCTATATTTTAGGATTAGTTATTTATTTCTTAGCCTATATATCATATGGGCATATTTTGTTATTCTGTAATTTCCTATCAATTAGAAATTAAAAAGTCGTCCCATAAGTTTTTCCCTTCTCTTTTTATTTCCAGATTCTTATATTTTTTTCTCCAACATAGATGTAGTTCTCAATCAATGAAAAACCAAATATGATTTCCGGATTTATAATTTTAGCAATCTAAGTAATAATTACAATTCAATTTGAAAACCACATGAAAAATTATTTTTAAAAAATTATTTCGCCTTAAACTCGAATATAAGCTATCAAAAAACACAGAACGTGTCATACCATATTTAGAGAGAAGTTATTTGAGCAATCCAACAAATTCAGAAAGTTGTGATTGACGACTCCCATAGGCATCCCCCATTTTCTACTCTCTCTACACTTTAAAGAACAATTCACAATAAAAAAAAGGATACAAGTGAGGTATATAACATAGAGAGGAAACATATTCAAGTAGAAACCTTGAAGAAAAAATCCTTCCGTGCAAGGATTTAGACGTGTAACAATAAAATTTGACAGAGAAACTTAAGCTTTATTATTCTATGTCTGTTGTGCATGAGGTGTACATTTTGTATAATAGTACACCCGATAGTTATCAGACACGTAACTCAAATAAATAATCCAGACGTTTTTATTTATTATTTATTGTAAGAAAAGTATATTTTAACTTTTATTTGAAGTTATATTGAATTAGATCATTGTTAAATAAAGAGTTATTTAGAAACTATATATGAAACCCAATAAAAGTTGCATTTTGTATTATGTTAAATGCTAAAAATAATACTGATCAAATTTTTAATATTTGAATCTAAAAAAGAAATATGAATCACTTGAATTTGAATAAATAAATTTTATACTCTTTTTGATGAAGAAGAAATATTTATAATACTAGTTCCTGAACACGTGCAACGCGCGCTTATGTCACGCTAAATACTTTTTTTTAAAAAATAATATTAGATGAAATGTGCAATGAGTTTTATGAGTTTTAAAGGGAAGATTAACTTTTTTCTGATTTAAATGGGATTATTATGTCGATTCAATGGAACTTTTCTTCTCTACTATTTCCAAAGTTTGTAAAAATCTAACACATATGACAAAAATATTTTCCTCTAACTTACAATGTATTTCACTTTCTTCAAAATCTCATCATTCATCAATCTACAATTGGAACTACTCCAGATGTTTAGATGTAGTTTTAAATCAATGAAAAATCAAAAATAATTTGCCTTATAATTTTTAGCAATCTAAGTGATAATTACAATTAAATTTCAAAGCAACACGAAAAATTATTTTCCCTCCTAATTTAATATAAGCTATCAAAAAACACAGAACTTGTTCATACCATATTTAGGGAGCAGTTGTTTGAGCAATCTAGTAGACTAAGGAAGTTGTGATTGATTACTCCCATTAGCATTCTCCATTTTTTCTTCTCTCTACACTTTAATGAACAACTCAGTATCAAAAAAAGGATATCAATGAAGTATATAACATACAGAGGAAATATATAATATTTGAATCTCGAAAAGAAACATGTATCGCTTGAATTTGGATAAATAAAATTTATACTCTTTTGGATGAAGAAGAAAATATTTATATAACTAGTTCTCGAACACGTGCAACGCATGTGTATTTCATGATCAGTATTTTTTTTCAAAAGATAATATTAGATTAAATGTGCAATGAGTTATATGAATATGAAAGGAATTATTGTCTTTTATCTAATTTAAATGGGATAAATATGTCGGTTCAGTGGAACTAATTTTCTCTATTGTCTCCAAAGTTCGTAAAAATCTAACACATATAACAAAAATATTTTCTTCTAACTTTCAATGTATTTCTCTTTCTTCAAAATCTCATCATTCATCTATGTACAATTGGAACTATTCCAAATGTTTACATGTAGTTCTCAATCAATGAAAAACCAAAAATGATTTCCGGATTTTATAATTTCTAGAAATCAAAGCGATAATTACAATTCTATTTCCAAAACAACATGAAAAATTATTTTGCCTCCAACTCGAATATAAGCTATCAAAAGACACAATACGTGTTCATACCATATTAGGGAGTAGTTGTTTGAGCAATCCAACAGATTGAGAAAGTTCTGATTGACAACTTCCATAAGCATCCACCAATTTTTTCTTCTCTCTACATTTTAAAGAACAGTTCACAATAACAAAATGGATACGAGTGAAGTATATAACATAGAGAGGAAACGTATTTAAGTAGAAACCTTGAAGAAGAAAATCCTAACACTTATACTCCGTTCAAGGATTTAGACGTGCAACAATAAAATTTGACATAGAAACTTAGGCTTTATTATTCTATGTGTGGTGTGCCTATGGTGTACATTTGTACAATAGTACATCCAATAGTTATCTGATACGTAACTCAAATAGATAATGCAGATTTTTTTTGTAAGAACACTATATTTTAACTTTTATTTAAAGATATATTAAATTAGATCAATTTTTAAATAAATAATTTGCGTTTTTTATAATGTCAATTGCTTAAAATAATACTGATCAAATTTATAATATTTGAATCTCGAAAAGAAACATATATCACTTGAATTTGACTAAATAATTTTTTACACTTTTGGATGAAGAAGAAAATATTTATAATACCAGTTCTAGAACACGTGCAACGCACATGTATGTCACGCAAAATACTTTAAAATAATAGTAATATTATATTAAATATGCATTGAGTTATATGAATATGAAAGGGACGATTATCTTTTGTCTGATTGAAATGAGAATATTATGTCGATTGAATGGAACTTATCTTCTCTGCTGTTTCCAAAGTTCGTAAAAATCTAACACATATACAAAAATATTTTTCTCTAAATTTCAAGGTATTTCTCTTTCTTCAAATCTCATCATTCATCAATCTACAATTGGAGCTATTCCAGATGTTTAGATGTAGTTTTCAATCAATGAAAAACAAAAAATGATTTGCGAATTTATAATTTCTAGCAATCTAAGTGATAATTACAATTCAATTTCAAAGCAACACGAAAAAATATTTTTGAAAAATTATTTTCCCTCCTAATATAATATAAGCTATCAAAAAACACAGAACTTATTCATACCATATTTATGGAGCAGTTGTTTGAGCAATCCATTAGACCGAGGAAGTTGTGATTGATGACTCCCTTAAGCATCCCCCATTTTTTCTTCTCTCTTCACTTTAATGAACAACTCACAATCAAAAAAAGCATACCAGTGAAGTATATAACATACAGAGGAAACATATATAAGTAGAAACCTTGAAGAAGAATATCCTAACACGTGTACCAAGTGAAAGAATTTAGACTTGTAACAAAAAAATTTGACAGAGAAACTTAGACTTTATTATTTTATGTCTGTTGTGCATGAGACGTACATTTATATAATATTACATCCGATAATTATCTAACACGTAACTCAAATTGACTTTTCAGATAGATTTATTTATTTATTTTTGGTAAGAACACTATATATTAACTTTTATTTGAAGCTAGATTGAATTAGATCAATTGTTAAATAAATAGTTATTTAGTAAATATAGATGAAAAGTATTACAAGTTGTGATTCGTATTATGTTAAATGCTTAAAATAATACTGATCAAAATTTATAATATTTGAATCTCGAAAAGAAACATGTATCACTTTAATCTGGATAAATAAATTTAATACTGTTTTGGATCAAGAAGAAAATATTTATAACACTAGTTCTCGAACACGTTCAGCGCACATGTATTTCACGCTAAATAATTTCTTGTAAAAAATAATATTAGATTGAATATGCAATGAGTTATATGTATTTTAAAGGGAAGATTATCTTTTTTCTGATTTAAATAGGATTATTATATCGAATGTTTGTAAAAATATAACGCATGTGACAAAAATATTTTTCCTCTAACTTTCAATGTATTTCTCTTTCATCAAAATCTCATCATTCATCAATCTATAATTGAAACTATTCTAAATGTTTAGATTTAGTTCTCAATCAATGAAAAAAAAATGATTTTCGGATTTATAATTTCTAGCAATCTAAGTGATAATTACAATTCAATTTCAAAGAAACAAGAAAAAAATATTTAATTATTTCCCCTTCTAATCGAATATACGCTATCAAAAAGCACATAACGTGTGCATACCATATTTAGGGAGCAGTTGTTTAAGCAATCCAGCAGATCGAAAAATTAGTGATTGACAACTCCCATAAGCATCCCCCATTTTTTTCTTCTCTTGACACATTAAAGAACAATTCACAATAAAAAAAAGGATCCGAGTGAAGTATATAACATAGATAGGAAAAGTATTTAAGTAGAAAAGTTGCAGAAGAAAATTCTAATAGTTGTACACGGTGCAAGGATGCAAACGTGTAACAATAGAATTTGACGGAGAAACTTAGGATTTATTATTCTATGTGTGGTGTGCCTGAGGTGTACATTTGTATAATAATACACCCGATAGTAATCTAACACGTAACTCAAAATCGATAATCCAGATGTTTTTTTTTTTTTGTAAGAACACTATATTTTAACTTTTATTTGAAGATATATTGTATTAGATCAATTGTTAAATAAACAGTTACTAGAAACTATATAAGAAAAGTATTCAAATTTGTTTCTTGTAATATGTTAAATGCTTGAAATAATACTGATCAAAATTTATAATATTTGAATCTCGAAAAGAAACATGTATCGCTTGAATTTGGGTAAATAAAATTTATACTCTTTTGGATGAAGAAGAAAATATTTATATAACTAGTTCTCAAACACGTGCAACGCATGTGTATTTCATGATCAGTATTTTTTTTTCAAAAGATAATATTAGATTAAATGTGCAATGAGTTATATCAAAATTGAAAGGAAATATTGTCTTTTATCTAATTTAAATGGGATAATTATGTCGGTTCAGTGGAACTTATTTTCTCTATTGTCTCCAAAGTTCGTAAAAATCTAACACATATGACAAAAATATTTTCTTCTAACTTTCAATGTATTTCTCTTTCTTCAAAATCTCATCATTCATCTATGTACAATTGGAACTGTTCCAAATGTTTACATGTAGTTCTCAATCAATGAAAAACTAAAATTGATTTCCGGATTTTATAATTTCTAGCAATCAAAGCGATAATTACAATTCTATTTCCAAAAAAACATGAAAAATTATTTTACCTCCAACTCGAATATAAGCTACCAAAAGACACAATACGTGTTGATACCATATTAGGGAGTAGTTGTTTGAGCAATCCAACAAATTGAGAAAGTTGTGATTGACAACTTCCATAAGCATCCACCATTTTTTCTTCTCTCTACATTTTAAAGAACAGTTCACTATAATAAAATGGATACGAGTGAAGTATATAACATAGAGAGGAAACGTATTTAAGTAGAAACCTTGAAGAAGAAAATCCTAATACTTGTACTCCGTGCAAGGATTTAGACGTGCAACAATAAAATTTGATGGAAAAACTTAGGTTTTATTATTCTACGTGTGGTGTGCCTGTGGTGTACATTTGTACAATAGTACATCCAATAGTTATCTGATGGTTTTCTCGGAGAGATTTTAGAACATTTAAAAGACAAACAGGGTGAGCACTATGACTTTGCCCTAAAACAATTTAACGAGATTGTAGGGGGTTCAGCCTATTCCAATGCAGTGAATACGAATAATGCAGTGAATACGAATGCGGATCTCTTAGAAAGCCCACTTGATCAATTTGAGATTGTGCCATTGATTCCTATGAAAATTGGAAACTTCTATTTCTCATTCACAAATCCATCTTTTTTTATGCTACTAACTCTCAGTTTGGTCCTACTTTTGGTTTATTTTGTTACTAAAAAGGGAGGAGGAAACTCAGTACCAAATGCTTGGCAATCCTTGGTAGAGCTTATTTATGATTTCGTGCTGAACCCGGTAAACGAACAAATAGGTGGTCTTTCCGGAAATGTTAAACAAAAGTTTTCCCCTCGCATCTCGGTCATAACTCAAATAGATAATGCAGAATTTTTTTTAAGAACACTATATTTTAACTTTTATTTGAAGATATATTAAATTAGATCAATTGATAAATAAATAGTTTGCGTTTTGTATTATGTCAAATGCTTAAAATAATACTGATCAAATTTATAATGTTTGAATTTCGAAAAGAAACATGTATCACTTGAATTTGACTAATCAAATTTTTTACTCTTTTGGATGAAGAAGAAAATATTTATAATACCAGTTCTAGAACACGTTCAACACACGTGTATGTCACGCAAAATACTTTAAAATAATAATAATATTAGATTAAATATGCATTGAGTTATATGAATTTGAAAGGGACGATTATCTTTTGTCTGATTGAAATGAGATTATTATGTCGATTGAATGGAACTTATCTTCTCTGCTGTTTCCAAAGTTTGTAAACATCTAACACATATACAAAAATATTTTTCTCTAACTTTCAAGGTATTTCTCTTTCTTCAAAATCTCATCATTCATCAATCTACAATTGGAGCTATTCCAGATGTTTAGATGTAGTTTTCAATCAATGAAAAACAATAAATGATTTGCGAATTTATAACTTCTAGCAATCTAAGTGATAATTACATTTCAATTTCAAAGCAACACGAAAAAATAGTTTTGAAAAATTATTTTCCCTCCTAATATAATATAAGCTATCAAAAAACACAGAACTTATTCATACCATATTTAGGGAGCAGTTGTTTGAGCAATCCATTAGACCGAGGAAGTTGTGATTGATGACTACCTTAAGCATCCCCCATTTTTTCTTCTCTCTTCACTTTAATGAACAACTCACAATCAAAAAAAGGATACCAGTGAAGTATATAACATACAGAGGAAACATATATAAGTAGAAACCTTGAAGAAGAATATCCTAACACGTGTACCAAGTGAAAGAATTTAGACTTGTAACAAAAAAATTTGACAGAGAAACTTAGACTTTATTATTTTATGTCTGTTGTGCATGAGGCGTACATTTATATAATATTACATCCGATAATTATCTAACACGTAACTCAAATTGACTTTTCAGATAGATTTATTTATTTATTTTTGGTAAGAACACTATATATTAACTTTTATTTGAAGCTAGATTGAATTAGATCAATTGTTAAATAAATAGTTATTTAGTAAATTGTCACGACCCAAATCGGGGCCGCGACTGGCACCACATTTACCCTCCTATGTGAGCGAACCAACCAATCTAACCTTAACATTTCAATGTATAACAACAGAAAATAATGCGGAAGACTTAACTCATTAATAAAAACCAATTCAATAACTACTAAAATTCAACATCTATTATTCCCCAAAATCTGGAAGTCATCATCACAAGAACATCTATGATCAAATTACTAAAACTAAAAATGTCTAAGAAGCTAAAACAAATAAAAGCAAGTCCATGCCGGAAGTTCAAGGCATCAAGACTTGAAGAAGAAGATCCAGTCCAAGCTAGACGCATTAGCTCACCCTGAATTTCCGA
>CM064965.1:54460518-54521487 GCA_032847665.1 Solanum chilense
TTGGCCGATGATATCTACTCAGTACCCGTGGTTTGTACTGACCCCTATTTTTATGTTTTCTTCTTTGTTATTTGTGGAGTGCAGCAAACGTGCCGTTGTCTTCAATTCAACAGTGAATCTAGCCAATCTTCGTCACACCGGATCTTCAGGGTGAGCTAATGCTTCTAGCTTGGACTGGATCTTCTTCTTCAAGTCTTGATGCCTTGAACTTCCGGCATGGACTAGCTTTTTACTTGTTTTAGCTTCTTAGAATACTCTTAGTTTAGTAATTTAACCATAGATGTTCTTGTGATGATGACTTCCAGATTTTGGGGAATAATAGTTGTTGAATTTTAGTAGTTATTGAATCGGTTTTTATTAATGAGTTAAGTCTTCCGCATTATTTTCTGTTGTTATACATTGAAATGTTAAGGTTTAGATTGGTTGGTTCGCTCACATAGGAGGGTAAATGTGGGTGCCAGTCGCGGCCCCGATTTGGGTCGTGACAAACTTGGTATCAGAGCATTAGGTTCGTTGGTCTCATCACACAAGAACGAGTCTAGTAGAGTCTTAAGGAACGGTAGGGGGACGCCTTTACTTTTCTTTGAGAGGCTATAAGACTTTAGGAAAATTCCATTCTTTCATTCTTTCTTTCGTGCTACTACTTGAGTCCAATTGGTATCTAGGTGATACAAATTGGTATCTGACCATCTTCACTCTATTTCGCAGATGGTTAGAACTAGAGCAACGACCGCACCAACAGCGACAACGGAAAGACAAGAAGCGTCTGAGCCAGCCACTGGGGCTGTAGCTCGAGGAGGATCAGTGGCAAGAGGCCGCGGTAGAGGTCGTGGGAGGACGTCCTCTAGAGGAAGAGGACGAGCCCCTAGCCCATCTGGTACTAGGGCGGTGACTCCTCCACCGACTGAGGAAGTGATAAGAGAGGGTGAGGAAGGGGAGACTGAACAAGTACAGAATGAGGAATTACCACCCCAACCTACCCCAGAAATGATTAATCAAGTTCTGGCTTATCTTAGTGGATTATCTGATCAAGGTCAAGCACCTCCAGTGTTTTCTGCACCAACACCTCCGGTTTCAGAGGTACGACATGCAGCCACTATGGCTCCTCGTATGGATGCTTCATTAGAAATAGGCACATTTCCTCGTCTGACTACTGGGCCTATAATGACAAACGATCAGCATGAACTTTTCAGTAAGTTCTTGAAATTGAAACCTCCAGTCTTCAAGGGTGCAGAATCTGAAGATGCTTATGATTTTCTGGTTGATTGTCATGAGCTACTACACAAGATGGGTATAGTAGAACGGTTTGGCGTTGAGTTCGTGAGCTATCAGTTTCAAGGGAACGCCAAAATGTGGTGGCGGTCACACGTTGAGTGTCAACCAACAGAGGCACCGCCTATGACTTGGGCATCATTCTCTAGCTTGTTTATGGAGAAGTATATCCCAAGGACTTTGAGGGATAGAAAAAGGGATGAGTTCTTGAGTTTAGAGCAAGGTAGGATGACGGTTAATGCATATGAGGCTAAATTCCGTGCATTATCCAGGTATGCCACCTAACTTTGTTTCAGTCCACAAGAACGGATTCGCCGTTTGGTGAAGGGGTTGAGGTCAGAATTGCGGATTTCAGCCTTACAGGTAGCGGCTACGGCAAAATCCTTCCAAGAGGTTGTAGACTTTATGATAGAGGTAGAAGGAGTGAAGCCAGATGACTTCACCACGACATCGACATCAAAAAGGTTTCGAAAGGGAGGTGAGTTCAACGGTTCGTATACTAGAGGACAGAGTTCTGGAGGCTACTCAGTTCGACCAATTCAGTCTTCACTACAGACTGTAGTTGGGGGTCCACCTCAGACCGGTCAACACTTCTCAGAGAGACCCATGCCAGACTCCAGAGAGTGTTATGGATGTGGGGAGATTGGACACGTTAGGAGAAATTGTCCAAAACAGAGTTACAGACCCCCAATAGCTAGAGGTAGAGGTGGTCATGGTAGAGGCCGTTTTTCTGGAGGACGTGGTGGTCGAGGTAATGGTGGTCACCAAAACGGCCGAGGTGATGGTCAGACTGGAGCCACTACTGCACAACATGGTAGGGGCAACGGACAGACTGGTGATAGGGCCCATTGCTACGCCTTCCCTGGGAGATCTGAAGCGGAGGCGTCTGATGCTGTTATCACAGGTAATCTTTTGGTTTGTGATTGCATGGCTTCTGTATTATTTGACCCTGGCTCCACGTTTTCGTATGTATCTTCCTCATTTGCTAATGGTCTTAAATTACATTGTGAATTACTTGACATACCTATTCGTGTTTCTACTCCGGTGGGTGAGTCTGTGATAGTTGAAAAAGTATATAGGTCTTGTTTGGTGACTTTTGTGGGGAGCAATACTTATGTAGACTTGGTCATCTTAGAAATGGTTGATTTTGATGTAATTCTGGGTATGACTTGGCTTTCTTCGAATTTTGCGATATTGGATTGTAATGCTAAAACGGTGACGTTAGCCAAGCCTGGGACAGATCCGCTAGTGTGGGAGGGCGACTACACTTCCACTCCGGTTCGTATCATCTCCTTTCTTCGTGCTAAGAGAATGGTTAGCAAAGGGTGTTTAGCTTTCTTGGCACATCTAAAGGATGACACTATACAGGTAGCTCCAATTGAGTCAGTTTCAGTAGTCCGAGAGTTTTTGGATGTGTTCCCTGCAGATCTTCCTGGTATGCCACCGGATAGGGATATTGACTTCTGTATTGATCTTGAACCGGGTACTCGCCCCATTTCTATACCCCCTTATAGAATGGCTCCCGCGGAGTTAAGAGAGTTAAAGGCCCAACTTCAAGAGTTGTTGAGCAAAGGCTTCATCAGACCAAGTGCATCTCCGTGGGGTGCTCCGGTGTTATTTGTGAAGAAGAAGGATGGGAGTTTTCGGATGTGCATAGACTACAGACAACTGAACAAGGTAACGATTAAGAACAAGTATCCTCTTCCTCGCATTGATGACTTGTTCGATCAGTTACAAGGTGCTTGTGTCTTCTCAAAAATCGACTTGAGATCCGGTTATCATCAATTGAAAATACGGGCAACGGATGTACCAAAGACTGCATTTCGAACTAGGTATGGGCACTACGAATTTGTGGTAATGTCTTTTGGTCTTACGAATGCCCCCGCCGCGTTCATGAGCTTGATGAACGGGATTTTTAAGCCATATCTGGATCTCTTTGTGATCGTGTTTATTGATGACATACTGATATACTCCAAGAGTAAGGAAGAACATGAGGAGCATTTGAGAATGGTGTTAGAGTTGTTGAGGAAGAAGAAGCTTTATGCCAAGTTCTCCAAGTGTGAGTTTTGGCTAGATTCAGTGTCCTTCTTGGGGCACGTGGTTTCCAAGGATGGAGTAATGGTGGATCCATCTAAGATCGAGACGGTGAAGAATTGGGTAAGACCTACTAATGTGTCAGAAATAAGGAGTTTTGTTGGGTTAGCTAGTTACTACCGCCGATTCGTCAAGGGATTCTCTTCTATTGCTTCCCAATTGACGAACTTGACTAAGCAGAATGTCCCATTTGTATGGTCAGATGAATGTGAGGAAAGCTTTCAGAAGCTTAAGACCTTGTTGACTACCGCACCAATTCTTACTTTGCCAGTAGAGGGTAAGAACTTCATTGTTTATTGTGATGCATCCTATTCTGGTTTGGGTGCAGTGCTAATGCAAGAGAAGAATGTGATTGCTTATGCTTCGAGGGAATTAAAGGTGCATGAACGTAACTATCTGACCCATGATTTGGAGTTGGCAGCGGTAGTATTTGCACTAAAGCAGTGGAGACACTATTTGTATGGGGTTAAGTGTGAAGTCTATACGGATCATCGTAGCCTACAATATGTCTTTACTCAGAAGGATTTGAATTTGAGACAGAGGAGATGGATGGAACTACTGAAGGACTACGATATCACTATTCTGTATCATCCGGGAAAGGCTAATATTGTGGCAGACGCCTTAAGAAGAAAGACAGTAAGCATGGGAAGTCTAGCTCATTTGCAAGTCTCTAGACGCTCGTTGGCTAGGGAAATCCAAAATTTGGCTAATGACTTTATGAGGCTAGAAGTAAATGACAAGGGAGGATTTTTGGCTTGTGTGGAGGCGAGATCTTCTTTTCTTGACAAGATCAAGGGAAAACAGTTTGAGGATGAGAAACTAAGTCAAATCCGGGATATGGTGTTGCGAGGAGAGGCTAAGGAAGCAATAATTGATGACGAAGGTGTTTTGAGGATTAAGGGAAGAGTATGTGTGCCTCGTGTTGATGACTTGATCCACACTATTCTTACAGAGGCTCACAGTTCCGGATATTCCATACATCCTGGTGCAACCAAGATGTACCGTGATCTAAAACAACACTTTTGGTGGAAGAGAATGAAGTGTGATATTGTGGATTTTGTTGCCAACTGTCCAAATTGTCAACAAGTAAAGTATGAACACCAGAGGCCCGGAGGAACCCTTCAAAGAATGCCCATTCCTGAATGGAAGTGGGAGAGAATTGCAATGGACTTTGTGGTTGGTCTTCCAAAGACATTGGGGAAGTTTGACTCTATTTGGGTAATTGTGGACAGATTAACTAAGTGTGCTCACTTCATTCCGGTCAAGGTGACCTACAATGCGGAGAAGTTAGCCAAAATCTACATCTCAGAAATCGTTCAATTGCATGGAGTTCCACTTTCCATCATATCTGATAGAGGTACGCAGTTTACTTCTAAGTTTTGGAGAACCTTGCATGCTGAATTAGGTACTAGATTAGATCTTAGTACTGCATTTCATCCTCAGACCGATGGTCAGTCTGAGCGAACAATTCAAGTATTGGAGGATATGCTCCGTGCGTGTGTGATAGAATTTGGTGGGCATTGGGAAAACTTCTTACCCTTGGCGGAGTTTTCATACAATAATAGCTATCACTCCAGTATCGACATGGCTCCATTTGAAGCGTTGTATGGGAGGAGATGTAGGTCTCCCATTGGTTGGTTTGATGCATTTGAGGTCAGACCTTGGGGTACTGATTTGTTGAGGGATTCCATGGAGAAAGTGAAAGCTATTCAAGAAAAGCTTTTAGCGGCTCAAAGTAGACAAAAGGAATATGCGGATCGAAAAGTTAGAGACTTGGAGTTCATGGAGGGTAAACAAGTCTTGTTGAAGGTTTCACCCATGAAAGGGGTGATGCGGTTTGGAAAAAGGGGTAAGTTAAGTCCAAGGTATATTGGACCATTTGAGGTACTTAAGCGAGTAGGGGAGGTGGCTTATGAATTAGCTTTGCCTCCAGGGCTGTCCGGAGTACATCCGGTATTTCACGTGTCCATGTTGAAAAGGTACCATGGGGATGGGAATTACATCATTCGTTGGGATTCGGTTCTGCTCGATGAGAATTTGACTTATGAAGAGGAACCTGTTGCTATTCTGAATAGAGAAGTTCGCAAGTTGAGGTCGAGAGAGATTGCTTCCATCAAAGTTCAATGGAAGAATCGACCGGTTGAAGAGGCTACTTAGGAGAAGGAGGCAGATATGCAAGAAAAATACCCACATCTGTTTACAGATTTAGGTACTCCTTTTCGCCCTTGTTTTTCTTCTTTTGATCATTCAGGGACGAACGATGGGTAAATTGGTATCTATTGTAACGACCTGTTTAGTCGTTTTGAGTAGCAGATTTTATTTCTGGAAAATTGGCTGATACGACCGACACCACGACGGACCGTCATGGGCACGACGGACCGTCGAGGGGGTCTCGTTCCAAAACACTTGGAATTCTTGTAATTTGAGTGTTGAAATCAACTCTCTGAACTGTGTGACGAACCTGCAGAACGGACCGTCACAGACACGACGGACCGTCGTGAGCCTCCGTTTCAAAACACTTCAACTCTTGAGAATTTGGTGCTGGGAGCAACTTTCTGTCCGTCGTGATGGAAGTGCAGGACGGACCGTCGTAGGCACGACGGACCGTCACAGACTCCTTAAAGGAAATCGAGTCCTTGACGAACCTGCATGACGGACCGTCGCAGGCACGACGGACCGTCACAGGTTGCGTAATCCCAGGCGGGGTCGGATTTCTGGCTAATTTTTAAAGGGGTGTTTTGGACCATTCCGGCTTTAATTTATAAAATTAGTGGGTTAATGTTATTAGTTCAATTCCTTGGGGGTTGAAAGACTAACTTTGAGTTAGTTGGTGGGTTGGTTCCATCACCTTTGATACTTGAATTCTTGTGATTTAGGGTAAGAAGAGGAAGGTTTGAGGAAGAAATTAGAAAGAGAAAGAGAAGAGAAAGAGAGGCGCTTGAGAGAGAAGGAGCAAGTCTTCCTTGAAGATTTCTTGCTTGAACACAAATCCTTGGTGAAGGTAGGTTATGGTTTATGCTATTTGTAGTAAACTCTTAATAGCAAATGATATGTATTGGGTAATCTTGTAAATCCTTCTATATGCTTAATTGTATGCTTGTATGAGAGTGATTATATGTTTGTGATAAATTAAGCATGATGAAGCTTTTGAACCCTAAATCTTGAAGAAACCCTAAATTACATTGTGATGCCTTAGTATAAAAGAAGGCTTGATGAACTTTGTCTTGTTATTGTGATGCCTTAGTATAAAAGAACGCTTGATGAACTTTGTCTTGTTATTGTGATGCCTTAGTATAAAAGAAGGCTTGATGAACTTTGTCTTGTTATTGTGATGCCTTAGTATAAAAGAAGGCTTGATGAACTTTGTCTTGTTATTGTGATGCCTTAGTACAAAAGAAGGCTTGATGAACTTTGTCTTGTTATTGTGATGCCTTAGTACAAAAGAAGGCTTGATGAACTATGTTATGAGAATTGTGATGCCTTAGTATAAAAGAAGGCTTGATGAATTAGGGGATCGGGTGCCACGTTCCAGTACCAGGATAGTATATGAGGATCGGAGTGTCACGTTTCGACACCAGGATAGTATATGGATCGGAGTGCCACGTTTCGGCGGCACATAGTATTAGTGGATCGGAGTGTCACGTTCCGACACATAGTATTAGTGGATCGGAGTGCCACGTTCCGGCACATAGTATTAGTGGATCGGAGTGCCACGTTCCGGCACATAGTATTAGTGGATCGAAGTGCCACGTTCCGGCATATAGTATTAGTGGATCGGAGTGCCACGTTCCGGCACATAGTATTAGTGGATCGGAGTGTCACGTTCCGACACATAGTATTAGTGGATCGGAGTGCCACGTTCCGGCACATAGTATTAGTGGATCGGAGTGTCATGTTCCGACACATAGTATTAGTGGATCGGAGTGCCACGTTCTGGCACATAGTATTAGTGGATCGGAGTGACACGTTCTGGCACATAGTATTAGTGGATCGGAGTGTCACGTTCCGACACATAGCATTAGTGGATCGGAGTGCCACGTTCCGGCACATAGTATTATTGGAGCGGAGTGTCACATACCGACACGAAAGGAATAAGTTCTGAATCTTAAAAGATGTTAATATGCTAAAGCTAATGAACCTATTTCCCTAATGAGTATGATATTGAGGCTTGAGTCCTCCTGGATGAACTTGGTGATACTTATTGATGATTGTAGTACTTGTTGTTACTACATGTTGAGTATTATAGTTGATTTGTGAGATTAACTGATATATATTGTTTTCTATTCTGAGTTGGCCGATGATACCTACTCAGTACGTGTGGTTGTACTGACTCCTACTTGTTTGTTTCTTTCTTGTATTTGTGGAGTGCAGCAAACGTGCCGTCGTCTTCAACCCGACCGCGATTCTAGCCAGTCTTCACTGCACCGGATCTCAGGGTGAGCTATGCTTCTAGCTTGGACTGGATCTTCTTCTTCTCGTCTTGATGCCTTGAAGTTCCGGCATGGACTAGCTTTTATTTGTTTTAGCTTCTTAAAATACTCTTAGTTTGGAAATTTGATCGTAGATGTTCTTGTGATGATGACTTCCAGATTTTGGGGATATTTATAGTTTTGATGTTTATTAATGAGTTAAGTCTTCCGCATTGTATTTGGTTTAATATGTTTGAGTTTACATTGGTTGGTTCGCTCACATAGGAGGGTAGATGTGGGTGCCAGTCGCGTCCCCGATTTGGGTCGTGACAAGAAATAGAATAATAAAGCCTAAGTTTCTCTATGAAATTTTATTGTCACAAGTCTAAATCCTTGCACTGAGTACAAGTGTTAAGATTTCTTCTTAAAGGTTTCTACTTAAATATGTTTCCTCTTTATGTTATATACTTCACTCGTATACTTTCTTTTGATTGTGAGTTTTTCATTAAAGTGTAGAGAGAAGAAAAAATGGGGAATGCTTATGGTAGTCGTCAATCACAACTTCCTCAATCTACTGGATTGCTCAAACAAATGCTCCCTAAATATAGTATGAACAAGTTCTGTGTTTTTTGATTGCTTATATTCGATTAGGATGGAAAAAAATTAGTTAAAATTTATATTTTCGTGTTGCTTTGAAATTGAATTGTAATTATCACTTAGATTGCTAGAAATTATTAATTCATAAATCATTTTTGGTTTTTCATTGATTGAGAACTACATCTAAACATTTGGAATAGTTCCAATTGTAGATTGATGAATGATGAGATTTTGAAAAAAGAGAAATACATTAAAAGTTAGAGGAAAATATTTTGGTCATATGTGTTAGATTTTTACGAACTTTGGAGATAGTAGAGAAGATAAGTTCCATCGAATCGACATACTAATCCCATTTAAATCAGACAAAAGATAATCTTTCCTTTTAAATTCATATAACTCATTGCACATTTAATCAAATATTATTTTATTTTTTTAAAAGTATGGCATACACGTGCGTTGCACGTGTTCGAGAACTAGGATTATAAATATTTTCTTCTTCATCCAAAAGAGAATAAGATTTATATATTCAAATTCAAGTGATACATGTTTCTTTTCGAGATTCAAATATTATAAATTTTATCACTATTATTTTAAGCATTTAACATAATACAAAACACAACTTTTAATACTTTTCATATATAGTTTCTAAATAATTATTTATTTAAAAATTGATCTAATTCAATATAACTTCAAATAAAAGTTAAAATATAATGTTCTTTAAAAAGAATCAAAAAATCTGGATTATCTATTTGAGTTATGTGTCAGCTAACTATCGGGTGTAATATTATACAAATGTACACCTCAGGCACACCACACATTGAATAATAAAGCGTAAGTTTCTCTTTCAAATTTTATTGTTAAACGTCTAAATCCTTGCATGGAGTACAAGTGTTAGAGACGTTTCCTCTCTATGTTCTATACTTCACTCGTATCCTTCTTTTGATTGTGAAATGTTCCTTAAAGTGTAGAGAGATGAAAAATGGGGAATGCTTATGGGAGTCGTCAATCACAACTTCCTCAATCTGTTGTATTGTGCTCAAACAACTGCTCCCTAAATATGGTATGAACATGTGTGCTTTTTGATAGCTATTCGATTAGGAGGCGAAATAATTTTTTAAAAACAATTTTTGTATGTTGCTTTGAAATTAAATTGTAAATGTCGCTTGGATTGCTAGAAATTATAAAATTAGGAAATCACTTTTGGTTTTTCATTAATTCAGAACTATATCTAAACATTTGGAATTGTTCCAATTGCTAATTGATGAATGATGAGATTTTGAAGAAAGAGAAATACATTGAAAGTTAGAGGAAAATATTTTTGTCATGTGTTAGATTTTTACGAACTTTGAATACAATAGAGAAGATAAGTTCCATTGAACCGACATAATAATCTCATTTTTCCTTGTGTATGTCATTGATTAATTTAGTATTTTCATTAAAGAGATTTGAGAACTATAAATATAGTGCCTAAAATTTATACTTGAAATCTCAAGGTGAATTTCCAACCCCCTTAACCATCGAAACTAACTGTACTCTATTATTTAGGGGAGTCAAAATCTACATATGTGAGTAAAACTAAATTAATTATCATATATATATATATATATATATATATATATATATATATATATATATATATATATATATATATATATATATATATATATATATATATATATATATTGGGTAAATTTTTATCGAGGGGATTTAGGTGAACACCCTCCCACTCCTAGATCCACCCATGATGCAATTTTCTTAAATCTGGATGACATTAGGATGGTGAAGACTTGTCTTACTACAATTTAAAGTCTTACTTACCCTGTTTGCTTATTTTTTCGATAGTCATGGGCACGTGCATTGAAGGTGTGAGACATAAGTTGCTTCGTTCTCGATCAAGCGACATTTGTAAAGTTGTGTTGACATTAATGCGTGCAATACTATTGATGTAGTAGAAGGAGACAATACATAATTGCCCCATTAAATTTATACCTATTTTTTAAATAGAAACTTAATGTTTGCGAGAGTCTCATTACCCCCACTAAACTATTTTCAACTAATATAAATATAATTAATCTCAAATCCCGCACGTGTGTTCACTCTCAATGAAATAATATTATTTTATTTTATTTCTATCCAGCAATAAAGAATATGTTATCTCTTGTATTCAGATTAGCAAACCAGAAAAATAATAAAAATGAAAGAAAAACATAAAGAACTATTCCGTCCACAGAATCCAGTGTGTCCTTAAGAAATTCAATCCCCTCAAGTACACGAGGTTGCAGATTAATTTCTCCCAAGATAAAAAGGATTAACCATTAATGAAGTAGTGGTACCTCAAACTTCAATAATTTCAGTGAACTCAAATGACAGCAATAAATCACACATACAAACATGATCGATCAATTTTGTTTTCTAAAAAATGTATGCAAAAGAAAGAAAGAATTCAATGTAGAAAAATGACACAAAGTCTCTCTATTTCTAGTCAACAAAGGGTAAAGGTCACAACTCTTTGGAAAAAAGAAAACCTTTTAGAAAGGTCACAACACTTTGGAAAAGGCACAATCTTTCGAACAGTCACAACCTTTTAGAAAGGACACAATCTTTCATAAAGGTCATAACCCTTCGACGAACAGACAACCCTTCAGGAGAGTCACAGCCCTTCATTTTCAATTCACACCTTTAAAACCCAACAATCCCTCACATGAATAGGGAATGATATTTTTTAAAAACAAAAAAGAAACATATGCAAGAAAAACTATGTGATTCGTAAGCAAGTGTTAATCGCATTTGGATAAATAGATTTCCCTTTAAACTTTCTATAGTGTACATATATCGGATATACTCGATCAATTGATAGATTTGATATCTTTGAACCTTCAAGCTTTGATGTATACATAGACAACATAAGTCACACAATCAACCCTTGAACTGTTTTTGGTTCTCATTGTGTTGTTCATTTCATCCATGAACACATCTCGATTAATAAGTGTTTAGAGAATTGGCCTTACCAGGTTCTCCTTGAAGCAACTTACACTTAACACTTACATAGGTGAATTCTAAATGTGTTAGCCCATAAATACACCATTTGATATACCTTGTATCAAACTTAGAAACCATTAAAAAGTCATAATGCCTTTATCCTTGTTACTGAACATTGTCATATCATGAGAATGGACCATAAAAATAATATTTTGACAACGTTGAACCGTCATTAATGACTTTGTTTGATCTCCTTGAACCTAGATCTTCGGATATCCAGTCTTCTAGGTAGAGTTACCACCACAATGGCTTGTTCTCGCCATAGTCTCATTCCCTTTGATAATCTATCAACTCCCTCTCTAGTTAGTCCTTTTGTAAGTGGATCTGACACATTATACTTTGACTTTACATAGTCAATGATGATAATTTCACTATAGAGTAGTTCTCTAATGATATTTTGTCTACGTCATATATGATGAGACCTTCCGTTATACATCATTTCCATGCCCAACCTATTGCAAATTAACTCTCACAATGTATGCATATTGGAGCTAAAGGTTAGGGCCAAAAATCTTTTAAGAAATTTTGGAGTCATTCAACTTCTTCACCGGCCTTATCTAGAGTAATAAAATTAGATTTTTCATAATAGAGCGAGAGATATATTTTTGTTTGGAATATTTTCCAAGAGACTGCTCCTCCACCAAGAGTAAATACATATCCACTAGTGGATTTTATTTCATTTGACCTAGTGATTCAATTTGCTTCACTATTTTTAAATACTCAAAACTTTTTTCAGTCATCCAATGAGTTTGATTAAGATTAAAAGTGAACCGACTCAGTTTACTAATAGCACATGTTATATTTGATCGTGTACACTTCATGATATATATACTTCTCAATACTCTAGTATAATTCAATTGCGAGTAACTTATGTCTTCATTCTTTTGAAGTACAAAGATCACATTTATTGGAGTCTTGATAATATTAAAATCCAAATGCTTGAATTTGTCGAGTATATTTTCAATCACATCAATAACTTCAAGTCTTTCATATCGAAGTTACTTTCTAGCATATGCTTAGTAGCATTTATGTCAGAAATGTCTCTTTTGATGATCAACATGTCATCAACATAAAAAAAAAACAATGACCTTGTGATTTGGATGTCTTTAATGTAAAAACATTCATCACATTCTTGAATTCATTTGCCAACATAGTTTGGTCAAACTTCGCATGTCATTATTTGGATGCTTGTTTTTAGTCCACAAAGTGACTTGACAAGTCTACAAACTTTCTTTTCTTTACCATGAACCAAAAAACTCTCGAGTTTTTCCATGTTAATTTATTCCTCCAATTTTTCATTTTTAAGAAAAATATTTTCACATCTGTTTTGATGAATTTGAAGTCCATATACCACAACTAGCACAATCAACATCTGACTTGATGTATACTAGTTAGTGGCTATTTTGTGTCAAAATAATCAAGGTTTTCTTACTGTCTAAAGCTTATGACAACAAGTCTTGCTTTGTATTTGTCAATAGTTCCCTCAACTTTCTTTTCCTTTTGTAGATCCACTTTGAACCCAAAAGTTTATTTCATGGAGGAAGATCAACCAACTCTTAAGTATGGTTTCTTAAGATTGAATCAATTTTACTATTCACAACCTCTTTCCAAAATGAGTTCACAAAGAGCATAACTTCTTTGAATTTATGAGACTCATTTTCAAGAAGAAATATTGCAAAATCAAATTCGAAAAAAGTAATTTGTCTATTTACATTTACTACCCCTCTGAATCTCTTGATTAAGTACATTCTCCTTTGGTTCATTCCAAGGTCGTTTAGACCCTTAACTTAACTATCCGATGGTTCAGACATACGGGCCATAACTTGACATGTTTTACTATTTTAGAGCATATCCAATGAACATACAATCCACAGTCTTAGGTCCCTATTTTTACCATAGTTCCCTCATATCCATTTCTCATATGGAATAGACTATATTGAAAATTGTTAAATCACTATCTTTCAAGAGTTATTGATTGTATATACTTCAAGGGCGACAAACATTCTCCATCAGGATACAACAAAGCCTGAAGAAACAAAACTTTTTGTTGCTCCCTTTTTCTCTTTCTGAACAGACAAATTTTTGTTGTTCTATTTTGCTATAAAAATAGCACCCCCCACAAATTTTGTGGTAAACATGAACTTATAAATAGGACATTCAACATTTCCTTCAAAGTTTGGTTTTTCCTGTCAACAATTTCATTAGATTGAGGTGAGAATGTGCAGTAATTTGATGGATGATTCCATTTTATGCAAAAGTAGATTCATATTCTTCACATCTACCACATCTAATCATGAAAATATTCAACTGACTTTCAACTTCAATTTTATATTGCCTATATGTTTCTATTGCTTCATCCTTACCATTCAGCAAATAACATTACAATATCTAGTGCAATTGCCGATAAAATTTATGAAACAATTTTTTCCACCACGAGATGGTGTTGACTTCATATCACAAATGTCAGTGTAAATCAATTCAAAGATAATTTAATTGGTTTCAGCAACACATACTTGACATTGATTTATTGTACTAGAAGTTAGGCAAAACTATTAAGTTGATATGTTTTTGCAATTGACATGTTTCAATCATTTATGTAGCAAACAATTTGACTCAAGCAAGTAAGAACAAACAAAAATACTAAGTTTGAAAAGACCTTCTATGAGGTAACCTTTTCCCATAAATATTTTCTCTTTACTTTTTATAATTTTCTCAAATATAGACATTGTTTTAAAGTCAACACCTTGCCATATGTCCTTTTCATAAGGATATTTCCATAACATTCAGTTTGTTATGGAGTTACCCATGATCATAGTCTCATTGGGCAATATGACCCTAACGTTTGTTTTACAACACATACATAACATGTCACTTTTCACCTATGTTCATGTCTATACAAAAAAATTATTTTAATAAACATATCTCTTCTCATGAAAATCACAATATTTTAAGTGAATTTTTTTCATCAAAGAAAACAATTCTTTTGAACGAGTAATATAATTTTGTGGTTTTATACTAGTCATATCATATACCGGTAAAGAGAGATTCAACGACCACAATATCAAATATACTCTAAGAATTTCGTGGGTCTAACATGATACAAGAATGACATGAAATTTTATATCTTTTAATTTAAAATTTAAATTAGATAGTTAGTCTAATTTTGTCTTTATCCCAAGTAAAGAACCCCCACATTTTAAATATTTTCTCAAAAAATATTTTTCAAGTATTTGAAATTGTTTAACACATATCTTTTTCTATGCTTTCAAATTGTATACCATCAAAATACATATTGGCAGCACGAATCCTTCTTTTGGAGATTTAATCCATAGAAATACGCATTGCAGGCACAAAAATCAATAATTTTATGTTACTAGTGTTTTTTTCCTTTCTGTCACAACTAGACATACCACTTAGTGTTTAGAATACTAACAATAAAGATTCAATATTTATACAACTTGTTTCTAATTTAATGATGAAGTTTAATGTACCTTAAATTATGATGAAGTTTTTATATTCTTCGAAGCAGTTTTACATTAGACAGAGTAGTAAAAAAAGTATTAATCTCCAGAAACCTCAAATACAACACTGTTTCTAGCTAATGATGAAAATTTTATGTTTTTCAAACCATTTAGCCTTAATATTCGTGACGAAGATTTTGTACTCTTCAAGTAAGAATATTCATTCAAACAGAGTATTCGACAAATTGGTGAAGTTTCTATATACTTCAAACCAATGCACAATCTGATTTGTTCGTGAAGTTCTTATATTCTTCAAATCAAAGGAATTAAAAAAATCAGACGATTTTAGTCTTCGAAAGTCAAACACAATCAAATTTCACGTGGAGTAAAACTACAAAAGGTTTTTCCCCCTCTTAACAGAATAGATATTAGTAATAATCATCACATAATGACCATCTATCCTAACATTTTTTATGAGATAAATCTCGTAACTTATAAAGGATAGGAAAAATAATAATCAAGGGATATAAAAATATAACTTGATTTTTACTCTCAGTGACTCCTATTCTATCTGTCAGCAATGATTCCATGCAAGTCACTTTCCGTGCTATTTTTTTAATTTTCTCAGTTTCCATCATATTCCTATTTTTTTTTTCAAAAAGACATTTAATTTCAACAAGAGACGAAATTCAAGTTCAAATATTGTTAGAAGACAACATTTGTTCATTTACTTCTTCTCATAGTTATGTAAAATCAAGAATATAGAAAAAAATTAAAGTGCATATCTTAACCTTTATGCACAAAATAACTTTTCTTATTGAAGAGAAGACTGAATGGGTGCAATGCTTCAATGCACTTGGGAAGAAAATAAAAATAATCGCACCCATCCAAGGAAAACTTACTAAAAAAAATATATTCAAACATATTAAAGTCAGGGGCGGACCCACATGGTGTCCGCCGGGTGCTTGAGCACCCATTAACTTCCTTACGAAATATATATATCTATGTAGAAATTGATAAGTATTTGTATAAAATTAAGATAGAGCACCCAATGAATAAATCATATAGTTGGCCCAATGGTTCTAGTATGGGTACTTAAGACTCTTTTAATGTTGTTGTACCAAGGTTTGAATCTCATTGTTAACACATATTTTTTATAGTTTCACTTCAGAGCACCCACAACCTTAAAATCCTAGATCCCCCACTGATTAAAGTAGTACTAATTCATCCCAAAACTCTTTTATCATATGATAAAATAATTTTCTCAGAGAAAATAAAAGTAATTTCCTTACCACAGAAAATACCATCAATATAAATTTCTTAAGCTTGTTATCTCCTTTATTCAGATTAGTAAACAGGAAAAATAATAAGAGATGAAAGAAAAACTCAAAGAACTATTCGAGAACACAGAATTCATTGTGTCCTTAAGAAATTTAATCCCCTCAAGTATCCGAGGTTGCAGATTAATTCCTCTCAAGATAAAAAGGATTAACCATTAATGAAGTAGCGATACCTCAATCTTCAATAATTTTAGCAAACTCAAATGACAGCAATGAATCACACTCACAGACATGATCGATCAATTTTGTTTTCTAAGAAATTATGCAAAAGAAAGAAAGAACTCAATGCCGAAAAACGAGAGAAAGTCTCTCTATTTATAGCCAACAAAGGGTAAAGGTCACAACTCTTTGGAAAGAAGACAACCTTTTAGAATGGTCCCAACACTTTGGAAAAGGCACAACCTTTCAAACAGTTACAACCCTTTAGAAATGACACAACCTTTCATTAAGGTCACAACCCTTCGACAAAGTGACAATCCTTCAGGAGAGTCACAACCCTTTATTTCATGTTCACGCCTTTAAAACCCAACAGAATCGGGTAATACCCGAACCATTCACATATTAACCCTCAAATCTAATCGGACCACCCATTTCACTCTCCCCTCTCTCCTTTTCACTCAAACTATTGTGAAAAGTTTTCTTCTTTTATGAATTCCACCATGAACAAGAAACAATCAATTGCAAATTAATGAAAATCAATGAATAAAATTTATATTTGAATTATCAATTGGTCATGCGTATTGATTCAAAAAGCTTATTCAACACATTTTGTATCTATTTTTGGATTATTAATTGCTCAAGGGTGTTGATTCAAAAAAGCTTATTTAACATGTTATGTATTAAAGCATATAAAGCAAAAAATGGTCACTCTCTAATGGCTAAAATTTTGTTTATGTCGTTAGAAATATTGACGTCTAAGTTGTAAATTCATCAAATTTTGCTATTTTAATTATGGGTAGCTTTTTGTTGTTGTTTCAGATTGGAATTTGTCTGAGAGACTCAATTGTAACTTGATAACAAAGTCTAAATCCATCAAAAAAATAGTCTTTTTCGTTCGTCACAGGGAATGAATTTCATCTACAACGAACTAGTTTTCTCTGCAATAGTGATGGCGATATCTGATTTCTTCTCCTCGTCCTTGGCTGATGTGGGTGGCGGTGGAGCAGTGAGAGCATCTTTATAACTATTTCAACTCCGCTAAAGCTTTTTTGCTCAGGTTTTGGAAGTTCTTCAACTTTGCTGCACTACTCCTTAAACAAAGAAGATTCAACAATTTAGGGCTCAAATTGATGTTGCGGAAGCCGAATATATATAGATTGATGGAATCACAACTACTATATCTAAAGGTAGCTAATAAATAGTAAATGAGACAACAACAAAAAGAACACCAGGAATTAACGTGGTTCGGCAAACTTTTGTTTTCTTTTGCCTACTCCTCGGACACAAACAACCAATATTTATTTCACTCCAAAAGAGTACAAGTGAAATACTACAAGAGAGAAAGAAGAACAAATGCCTTAAGAGATGAGAAGGCAAGTGAGAGGTGTGTTACAAATGAATTAGGAGCTACCTATTTATAGGAGTAAATTCTTCCTATTGATGTCATCCATGACATCACAATATGTCAAAATGTCAACATTTACCTTGTGAAATCAATTTATGGTTCACCTAAATTTCACCTACAAAAGTTGCTATCTTGACTTTTATACCAATGAAGAATTATCCTCCTAACTACCATATCTTCTCATTAATCCATTTTTGAATCTTGTCAAATTTAACAAATCTCCACCTTGGCAAGATTCTCCATTTTCAACTTTCTCTCAACAACAATTTTGATTGTGTGTTCAACCCTAATCTTCAATGTTCAACAATGTTGATCAAGTTCAAACAATGTTAAAACTTGACTGCAGTCACCACTTTTGTCAACATATTGGCAGGATTATCTGTAGTATGAATTTTCTGCATTATGACTCCACCATCTTCTATGATTTCTCGTATGAAATGATATCGGACGTCAATGTGCTTCGTCCTTGCATGATAAACTTGGTTCTTTGCTAATTGAATAGCACTCTAACTATCACAAAATATTATGATTTCTTCTTGTCCAATACCAAGCTCTCTAAGCAATCCTCGAAGCCAAATTGCTTCCTTCGCAGCCTCTGTAATTGCCATGTACTCTGCCTCAGTGGTAGACAAAGCAACTGTTGACTGCAAAGTAGACTTTCAACTAACTGGTGCATTTACAATAGTTAAAACATAACCAGTAGGTGATCTTCGTTTGTCCAAATCACCTGCATAATCTGAGTCACAATATCCAACAAGATATTGACTATCTTTCTGCTCGAAAACCAAACCAACATCTACAGTATTATGAATGTACCGTAGAATCCATTTTATAGCCTGCCAATGATCCTTTCCAGGATTGTGCATGTACATGCTTACAACTCCAACAGCGTGTGAAATATCTGGCCTTGTGCAAACCATTGCATACATCAAGCTACCAATAGCATTAGCGTATGGTACTCTTGACATATATTCTCGTTCAGCTTCATTATTAGGTGACATAACATCACTAAGCTTAAAATGAGGAGCAAGCAGAGTGCTAACCGACTTCGTTTTTTTATTCATACCGAATCGCTTTAGTACTCTCTTCAAATATTCCTTTTGAGATAAATAGAGTTTCTTTGAATGTGTATCTCTTTTTATCTCCATGCCAGGAATCTTCTTTGCCTCACCCAAATCCTTCATCTCAAACTCCTTTCTAAGTTGAATCTTTAGCTTCTCAATTTTCTCTTGACTCTTAGAAGCTATCAACATATCATCAACATATAGGAGAAGGTATATAAAGGAATTATCTTCAAGCTTGCGCAAATACACACAATGATCGTATTTGCTTCTTATGTACCTTTGCTGCAACATAAACTTGTCAAATCGTTTGTACCATTGTCTAGAAGATTGTTTCAATCCGTACAATGATTTTTCAAGTTTGCACACCATATTTTCTTTTCCATCAACTTTGAATCCTTCTGGCTGAGTCATGTAGATTTCATCTTCCAAGTCTCCATGTAAAAAAGCAGTTTTTACATCCAACTGAACTAGTTCCAAATTTAATTGTGCTACCAAAGCCAACAAAACTCTAATGGAGGAGTGTTTCACAACTAGAGAAAACACCTCATTATAATCAATTCCCTCCTTTTGAGAATATCCTTTGGCCACCAATCTTGCTTTTTAGCGAACATCTTCTTGGTTAGGAAATCCTTCTTTCTTTGCAAATACCCATTTGCACCCAATTGCTTTCTTGCCCTCTGGGAGATTGGCCAATCTCCATGTCTGATGAAGGGACTGCATTTCTTCATCCATGGCAATCCTCCACTTATCTTCTTCTGAACTTTGGAATGCGTCTTTATGAGTGGTAGGAATGTCATCAGCTGCAATTGAGTCCGCACAAGCCACCATATCTATGAGTCGAGCAGGTTTTCTTAATGTCCTTTTTGGCTTGCCGGTTGCTATTGATTCAAGTGGTGGTTGAGGTTCTTGAGATGGAACCTCTTCTTCGACTGGCTCTCCTTCAAGAGGAAAATTTTCTGTTGTTTCCTCGTTTGATCCCTGTGTTGGGAAAATTATCTTTCCCTCAAACTCCACCTGCTTTGAAGCACCATCAATTTGTTTGACTTCTTCAACTGTTACCTTATTTGTCAAGGAAGATTCATCAAAGGTAACATCCCAGCTGAAAATAACTTTTCTTGTCTCTGGACACCATAAACGGTATCCTTTGACTCCAGAAGTAATTCCCATAAATAAAGCTTTCTTTGCTCTTGGGTCCAATTTTGACTCTCTTACATGATAATATGCAATTGATCCAAATACATATAAAGAACCATAATCTTCAGCGGGTTTTCCATACCATTTTTCAAATGGTGTCTTCCCACCAATAGCAGCAGATGGTAGACGATTAATGAGGTGGCACGCATATGTTATTGCCTCAGCCCAAAATTCTTTGCCCAAGCCAGCATTGGACAACATACATCGAACTTTCTCCAGCAAAGTTCGGTTCATGCGTTCTGCCACTCCATTATGTTGTGGTGTATTTCTTACGGTGAAATGTCTAACGATGTCATTTTCCTCACAAATTTTCTGAAAAAGATCATCTTTGTATTCGCCACCATTGTCTGTGCGAAGACACTTGATCTTTCTGCCACTTTGAGATTCTATCATCGCCTTCTATTTGAGAAAAATTCCAAATACTTCATCTTTTGTTTTCATCGTATACACCCACAATCTTCGAGAAAAGTCATCAACAAAGGTTACAAAATAGTTTTTCCCACCTAATGAAGGTATTTTGGAAGCACCCCAAACATCCGAATGAACATAATCCAAAATACCTTTAGTATTATGGATAGTTGTTCCAAAATTAACCCTTGTTTGCTTTCCCTTGATACAATGCTCACAAAACTCCAAGTTGCAAGTTTTTACTCCTTTTAGCAATCCTTGATCTGATAAAGTTTTCAAGGATTTCCCTCCAGCATGCCCCAAGCGCATATGCCACAGCTTGGTCATTTCTGCCTCCTTCTTGTCATTGGATGTTGTTGCCGCTGTCCCAATAACTGTACTACCTTGATAGTGGTACATGTTATTATTTATTCGAATTGCCTTCATTACCACCAGTGCACCAGAGCATATTCTCATCACGCCATTATCTGCAATGACTTTGAACCCCTTTGATTCTAGGGCTCCTACAAAAATGATATTTTTATTCAAATCTGGTACATATCGAACATCTGTTAATGTTCTACTTAATCCATCATGGTTCCTTAATCGGATTGAACCAACACCATATGCGGTAAGAGGATTATTGTTTTTAGTGTGAATAACTCCACATTCTCCTTCTTATAAATCAATAAACCAGTCCTGATTGGGACACATATGATAACTACAAGCTGAATCCATCAACCATACATCAGATGATTTGGATGGATCTATTGTAACTAGTGAGTAATCGAAATCATCACAATCAGCCACATTTGAATCCATGACAGTCTTCCCATTATTTGTTTTGGCTTTGCTATTCAACTTTGGGCAGTCTTTCTTCCAATGCCCTTTTTCTCGGCAAAAGGCACATTTATCTTTGTTGAGTCTCGATCTTGACTTGGATCTCCCTTTCTTCGTTCTCATATTATTTTGAGAACGACCTCTCGCAACTAGTGCTTCTGCTTCTCCGCCTTTTTGTTTTTCTCTCTTTCTTTGTTCATAACTGTATAAGGCAGAACAAACTTCTTTAAGAGATACTTCATCATTCCCATGTAGTAGAGTCGTTTCAAGATGCTCAAACTCATCGGGAAGTGAACTTAACAACATTAAGGCCATATCTCCATCCATAAAAGTCATGTCCATACTTCGCAAATCTGTCGCCAACTTATTAAAGCTGGTGATATGATCATTCATTGTGCTACCGGGAACATAAGTGAAGCGTAACAGTCTTCTTTTCATGTAAAGTTTATTTTGACTGTTTTTCTTCAAGAATTTCTCCTCCAATGAATTCCATAATTTATTTGCAGATGTTTCCTTCGTGTATGGATACGTTTGTTCTCTTGCAAGGTAAGATCGAATGGTACCGCAAGCAACACGGTTGATAATCTTCCAATCTTCTTCTCCTACACCGTCTGGTTTCTTTTCTTAAATGGCAATATCTAGCCCTTGTTGAAAAAGAACATCAAGGACCTCGCCTTGCCACATTCCGAAATGTCATGACCCGTCAAAAATTTCAACTGCAAATTTCGCATTTGACACAATTCTTGTCATAAGCGAAGATGCCAATGATGACGTATTATTGACACTTGATGTGGACTCATCATTTTTCTTGTCTCCATTTTACTACAAATACTATTTACTAGCTAACAATTCAAAGACCAAAGTAAATCTCTTTCTGATGTGGAAGTTCAGACTATGCTGCAAGCACAGAGCATACTCAGATAATACCTTGGCTCTGATACCAATTGTTGCGGAAGCCGAATATATAGAGAGTGATGGAATCACAACTACTATATCTAAAGGTAGCTAATAAATAGTAAATGAGACAACAACAAAAAGAACACCAGGAATTAACGAGGTTCGGCAAACTTTTATTTTCTTTTGCCCACTCCTCGGACACAAACAACCAATATTTATTTCACTCCAAAAGAGTACAAGTGAAATACTAAAAGAGAGAAAGAAGAACAAATGCTTTAAGAGATGAGAAGGCAAGTGAGAGGTGTGTTACAAATGAATTAGGAGCTACCTATTTATAGGAGTAAATTCTTCCTATTGATGTCATCCATGACATCACAATATGTCAAAATGTCAACATTTACCTTGTGAAATCAATTTATGGTTCACCTAAATTTCACCTACAAAAGTTGCTATCTTGACTTTTATACCAATGAAGAATTATCCTCCTAACTACCATATCTTCTCATTAATCCATTTTTGAATCTTGTCAAATTTAACAATTGGCAATGCCACACATCATTTTAGCACTGGTTTGGAGCTGAATTTTAGTCATTCACGCGCTTCTCAGACGTGATATCACAACCTCTATTAGAATGGGTTAAAATGGTGTATTTATATTGATTGAAAATGGTTCCGTGGGGTAATAGGACCCTCACAAACTTTAAGGGATAGTTTGGTACAAAGATCAATAATGCAGGGATTAGTAATGCAGGGATTATTTTTATCAAGTGCTTGGTTCATTGTTTTTTACCTAATTTTTTGAAAGTTTACAAAAAAAAATTATTTCTAATTATATCCTAGAGTTATTATGAGATTTTATGAGTCAAAGTAGATAATTAATAGACAACATTATTTTTCATAACATTTTTAACTAGCTAGGTGAATAAAATTGTATTCTCATGTTCACTATTTTCTCACTTAAATTATTTGAGAGTAAATAATTGTCATCTTAATAAATTGGAGTTAATATCTCAAAAGGTCACACAACTATAATGATTTATAGAGAAAATTTATTGAACTTTGTTTAGAAAATTAAACTATTTTTATAATAGAGATGTGTGTGTATGTATATATATATATATATATATATATATATATATATATATATATATATATATATATATATATATATATATATATAGAGAGAGAGAGAGAGAGAGAGACTAATTGTGTAATGTTTAATGGACTTTTGTTAAGAGGCAATATTTTACTTCTGAATTGTTATTAAATTCATACATCAACATTAGCATATTAGTCGGATTATAATATTTTATATTAATAATAAATAGATTAAATAACTCATATTTTAGAAATAAAAAATTATGTCTAAATAATAAAATTTGTAAGGTAATTTATTTAAATAAATTTATTAGTATAAATATAAAATATAAATATAACATTAAAAAAATAAACAAAATGATTAAAAGGATTTGAGGGGGTCTTTACCTAGATTAGTCTCATGGTATTAGAGCTAATACCACCAAATGAAAGGTATTACTTATACACCCTCTAATACCATGTGCAGTGCATATTTAATCTCTGGAATTGTGTATGTGCCTTCTAAACCTGAGGTTTGAATCAATGTAGTATTGTTAGGACTCCACAATAGCTTGGAATTGTTTAACCTTACACTTTATTTATAGTCATTGCTACGCAAAGACGTATCGAAAATTGTTTTCGAATAAATTTAAATGGATAGGCTTTAGTTTTTGGTGACAGTTGAATTCTGAGAAGAAACACATGCTTCGTTGCACAATGACCACTTGATATTTTGACATGCAAGGCATAAGCATATCATTCGGGTGTCATTGCATAAGCCATTTGAAGGGTCTAAAATCCTTAGTAGCATGATGGGTGCATTTTCCTTTAATTCTAGTTTAATAAGCTAAGATATGTCAAAATATATTTTGAAAATTTAATTTGTATGACTTAGTTTATTTCATAAGTATATGTTAAATTCATTTTAATATTTAATTATTATAATTTATAGGCAAAAGGATCTGATGGACCCTTGTACTAGTATTAGTTTGTATTGTGGACCTTCTTACTTAATCGTTTGTCAACTAAACCCTTAAAACTCAACGAAACATAACATATAACTCCTTTAATCATTGACTAAGCTCATGTGACAAATTTATTGTTGACTTAAAACAATTGCGTGATTCACGCACAATAGGAGTGTAGCATACCAGTCCCCAACCCATTCCCCCATTTCTCTCTTTGTTGATTTTTTACAGGATATTGATTTTAAACAATATAGAAAATCTTGGAGCTAGCCACAACATGTCTGAAAAAAAAAGAGGATAGTAAATCTCAAAGCAAAGGAGGAAGAGTGGGGAGCAATCCTAATACAATGATAATTGATAAAAACGGATCCCCACCATGAATGAGCAAAAAGAAGATGGAAAAGCTCAAGTTCCAATTCCAGACTCATGTTTTTCCACTTCTCAAATAATTTTTTTTCTTTAGTTTCTAAGTTGATGTCCTTCATTTAGTTTTTACTTCTCATTTCTACAAATTTGTGAAATAATACATTTGATAATTTTAATGGGTAAAAAGTAATTGTTAAATGTCATTGTGAAATCAGATAAAGTGCTGTGTAAAATTGTGTATAATATTCAGACATATTGAGATATTTTAATGGTGATGAAATTTGCATTAATGGAGAAAAGAGATTTATGGAGTTTCAAGCGATGAACAAAGTTTTACAAAAAAATATAATTGGAATTTATGAATGATGAAAACATAGAAAATAATGGTGATTTTTGTGATATAGGAAAGTTGTGATAATAATGAAGATGATGTTTGTGGTGGTGAGATCTAATGGAAAAAATGGAGACATGGTTAAAGAAGAATGAAAGAGGAAAGAAGTGAAAATAAAATTATTTTTTCTTAAAAATAAATAATTAATTATGTGCCATTTAAAATCTGACGTGAATGACGACGTGTCACTTTTGTTGAGTGATTGAAGTTTACGTAAAGTCAAGGAGGTTTATAATGTTGAGTTTCGTTGAGTCTAAGGGTTCAGTTGACATATTATTAAGTAAAAATATCCAAAATTTAAACTCATGCAAATATAAAGGTCCGTCAAACCATTTCACTATTATTATATTCATTTATTTGGTGGAGTAAGTAATACTTTTGATAGTCATTAGTGTAGTTTCACCTTTCTTCATAATTAATAACAAATTGCACTACTTTTTATAACAGTAACTCGCGTGTAGCATTTGCAAACATAATACCCAACAGAGGACATAGGGAGAAACAGATAATGTACTTGGGCTTTTAATTCAAAGGATGAATAAATCAGTTATATACCAAGCAACAATAGGCAATTTGCAACAATTTACTTAAGATAACACTGTGACAAGTAACATTAAGGAAATAATAATATCAAAGAAGTAGCAATATGAAGAAGAGACATGATTAAGAGAAGCAAACGAAATAAGCTACATAAAGACATAAGTATGAAAATAGAGCAGTTGTTGATAAATAAAAGAGGAGAAAAAACTATTTACCAGCATTTTTTTTTTTGATAAATAAATAAATATTTAAGTATATATTTTAATTTTTCCTACCCTGCATTTAATTAGTTCAGCTTTTAATAAATAAATAAAATCTCAATGGTTTATTGGCAAATGCAGTATATTTTGAGATTTATTTGTTCGTCTTACTTAGATTTGAATTTGATACATTCTTTATTTCTATCAAATGTACAAATTCAAAGTAATTTATTAGTATCCAGACAAGAATTTGATACTACTATTCCTTGGAAGTTGTTTGAAATCTCGCAAAATCTACCGAAAAATATCCAAAAAGATACCTCAATGTGAGAAATCTAAAAGATACCTGAATAAAATATAAAATATAAAAATTTATGTCTCCAAGCTCCAAATCAAACTTTTGTAACTAATACGATAAAATAATTATAGCTCTGGTTACAGTAATTAATATGCATGCTATTGGTTTTTGAAGCAGAGTTTTCCACTTCAACTAGGGCATAGGCCTTTAATTAAAGTCAGTTGTCTGAAGATCAGTGCATTTTTAGCAGCAGTGACAAATTTTTAAGTGCTATTAGATCATAAGACTAGATCACACCCTAGCTCAAACGGAGGAGGATTATACAAGCCTTATAAGAAGTTCATCAATCTCATTGATCATTGATATGTAATTTTTGTTATTCTTTAACAGTAGGCTTCTCTTCTTTTTTTCATCGTTAATGGGAACCGGTTTATTTTTGTTCAAATAGAAGATGCTGTAATAAAAAATGAAATAATTTTCAAAGAATATATGTATATATATATATATATATATATATATATATATATATATATATATTTATATATGTATGTATGTATATATTTATATATATAATTATCTGATATACATAGGTATTTGTACTACTAATATATGTTTGCTTTTGTGCGTAATTTTTTCATAAATATTTTGTTAAATTTTAATTATTTTAAGTCTTTAACTTTACCATTTTCTCAAGTCCAACACGTCGGCCCAACTATGACAGACCTAAGTTCCAAGTCCATCAGAACTCATTTTAGTCTTTGCATATCCTACTTCACATAAAATAGTCACATTTTCTCTTAATTGAATCACTTTGTTCGTAATGATAACTCTAGTATTTTTTAATTGTTTAATTGACCGACAGTAACTTTTTCTGTGGATTGTACATGTATTAGGTGCTTGTGTCTATCTCGATACATACGTCCTCAAAAAAATTATTACTTCAAACTGAATAAATCAGAAAAATTGCACCAAACCGATGATTATCTTTTTCATTTGGTTTGATTGAGAAATTTAAAAATCGACTAGATTAATTTAATTATATTTTAATCAATATCCGATCCAAATCGAACCACAAAATTCCTAGTGTACCATGCAAATAAAATAAAATAACTTTTTGTTATATATAATGCAGATCATGGGTTAAAAATTGGTCTAACTAGCTTCACAAATTAAAATCTTAGGTTAGTCGATATTTTAAACACCACACCAAATAATATTGTGGCAAAAATATATTTTTTCCTTGTATTATATATTTAGCTGCAATAAGGAATATATACATGTATAACCAATACTTATATAAATATCACTAAAGTCTCTAGCAATTTTAAATATAATGACGTTAATTCATTACTGTCAAAAAATTTTTATTATCACTGAATATTTTTTTTGGTCATAGTGAAATATGATAAACAAAAATATAACACCTTATTGTAATATTCAACTTAAGCATATTGTAGAAGGATTTACTCCTAAATTTAAAATCTATAAGCATAATAATATCAGTTAGAGTGTAATTAATTAATACTATATAAATTAACATAATTTAATGTCTTCGATCTGGTATTTTTGTAAACACCATACTATAGCAGCTCTGATATAGTAAATACTTGAGTCCATTTCAGTGAAATTCTATATTGCCCCTATTTTATCCCTTCAATACATAACATACTTCTTTTCTATTGATTGTATTATTAGAAGAGCTATGTAAGATTTACATAAATAAAACGATTAGTTTAATTATATCAATTTTTAATATATCAATATAACAAATTGATACACTGGAAAATGATTATAATTAATAATATGAATAAATTAAATTAAAAAAAGGGAAATTTTCACATATAGCAACTTAAAAATAATTAATTACTCTCTATAGCTATAGTTTGATAATTACAATTTGTAGTTACATGTTATTTGAAGGAGAGAGGCGAACGAGACTGGAAGAGAGAGTAGAGAGGCGGGAGAGAGGGGGAAAGGAGTGGGAAAAGGTGAATGTATATGTATATGTATATTGGTTAGATAATTGTATATTATACATATGCAATTGTATATATGGCAAGAGAGATTGTGAGAGGAAGGAGAGAGGCGAGCGAGATCGAGAGAGGCGAGCGAGAGAGGGCAGAGAGTGGGAGAGATGTAAATTGTATATGTATATAATTATATATAACGGTATATTATACATATACATTTGTATAAATGGCAAGCTAGATTGGGAGAGGGAGGAGAGAGGCGAGCAAGATTGAGAGAGGGAAAAAAGTGGGAGAGAGGTGAATTATATATGTATATAGGCTTAAAAATTGTATATTATACATATATATTTGTATATATCCTGGCGAATTATACATATACAAACATGACTAATTATACAAACTCGAAGTCAGCCCACGTAATTAATGTATAATGTTAGTCGCGAGTGGTAATTATAGCAAACTATAGTTATGATGAGTAATTAAATAGTATAAATTTGCTTATCCGCGTAATTTTCCCAAAAAAGAATATTTTTCAATCAAACAAATAAAAAAGAAATTAATTTTGTATAATGACCAGGTGAACACACCAAGTATTAATTTTATTTTATTATCATTACTTTTTCCCCTCTATTTAAATTCCGTTGAAAGAATTTTGGAAGACATCCCTTAAGACTCAATTAAAGCATTAATATAACAACTTAATAATGTACTATAACAATTAAGAAAAAAATGCCATAAAAAACTTTGCCTGCCTTTGTTTTAAAGACATTCTTTTCGAATATTTTTTGTCAAGTATTACAATGATTTTTTTATAAAAGAATATGAGATCTTGAATAAAAAAATTAAAGTATAATTAATAACGTCACATACTATTTTATTATTATTTTGAAGTATTATGAGTTAGTGTAACTCAAAATAAATTATTGATGTAAAAGCAATGATTCGGAAGCCGTGCACAACACAAGCTATCCGTAACTAGTAAAATATAAATATCTTAATTTACTGTTATTTGGATCTCATGTTTTATTTTTTACAATTATTTTGAATTAATGACAAACGTTAGAGAATTTTTCCTAATTCAAATTTCTTCCAAATCAAATAAAGTCAAATAAAAATGTCATACCAAAAATTCATGTCTAAGTAAAAAAAAAATGATGTCTAAGTAATTTTTTTGAGAAAATTTCAAAACAATATTTAAGCATTTAATAGGATCTCTTAGCTGCACTTCTAATATTTATTAAAATTTTATATTTTAGTTTGCTATGTGTTGATTTATGTAAAACAAAAATTTTTGATTTAACTTAATAGAATACAACTAAGCAATAATAAATTAGAGAAAATTAATGGAGAGAATCTTTCAAATTAGGTAAATAGTGTTGAAAATCTTCATTTACGTTACAGAGATTAGGAGATTCAAATAGGGGTGGGCATAAATATCGAAAAATAAAAAAACAGAAAAATCAAATCATATTATTTTGGTTTTTCGGTGTCGGTTCTTCGATTCAGTATTGATTTTTTTATTTTTGAAACTTCGGTTTGAAGTTCGGTGTAAGAGGCCAGAAACTACGGTGCACCGAAGAACCAAAGTTTTATTAAATAAATTTTAAACAAATATTTATATTGCTTAGATAATAATACTTATTTTTTTTTTCTCAAAATACTTACATGACCTATTTAAATTTTTTACTTCAGCTAGCCCTTTACGACAAAAATTTGTTTTACTGATAAAATATTATAATGAAAATTTAGTTCCTCTTCTGTTTATGTGCCTGAGTCCTTATATTTGCACTCTTCTTTATTCATTCAGGCATGGGAGAAACCAAAAATATTATCACATATTTATTTTCTCTTTATTTTTATTAAGCACATGAAACTCTTAGCACTTTATTATATTTTCACTTTATTTTTATTCGCATCGAAAAACAATTTAAAAACACTGAACTAAATCGAATCGAAATAGAAAAAATTGAACCGAATCGATCTTAATTTGGTATAAATATAGTGCACACTTTTCTAAAACCGAATACCAAAAAACCGAACCAAAATTTGATAAAACCGAACCAAAGAACTGAATCCCTTCCCTTAGACCCAAATAGGCTCTTCTTGTTAAGAGTCCAGCCCATTTGTTATATTTTTTTATAAGTGAAAGCCCAACATTTATTGATGGGTGACCCATATATTTTGGACTTTGTTGACTTCTTCTAGAAGTCTTGGGCAGCAGATGTTTTCGCTGGTTTTTGGATGTGAAGAAAAAAAAAACAGAGAGAGAGAACAGATTTTTGAGAGAGGGTTTGAGAGAAAATTGTGGCTGGTTTTTCTGTACAGCCTTGACAAAATTTCAGTTTTCCGGAGATCCGACCATTGGATCGTTCTGAAATTTTCACAGCTGGTTCACAACACATAGCACTACATCTTGACCGTTCAGATCGTCAATCAGAGTTCTTAATCGTCTGTTATTGCAGCTGGTGTAACCTGCGTTTTTTTTGGGTGATATTTCCCAATTTCTCTTCTCTTTTGTGTTGACTCTTATGTATGTTGTTGTTGGTGGGCTGTGACATCCTTGTAGACTGATTTGGGTGTTTTTACCCTCAATTTGCATAATAAGAGAAGAAGAAGGGTGGACTCCTACAAGTCCCGTGGTTTTTATCCTTCATACCGAAGGGGTTTTCCACGTATAAATCTCGTGTGTCACTTGCATATTTATAATTCATATTTGCTTGTGATTTAATTGATGTGTTGCTGATTTGAGCTTGGTTAATATAGTGGTGAATTTCTTTTGGTAAATTGGTGAAGTATATTTGGTTGATTGTCTTGAAGTCGATCCTAGTAGGTGTTGTATCCTACTTGTGTTGTTTTGTGCCTCCCCCTACATTTGGTATCAAGAGCGGAGTGTTAAACCATAGACATGGAGCATGGAAATAACTCTATGGTTAAACTGACATCAACCAATTATTCCATTTGGCGTCTGATGATGGAAGATTTGCTATATTGCAAGGATTTGTTTGACCCAATTGATGTGGATAAAACAAAGAAAGATGACCAGCCCACTAAGCCAGAGAAGATGATAGATAAAGAATGGGAAAAGCTGAAGAGAAAGACCTTGGGGACAATCAGACAGTGGATTGATATTAGCATATTCAATCATGTATCCCAGGAGACTGAGCCGCTTGAACTATGGAGAAAATTGGAGGGTCTTTATGAGAGGAAGACCGCTCATAACAAGGCCTCGTTGATTAAGAGGCTTGTTAATCTCAAGTTGAAGCCAGGGAAGTCTGTTTCTGAGCATCTTAGCGACTTTCAAGATATTATTAACAAGTTGACTGTTATGAAAATTGTTCTTGATGATGAGTTGCAGGCTTTATTCCTCTTGAGTTCTTTGCCAGACAGTTGGGAAACTTTGGTTGTGTCCATCAGCAACTCAGCTCCAGATGGTACGCTTTCATTGGATGTCATCAAAGAGAGCATGTTCAATGAAGAGCTTAGAAGAAAGGAGATGGGTGTTGATATTTCGCAGGCACTTGTGGTAGAGAATAGAGGAAGAAGCAAGAGTAGAGGTCCCAAAGGGCGTGGCAAGTCAAAGTATAGGTCAAAGTCCAAGGATGGGAGAGAACCTACGATATGCCACTATTGTAGCAAGCCTGGCCACATTCAAAAGTTTTGCTACAAGTTGAAAAGAGACCAGCAAAATAAGAAAAATGATCATCATAAAGAGGGTGATGACAAGAATACAGCTGCTACAACTTCTAGTTCTGATGATCGTGTTTCTTTGATATGTGCTATTGGAGAATGTTGTCATATTGATAGTTCTGACACTGAATGGCTTATTGATACAGGAGCTTCCTATCATTGTGTTCCTAATAAGGAGTACTTTATTGACTACCGAGCTGGAGATTTTGGTAGTGTGAAGATGGGGAACCAGAGCTCAGCAAGTATTGTTGGAATTGGAGATATTCGAGTCCAAACCAATGTTGGGTGCTATTTGACGTTGAGAGATGTTCGCCACATTCCAGATTTACGCCTCAATTTATTGTCTGCTAACGTACTTGATGAAGAGGGTTACAAGCACACTTTTGGTGAGGGTAAATGGAAATTGTCTAAGGGTTCCTTGACTGTTGCTCGTGGCAAGCTTTGTTGCACCTTGTATAAGACACATTTGAAAGTGTGTAGTGGTGAGTTGAATGCTATTGAGGAGAAAACTTCTCCTAACTTATGGCACCGAAGATTGGGGCATGTTAGTGAGAAGGGTATAAAGCTGTTGGCCGGTAAGTCTCTTATTCCTGCTGATGTTACTATTTCACTTGACCCTTGTGATCATTGTTTAGCAGGAAAGCAACACAGAGTTTCTTTTCCGAGGACATCTACAAGAAAGAAAGTGAAGTTAGAGTTGGTTTACTCTGATGTGTGTGGTCCCATAGAGGTGGAATCACTTGGTGGTAACAAATACTTTGTTACTTTTATTGATGATGCTACTCGGAGAACTTGGGTTTATATGATGAAGCACAAAAGTGAGGTGTTCGGTATCTTCCAGAAGTTTCATGCAATGGTTGAAAGGGAGACAGATTGCAAACTGAAGCGTCTTCGAACTGATAATGGAGGTGAATACACTTCAAATGAGTTTAAAGCATATTGCTCAAGATATGGCATTCGACATGAGAGAACAGAACCGGGTACCCCACAACACAATGGCGTTGCCGAGAGGATGAACAGAACCATTATTGAGAAAGTGAAATGCATGCTTAGAATGTCCAATCTTCCTAAGTCATTTTGGGGTGAAACAGTTGGAACTGCTGTGTATTTGATAAATAGAGCACCATCAGTTCCTTTGGAGTTTGATATTCCCGAGAGAGTTTGGTTTGGGAAAGACCCCTCTTATTCTCACTTGAGGGTGTTTGGATGCAAGGCTTTTATGCATGTGCCGAAGGAACATAGATTGAAGCTTGATTTCAAGACTTCTCCTTGTGTGTTTGTTGGATATGGTGATGAAGAGTTTGGTTACAGACTTTATGATCCAGCAAACCAAAAAGTTGTGAGAAGTAGAGATGTTGTCTTTTATGAGCACGAGATGGGTTTTCATCTCTTGGGTGCTGATAAGACTTATTATTCTAATTTCTCTCATGATGTTATTGATATGCCCATGCCTCATGTTTCTGCTTCAGATGATCAATTAACAGGTGATGCTCCAGAGGATGGTCATGAAATTGCTCATGAACATGACCATATTGAAGAGGTACAACCTAATGTTGTTGTACCACAACCTGATGATGAAGCTATAGATGTTCAACATGGAGAGTCTTCTAATCAGGGGGAGAAATCCAGCCCACAGGTAGAAGAGCCAACACTTAGAAAATCGACCAGAGTTCGTCAACCTTCAAGACTTTATCCAAGTTCAGAATACATCCTAATCACTGATGAGGGGGAGCCTGAAAGCCTTCAAGAGGTCTTGTCACATTCAGACAAAGACCATTGGCTCAAGGCTATGCAAGAGGAGATGGATTCTTTGAAGAAGAATGAAACCTATGACTTGGTGAAGCCTCCAAAAGGGAAGAAAGTCTTGAAGAACAGGTGGTTGTTTAAGAACAAGAAAGTTGACAATAAGCTAGTGAAGCGGAAGGCAAGATTAGTGGTGAAGGGATGCCATCAGAAAAAGGGCATCGACTTCGATGAGATTTTTGCACCGGTGGTGAAGATGACTTCCATTCGTATGATTTTGGGACTAGCTGCCTGTTTGAATCTTGAACTTGAACAACTTGATGTTAAAACTGCTTTCTTACATGGTGATTTGCATGAGGAGATTTACATGGAGCAGCCGGAAGGATTTGAAGTTAAGGGAAAAGAGAATTTTGTTTGCAAGTTGAAAAAGAGTCTCTATGGTCTCAAGCAAGCACCAAGGCAATGGTATCACAAGTTTGATTCCTTCATGAGTAGTAATGAGTACAAGCGGACTACTGCAGATCCTTGTGTGTATTTTAGAAAATTCTCTGAAGGTAACTTCATTATCCTTTGATTGTATGTTGATGATATGTTGATTGTGGGACAAGATGTTGAGATGATTTGCAGGTTGAAAGAGGATTTGTCAAAGTCCTTTGATATGAAAGATTTGGGTCCTGCGAAGCAAATTCTTGGTATGGAAATTGCTCGTGATAGAAAAGCTGGTAAGCTTTGGTTGTCACAAGAAAAGTATATTGAACGGGTGCTTGAAAGGTTCAATATGAAGAATGCCAAGCCAGTTAATACACCACTTGCAGCCCATTTCAAGTTGAGCAAGCGTTGTTGTCCTACAACCGATAAAGAAAAGGAAAGTATGTCTCATATTCCTTACTCCTCTGCTGTTGGTTCATTGATGTATGCCATGGTGTGTACACGACCGGATATAGCACATGCTGTTGGATTGGTTAGCAGATACTTGGCAAATCCGAGCAAGGTTCATTGGGAAGCTGTAAAGTGGATCTTAAGATATTTGCGAGGCACATCAAATCTGAGTTTGTGTTTTGGAGGTGGTGAGCCTATTCTTGAGGGATTTACGGATGCTGACATGGCTGGAGATCTTGATAACCGGAAGTCTACCTCGGGTTACTTGTTCAAATTTGCAGGGGGAGCCATTTCATGGCAATCCAAGCTACAGAAGTGTGTAGCGTTGTCTACAACCGAGGCAGAATATATAGCAGCAGTGGAAGCAAGCAAAGAAATGCTTTGGTTAAAGCGTTTCCTTCAAGAGTTAGGATTGAAGCAAAGCGAGTATGTTGTGTTTTGTGATAGTCAAAGTGCTATGGACTTGAGCAAAAACAGCATGTACCATGCTCGCACAAAGCATATTGATGTGAGATATCATTGGTTGCGTGTTGTCATTGAAGAACAACTAATGAAGTTGAAGAAGATTCACACCAACAAGAATGGTGCTGATATGTTGACAAAGGTGGTCCCTCGAAGCAAGCTTGAATTTTGTTCCAAGCTTGCAGGTATGTCTTCTTGATGACCTTTTATGTTTGGTCTCCCCGAACTGGGCTGGAGGGGGAGATTGTTAAGGGTCCAGCCCATTTGTTATATTTTTTTATAAGTGAAAGCCCAACATTTATTGATGGGTGGCCCATATATTTTGGGCTTTGTTGACTTCTTCTAGAAGTCTTGGGCAGCAGATGTTTTCTGCTGGTTTTTGGATATGAAGAAAAAAAAACAGAGAGAGAGAACAGATTTTTGAGAGAGGGTTTGAGAGAAAATTGTGGCTGGTTTTTCTGTACAGCCTTGACAAAATTTCAGTTTTCCGGAGATCCGACCATTGGATCGTTCTGAAATTTACACAGATGGTTCACAACACATAGCAATACATCTTGACCGTTCAGATCGTCAATCAGAGTTCTTGATCATCTGTTATTGCAGCTGGTGTAACCTGCGTTTTTTTGGGTGATATTTCCCAATTTCTCTTCTCTTTTGTGTTGACTCTTATGTATGTTGTTGTTGGTGGGCTGTGACATCCTTGTAGACTGATTTGGGTGTTTTTACCCTCAATTTGCATAATAAGAGAAGAAGAAGGGTGGACTCCTACAAGTCCCGTGGTTTTTATCCTTCATACCGAAGGGGTTTTCTGTTGGGAAAAACGCGGACAAACACAAAAGTATATATGGTAAAAGTAATGAAATAAAATGGGAAAATAACGACACCAAGAATTTTACGTGGAAACCCTTCTGAATAAGGGAAAAAACCACGGAACAAGAGGAGCAACTGATATTACTATAGTAAGGAATTTTACACTGTGTAGTCACGAATACAACACTCAAAGTGACTACTACACACTCAAAAGGAACAACACTCTTTTGGTTTCCGTCTTACTAAATATCGCTCACACTCTATTTTTCTTCACAGACTATTTTTGTATAGTCTATGGAATACCTCACTTTGCTCTCAAAATGGTTTTTCACTCTAACTTGGTGTGTTCTACAAATGAACAAGAATGCTCTATTTATAGAAGGATAAAACCATGCCTATGTCACTAATGACATATGTAAACATAGCAAAGTCAAAAATGGTTGCAAATCTTACCAATTTGCCAACTACCAAATCTTTCAAAGTCAAGAATGGTTGCAAATCTTACCAATTTGCCAACTACCAAATCTTTTCTTTTCAACTCCAATTACTATTCCTTTTTAACAATTGCTTGTACCAATTGAATAGCTAAAGTTGACAAAAACAATGGGATGGATTCAACAAATCTCCCCCTCCAGTCCCATTTACTGGAAGAAGGTATCTTCAACTTCTTTAGAGAGAGCTCATACCCACAAGTTCTTTGCATAACTCGAACTTGTCTTTCGGTATCATTTTGGTCAGCATATCTGCAGGATTTTCACTTGTGTGAATCTTTTTGATGTGAAATGATTCATTCTCCACTTTCTCACGAATCCAATGATATCTGACGTCAATGTGTTTTGTTCTTGCATGGTACATGGAGTTCTTGCTCAAGTCTATTGCACTCTGTCTGTCACAATAGACAATATACTCCATCTGATTCAAACCAAGCTCTTGAAGAAATAGCTTTAGCCATATCATCTCCTTGCCGGCTTCAGTAGCCGCAATATACTCAGCTTCAGTTGTAGATAGTGCAACACACTTCTGCAACTTTGACTGCCATGATATAGCTCCCCCTGAAAAAGTAAACAAATATCCAGTAGTGGATTTTCTGTTATCAAGGTCACCTGCCATATCAGAATCTGTATAGCCATTCAAGATTGGATTTGATGCTCCAAAACACAAGCATTCATCTGAGCTTCCTTTAAGATACCTGAGTATCCACTTCACAGCTTCCCAATGCTCTTTTCCTGGATTTTCGAGAAATCTATTGACAACACCAACTGCGTGAGCAATATCAGGTCTAGTGCATACCATTGCATACATTAGACTTCCGACGACGGAGGAATATGGAACTTTGGCCATGTTCTCTTTTTCCTCCCTAGCTGTAGGACACATCTTCTTGCTCAACTTCATATGACCAGCAAGAGGTATACTCACAGGCTTCGCATTCTTCATATTGAAGCGCTCCAGTACGCGTTCAATGTACTTCTTCTGGGACAAATAAATCTTCCTTTCATCTCTAAGACGAGTAATTCTCATGCCAAAAATTTGTTTGGCATGACCCAAGTCTTTCATAGAAAAAGACTTACACAACTCTTTCTTCAGCTCGTCAATCTTGGAAGTATTCTTGCCCACAATCAACATATCATCCACATACAACAAAAGGATGATGAAATCATTGTCAGAAAATTTTTGTACAAATACGCAATGATCTGAAGAAGTCTTCTTATAGCCTTGCTCCCCCATAACAGATTCAAACTTTTTGTACCACTGTCTGGGAGCTTGTTTTAGACCATAGAGACTCTTTTTGAGTTTGCATACAAAATTTTCTTTACCATCTACTTTGAAGCCCTCAGGTTGTTCCATATAAATCTCTTCTTCTAGGTCACCGTGAAGGAAAGCCGTCTTCACATCCATCTGCTCAATCTCTAAATTAAGACTAGCAGCCAAACCTAGAACTGTGCGAATTGAGGACATTTTCACAACAGGAGAAAATATTTCGTCAAAGTCAATACCTTTCCTTTGACTGAATCCCTTAACAACCAATCTAGCTTTGTACCTGGGCTTCAAGTTGTGTTCTTCAACTTTAAGTTTGAACACCCACTTGTTCTTCAAAGCTCTCATGCCCTTGGGCAATTTTACCAACTCATAAGTGTGGTTCTCATGCAAAGACTTCATCTCGTCTTGCATGGCTTCAATCCATTGGTTCCTGTGCTCATCTTCCATGGCCTCCTTATAACATTCAGGTTCTCCCCCGTTAGTGAGTAACACATACTCATTGGGTGAATAACGGGAGGAAGGAAACCGCTGTCTTGTAGACCTCCGAAGCGGAATATTTGATTCGTCCACAACTTCATGAGCAACAGGATCATCAATAACAATATCATTGTTATTATCAACATCAACATGTTGATTCGATACATGATTCTGGGCGTCACCATGATTATCAAACCCAACAACATCATGCACACTTGTGTGAGGAACTTCATCATGATGAACTATACCATCAAAACTTGAAGATTCTACCTTCTCCGCTTTGTCAATATCTTCAATTGTTTGATTCTCCATGAAAATAATATCACGGCTTCTCACAAGTTTCTTTTCAATCGGATCATATAGCCTGTAACCAAATTCATCTAGGCCATATCCAATGAAGATGCATTGCCTTGTCTTGGCATCTAATTTTGACCTCTCATCTTTCGGCACATGTACAAAAGCTTTGCAACCAAATACTCTCAAATGGTCATAGGAAACATCCTTTCCATACCAAACACTATTTGGTACATCACTTTGCAAAGCAACAGCAGGAGATAGATTAATAACATGTGCAGTGGTCAATAAAGCCTCACCCCAGAATGAGTTCGGCAATTTTGCTTCAGAAAGCAAACATCTAACTCTTTCCATCAAGGTCCTATTCATCCTCTCAGCCAAGCCATTAAGCTGAGGAGTCTTGGGAGGAGTCTTCTGGTGTCTAATACCTTGATGCTTACAGTATTCGTCAAATGGTCCACAATATTCACCACCATTATCAGTACGAATACATTTCAGTTTCTTTCTAGTTTCTCTTTCAACTGAAGCCTGAAACTGCTTAAAGACACCTAACACTTGGTCTATAGTCTTCATGACATAGACCCAGAGTTTTCTCGAGCAATCATCAATGAAAGTGACAAAGTAAAGTGCACCACCCAATGTCTTTGTCTTCATTGGACCACATAAATCAGAGTGCACTAACTCAAGCAACTCTGTCTTTCTCGAAGGAGGGTAGGACTTAAAGGAAACTCTATTTTGTTTAACAGCCAAGCAGTGCTCACATTTTTCTAATTTAGCACTTTGGAAATTTGACAATAATTTCTTCTTGGCTAGAACATTAAGTCCTTTCTCGCTAATGTGGCTAAGCCTCTTGTGCCATAATATTGAAGAGCTATCGCTCTCAACTGCATTCACCATATCAACACAAGCAGAGGCCGTAGTCCAATATAGACCACGACGTTTGTTACCACGAGCCACAACCAAGGAACCCTTAATGAGCTTCCATTTTCCATCACCGTTGGTACTAACATATCCTTCATCATCTAAGACACCAACAGAAATTAGGTGTAGACGAACATCAGGAGCATGTTTCACATTGTTCAAAACTAGTTTAGTTCCAACACTAGTTTCCAAACAAATTGTACCAATACCAACCACCCTAGAAACAGTCTCATTACCCATACTCAAGGTTCCAAAATCACCAGGAGTGTAGGAAGAGAAAAAAATCCTTCCTTGATGTCACATGAGATGCGGCACCAGTGTCCACAACCCAGCTTGACTCATCACAAGCAATATTTATCATGTTTGCATCAAGAACGGTAACAAGATCTTCGGTGGTGACGGTGGCTAGGCAATTTTCATTGCCATCTTGTTTAGTTTCCTCTTTGTTATTGTTCTCCCTCTTCAACTTCCTGCAGAACTTCTTTGTGTGCCCTTTCATGCCACAATGATAGCACTCAATATCCTTAAGTCTGCCTTTGGATTTGCTCCTATTTTGTTCTCTATGCTGAGAACCACGAGTTTTATTTCTCCCCCTGGGGCCAGTTATCAGGACATCCGACGAAGAGGAACCTTGAGTTTTTCTTCTCATCTCTTCGTTCAATACACTGCTCTTGGCGGAATCCATAGAGATCACACCATCCGGAGCAGAATTTGACAATGACGTTCTAAATGTTTCCCAAGAATCTGGTAGGGAACCAAGTAGAAGCAAGCCTTGAATTTCTTCATCAAATTTGATGCCCATAGCAGATAATTGGTTCATAATCCCCTGAAAATTATTCAGATGGTCTGTCATTGGAGAACCATCATGATACTTCAAACTCAACATCTGCTTTATTAAGAACATTTTGTTGTTGCCAGTCTTTCGAGCATATAAACTTTTAAGATGCTCCCATAGGGTTCGAGCATGTGTTTCCTCAGAAATATGGTTCAACACATTATCGTCGACCCATTGCCTAATGAATCCACAAACCTGTCTATGCAACAGATTCCACTCTTCATCTGTCATTTTATCAGGCTTTACAGTGGTAAATACTGGTTTATAAAAATTCTTGACATAAAGCAGATCTTCCATTTTCCCCTTCCAAATGGCATAATTAACACCATTCAAAGTAACCATTCTACTTGTGTTGGCTTCCATTGTTTTCCCCAAAAAATATAGTTATCGCAAATCAAAGTAAATCTTTTCTGATGTGGAAGTTCAGACTGTGCTGCAACCACAGAGCATACTCAGATAAAACCTTGGCTCTGATACCAGTTTGTTAGGAAAAAATGCGGACAAACACAAAAGTATATATGGTAAAAGTAATGAAATAAAATGGGAAAATAACGACACCAAGAATTTTACGTGGAAACCCTTCTGAATAAGGGAAAAAACCACGGAACAAGAGGAGCAACTGATATTACTATAGTAAGGAATTTTACACTGTGTAGTCACGAATACAACACTCAAAGTGACTACTACACACTCAAAAGGAACAACACTCTTTTGGTTTCCGTCTTACTAAATATCGCTCACACTCTATTTTTCTTCACAGACTATTTTTGTATAGTCTATGGAATACCTCACTTTGCTCTCAAAATGGTTTTTCACTCTAACTTGGTGTGTTCTACAAATGAACAAGAATGCTCTATTTATAGAAGGATAAAACCATGCCTATGTCACTAATGACATATGTAAACATAGCAAAGTCAAAAATGGTTGCAAATCTTACCAATTTGCCAACTACCAAATCTTTCAAAGTCAAGAATGGTTGCAAATCTTACCAATTTGCCAACTACTAAATCTTTTCTTTTCAACTCCAATTACTATTCCTTTTTAACAATTGCTTGTACCAATTGAATAGCTAAAGTTGACAAAAACAATGGGATGGATTCAACATTTTCCACGTATAAATCTCGTGTGTCACTTGCATATTTATAATTCATATTTGCTTGTGATTTAATTGATGTGTTGTTGATTTGAGCTTGGTTAATAAAGTGGTGAATTTCTTTTGGTAAATTGGTGAAGTATATTTGGTTGATTGTCTTGAAGTCGATCCTAGTAGGTGTTGTATCCTACTTGTGTTGTTTTGTGCCTCCCCCTACACTTCTCTCCCTTCTTCGTCAAACTTCATTAGCGACCTTCAATTCTCTATTTACAATCCTTCTTCTTCGTCAAACTTCATTAGCGACCTTCAATTCTCTATTGACAATCCTCCTTCATCGTAGAAGTCAAGTGGATTGGTCAACATATTTGTTGGAAAAAAGGAGATTTATATTAGTGAAGAAGATTTTCAATAGAAATTTGATCAATAGGAGATAATCGATCAAAAAAATTCGTTAAAATACATGATTAGCAAGCAATTCCAACTTGATCTTCGAGCTATTTTTTTTATCATGTATTCAATCAAAAGTTTTACATATCTATGTTTAGTACAAAGAGTACTAAATTCTAAAATGAGAACAATTTAAAAAAGGACACTAAATTCTGAAAAAAACACAATTGATCGAGGAAGAATACATTGAAAGAAATATAAGTAGACTGTGAAAGAAATAGGATATAATTATGCTTAAAAAATATAAATCTATTTGGCATACCTGTTGAAATGATTATAAATTTAAAAAAAATATAACGTTCTAAATAAAAATACAAATATTAAGTTAAAAAAAGTAATTGACAAAATTTTGTTTATGCAAGACAAACACAAATTATATTTATGCAAGATGATTACAACTTATGTTTATGCAATAGGAATGCAAAATTAATATGAATATAATTTTTATTTTTAATGTAAATCTTTTTACGGAAAAGGGCCTAAAATATCCTTAAAATATTGAAAATGGTACAAAATTACCCTCCATCCACCTATTGGCTCCAAAATACCCTTCTCACCCACCTATTGAGTCTAAAATACCATTGTCATCCACCTTTTGGTTCAAAATTTACCACTTATTTAACGGTTTTATATTTAAACTATTTAAATATTTTTTAAAATACGTAGCTCTCAACTATTTGTTATAATTAAACTTATAAGTATAATTTATAAATTAATCCACTACCCACCCATTGTTAATTAAATTCCTCTAAACTAATAAACTCGTCACATTATTAATGCAAGATACTGCCAATTGAGTGTTTTTAAAAACTATAGAAGTAAATTATCATACATTCAAGTGGCTAAATAAAAATCACCGATAAACTTAAAAGTCTGACTATGTTCATCTTAATTATTCTTACGTTTCAATTATGTGATGTTACAACATAGATAACTTTTTTCCAAAATAATATATTAAAGGTTTTAAAACAAGTCATAGATATTTATAAATTTATATTTAAAAAAAGTGCATGAATTAGTTCGGGATGTATTACTTCTTTACCTTTAATCATAATTTTTAATTCAATTTTGAAAGAAAGTGTCGTCCTAAATAAGAGGTTCAACCTAAATTTAATTGGGGTTTCGATTCAAACTCGAATAATTTTGGATGTCATTTTCAGGAATCTATAATTACATCGTGTTTTAGTAGTGTTTATGACAATTTTGATATTATAATTGGATTATTAATTGGGTGAGGTTTAGTTAGTAATGAGTGGGTAGTAGATTGGTTTATAAATTATATTAATAAATTAAAATTATAACTAATAGTTTAACACCAAATATTTTTAAAAATATTTAAAGAGTTTAATTTTAAAAAAATTAAAAAAGTGATCAATTTTGAACCCAAAGGTGGATGACAAGGGTATTTTGGAGCCAATAGGTGGATGAAAAGGGTATTTTGGAGCCAATAGGTGGATGAAGGGTAATTTTGTACAATTTTCAATACTTCAAGGATATTTTAGGCCCTTTTCCAATCTTTTTAAAGTTTTTTACGATTTTTGACAAAAAAAATATGGTGAAACTTTATGAAAGAGAAGCGGAAGTTTGATTTTAACAAGGAAACATGGAAGGAATGAGAAGTGAGAGAATGTGAGTCTAGTTTTTTGTTTTAATTAAAGCCCTAAGTTAGAAAAATTAGAAATCAGATTAGGATATCTTTTATTTGCTATATAAACAAAACATTGTTCTTTTTAATAAATAATTCAAAGATGTAGCTATTTTTAATAAATAAACAAGAATTTTTGACTAATTTCATAATTTTTTTAATTTTTTATTTAGATATAATAGATATTTTTTTAATTTTTTCGTACGCTTACTTAGGTATATTTTAAATTTTGTTAATGAGAATCCTAACTTTGTTAAGTCCTTCACATATATCGTTTATATGTTATTAAATTAATTTTTATTATTTACATAAGTACAGTAAAATCTCTATAAAATATTATAGGTGGGACCATGATAATTTATTATTTTATAAAGATAGTATTTAATCGACAAATTAATATTTATTAATTTAAAGAATGGTTTGAAATCTGATGAAGATTAATTTTAATTATATCAAAATAATTGTATCTTACTAAATTAAGTATCATATTTATTGATTTCACATAAAAAATATTATATACAAAGTACAACGAATACATCAAAATTATTGTATCTTACTGATTTTAACCTTGTAATGTTGTAATAATAAGAACTATCAAGATGTATTATCGAACAAATTTTTATCGTAGAATATTTGAAAGTTATAAAGTGGGACAAATTGATCCAGCAAAGATCGATGTTTTGGATGCTAATAATTTCTGATCCCTATTTGGACAACAAATGTTCAACAAAAGACAATAGCAAATTATTATTTTCAACACTGTAAAATCGGTCAAGGGATGCAATCTCAGAAAATTTGAATGAACCTATCTATGAAATAGTCATTCATGAACTTGAGGTTATGATTAATGATCTCGATTACCACAAATAGATGTCAATAACCTATTGAATTATACAGGTGAAAGTGAATTATGTTCGGAGGTTTTATTTTAACAAGGAAACATAGAAGGAATGAGAAGTGAGAGAATGTGAGTCTAATTTTTTGTTTTAATTAAAGCCCTAAGTTAGAAAAATTAGAAATCAGATTAGGATATCTTTTATTTACTATATAAACAAAACATTGTTCTTTTTAATAAATAATTCAAAGATGTAGCTATTTTTAATAAATAAACAAGAATTTTTGACTAATTTTATAATTTTTTTTATTTTTTATTTAGATATAATAGATATTTTTTTAATTTTTTCGTACGCTTACTTAGGTATATTTTAAATTTTGTTTATGAGAATCCTAACTTTGTTGAGTCCTTCACATATTCCGTTTATATGTTATTAAATTAATCTTTATTATTTACAGAAGTACAGTAAAATCTCTATAAAATATTATAGGTGGGACCATGAGAATTTATTATTTTATAAAGATAGTATTTAATCGACAAATTAATATTTATTAATTTAAAGAATGGTTTGAAATCTGATGAAGATTAATTTTAATTATATCAAAATAATTGTATCTTACTAAATTAAGTATCATATTTATTGATTTCACATAAAAAATATTATATACAAAGTACAACGAATACATCAAAATTATTGTATCTTACTGATTTTAACCTTGTAATGTTGTAATAATAAGAACTATCAAGATGTATTATCGAACAAATTTTTATCGTAGAATATTTGAAAGTTATAAAGTGGGACAAATTGATCCAGCAAAGATCGATGTTTTGGATGCTAATAATTTCTGATCCCTATTTGGACAACAAATGTTCAACAAAAGACAATAGCAAATTATTTTTTTCGACACTGTAAAAATCGGTCAAGGGATGCAATCTCAGAAAATTTGAATGAACCTATCTATGAAATAGTCATTCATGAACTTGAGGTTATGATTAATGATCTCAATTACCACAAATAGATGTCAATAACCTATTGAATTATACAGGTGAAAGTGAATTATGTTCGGAGGTTTGATTTTAACAAGGAAACATGGAAGGAATGAGAAGTGAGAGAATGTGAGTCTAATTTTTTGTTTTAATTAAAGCCCTAAGTTAGAAAAATTAGAAATCAGATTAGAATATCTTTTATTTGCTATATAAACAAAACATTGTTCTTTTTAATAAATAATTCAAAGATGTAGCTATTTTTAATAAATAAACAAGAATTTTTGACTAATTTCATAATTTTTTTTAATTTTTTTATTTAGATATAATAGATATTTTTTTAATTGTTTCGTACGCTTACTTAGGTATATTTTAAATTTTGTTAATGAGAATCCTAACTTTGTTAAGTCCTTCACATATACCGTTTATATGTTATTAAATTAATCTTTATTATTTACATAAGTACAGTAAAATCTCTATAAAATTTTATAGGTGGGACCATGAGAATTTATTATTTTATAAAGATAGTATTTAATCGACAAATTAATATTTATTAATTTAAAGAATGATTTGAAATATGATGAAGATTAATTTTAATTATATCAAAATAATTGTATCTTACTAAATTAAGTATCATATTTATTGATTTCACATAAAAAATATTGTATACAAAGTACAACGAATACATCAAAATTATTGTATCTTACTGATTTTAACCTTGTAATGTTGTAATAATAAGAACTATCAAGATGTATTATCGAACAAATTTTTATCGTAGAATATTTGAAAGTTATAAAGTGGGACAAATTGATCCAGCAAAGATCGATGTTTTGGATGCTAATAATTTCTGATCCCTATTTGGACAACAAATGTTCAACAAAAGACAATAGCAAATTATTTTTTTTGACACTGTAAAAATCGGTCAAGGGATGCAATCTCAGAAAATTTGAATGAACCTATCTATGAAATAGTCATTCATGAACTTGAGGTTATGATTAATGATCTCAATTACCACAAATAGATGTCAATAACCTATTGAATTATACAGGTGAAAGTGAATTATGTTCGGAGGTCTGGAGCTTCGAAAAAAATGTGAATATCATCGGAAAGAGCAATGTTGATGATGAAGTTAAAGATGATACTGTACATTTGAAACCAGTTACGCGTAAGGAACACTTATCGCATCTTGAACTCTTCAAAATTTTATGGTGCAATTCGAAAAGACAACATTGGAGCTCTTGGATGCAATAAGAAAAGTTAGAGATGAGATTCAACTAGATTTAAATTTTAAGAAAAACAAAACACTATAGAATCATATTTCACCAAATTGTCTTAAATATATATTTGTATTTTTAAAAAATTATTAATTTATGATATTAATGGGACCCATGTATTTCTATACGGGTCATCTAAAAATATTATCTTATTATCACATCGAAATTGATGATTTTTTTCATAGGCCCAAGTCGGGACAATAGAAAAATATTATTTTAGAGAGATAATTAATTACCGAGTACTAATTTATAGAGACTTTACTCATATACCATCCAACCAATGACCAAAATCTCAAAGACACATTTATACTATACTAAGGTCTTATTACTCCCCTGAACTTATTTTATAAATAGTTTTCTACTCCTTTTCACCCTACGTGACACTAGCTTGAAAAAAATGTCAACACGCGCTGAGCCCACAAGATAGTGTCATGTAGGCTGAAAAGGGGTAGAAAATTATTTATAAAATAAGTTTAGGAGGTAATACGACCTTAATATAGTATAAGTGTGTCTCTGAGATTTCGGGCATAAGTTGGAGGGTACTTGTGCATTTTTCCTTATTTATTAGATTGATAGTACTCCTCCATCCCATTTTATGTGGCAACATTCGACCGAGCACGAAGTTTAAAAAATAATGAAGACTTTGAAATGTATATCAAATTGCCTTCAAAAAAGTAAATTCACTTTGTCTCTCCTCATAAATGTATTAGAGTAGTACTTTAAAATTTAATGAGACCAGTAAAGTAAAAGATGAATTGTACCTTCAAACACTTATCATATAAGGAAATGATGACATTCTTTTTTAAACTAATCAAAAAGAAAATAGTATCATATAAAATGGGACGAAAAAAATAGTATTTATTCCAAAAATACTACTGCACATACTAACTTCTATTGTGTTTTTAAAGAGGAACTCTTCTGAAACTTTTTTATTCAAATATGATGAATTAATTTAAAAAATATTTGATATTGACTCCAAAATATTTTAGCCCTTTTGGATTAGTAACATAGAAAAAAAAAACTAATATTTTCAATAGATAAATACTTTGGCTCATTCCCAGACATTGAAATTTGAAATTCATAGTTTTGAAGTCTAAATTGTAACATTTAAAAAAAATTAAGTTAAGATTCGAATTATTTTATAGCGCCTTATAATTCTACATTTAAAATTTGAGTCGTTCTTCGTAAGTATATGAGCTAGAACTAAGTTATTTTCTATTTTCTCATTAGTTATAAAGTCTTTTACCAAGAACCTGTTTGGCCATAGATTTCTCAAGTAATATTTAGGTAAAAATTTGATAAATAATGTTGTCCATACAATTTGCATTTGCCATTATTTGATATAAAAAAATTGCAAATAAGTACTCAAATTTCCATATACTAGAAAAACTAGCATCTGTGTCAAAAATTGAGTTTTTGGTCAAAAATATCCTTAAAGTATGATTCTTAGCAGAAACAATCCTTCAAGTATTTAAAAGTGATCAATTTCATCCTTCTATTAGATATCATCAAAAAACTAATCGATCCTACATAAATATGAGCAGTTTACGTGATTATCAACAAAGGTTTTTCTAGATTATTTCATTACCTGCTAAATAAGTTCCTAAAAAAATATTTAAAATCTTAGAAATCATTACTTACTAAAACAAAAAAAATGTTTGAAAGGTGTGATGGTACATGATCTGCTCTTTTTCTTATTTAGTAACAGAAAGAAGTTGGAGCTTAACAATTATCTTTACTTTTTTAAAAATAAATATTGTATTATGACCAATAAACTTTTGGGCCATTATGATATTGAAGTGATCAAAATATCGATTCTTGCATTTGAGTTCCATTCTACATTATTAAAAGCGGAAGTCTCCAACAAATGCCGCTTCTAACTCATTCAATTGAGAAGAAACAGATCAATTCCAAATAGAAAAAACTTCAATAATAATTTTTGTTTGAAAGTAGAAAAAAAAATTATGTAATATTGATACCTAAATATTCAACTAATAATATTTTTAATATCTAATTACATGAAAAGTAAATGAAATACTGTCAAGTCAAAATATTTTGCATAATACTAAACTCAATTACTGAAAAAGTTCACGATAAAAAATTTGGTATATCTGAAAATAATAATCACGAAAGAATGACTTGATTTTTGTGACGATTAGTTTTTTGATAAATTAAAATAGAAGGATGAAAAATTATTCACTTTCAAATACTTGAAGGATGTTTTCTGCTATGAATGATACTTTAAGGATGTAGTTTAAGTTTGAGGTACAGTTTAAGGATGAATTTGGCCAAAAACTCGTCAAAATCTCAATATTTGAAAGCTCTTTAAAAATTCAAATTCAACAACAAATTTTATCTTTTACAAAAACACTCTCTATATTACGGTAAAGTATCTATAAATAATACTCGATAAATTAATAATCTCTTTAGAATAATATTTTTCTACTGATCGACTTGGATCAATGGAAAATATCACTAATTTCTATATGATAATAAGATAATATATTTTTAGATGACTCGTTATAACTAAATGGGTCCTATTAATATCATAAATTAATAATTCTTTAAAAGTACAAATACATCTAAGACAATTTAGTGAAATATGATTCTATCGTGTTTTGGCTTTTCTTAAAATTTAAATCTAGTTGAATCTCATATCTAACTTTTCATATTGCATCCAAGAGCTCCAATGTAGTCTTTTCGAACTGCACCATAAAATAATGAAAAGTTCAAGATGTGATAAGTGTTTCCTTATGCATAGCTAGTTCCAAACATATAGTATCATCTTCAACTTCGTCATCAATATTGTTCTTTCCGATGGTATTCACATTTTTTTTCTAAGCTCCAGACCTCTGAACATGTATCACTTTCACCCGTATAATTCAATAGGTTATTGACATCCATTTGTGGTAATTGAGATCATTAATTATGATCTCAAGTTTATGAATGACGTTATCACAGATAAGTTCGTTCAAATTCTCTGAGATTGCATCTCTCAAACTGATTTTACAGTGTCCAAAATAATTTGCTATTGTCTTTTGTAGAACATTTGTTGTTCAAATAGGGATTACAAATTAATAGTATCCAAAACATCGATCTTTGTTTGATCAATTTGTCCCATTTCATAACCTTCTAATATCCTACGATAAAATCTGTTCGATAATACATATTGGAAGTTCTTATTATCACAACATCACAAGGTTGAAATCAGTAAAATATAATAATATTCTGATATATTCGTTGTACTTTATATATAATATATTTTTATGTGAAATTAATAAATATGACACATAAATTAGTAAGATACAATTATATCAATATAATTAAAATTAACCTTCATCAGCTTTCAAATCATTCTTTAAATTAATAAATATTAATTTATCGATTAAAAAATATCTTTATAAAATAATAAAATTTCATGGTCCACCTATATTAATTTATACAGGTGTTACTGTAGTTGATTGCACTGTATTACTTCATTTTTTTTAGATGAACACCAAAACAATGATAAAATAACAGTGCATATGAAAGTGATGATATAGTTTTTGATGAAAATGACGAACAATCGACACTCGGGATAACAAAGTCACGTGTTTCGTCTACTTCACAATGTACGAAATGATGTTTGTTGCACTAACTCTGAACTACCTCATTACTCCAGTGTCATGGATACTACTTGTTATTTGTTGCAATGAAGAGTCAACTTGTTACGGAAGTCATGTATCTTGTTTATATCTTGCTACGTAATACAAACTTCTAGTTAGTTTTAATAGTGTTTAACATTTACTGATATAAATCACATTTATTAATAAAGTGAAATACTATGGTCAAACACATGATATTTTTTATAGTAGTAATCTATTGCTATCTTTTGTTTCCTCTCTCTTTTCTGCACACCCAAACACATCCCCCTTCTCTCTTCCCATATTCATTCTATGTCCATCTTTGAAATTCTCAAATATAATTTTATTTATTGGTTAATTAATTAAAGTCAGTTTCTTCAATGAAGATGGTTATTGCAATAGTGGTAATGCAAGCAATTAACTAATTTATTCGTTTTGCTTGTTCGAAGTGCAATAAATAGTCTCATATGTACATATAATTGAGCATTAATAATTTTGAATGAATCTGATCTTTTGATAAAAAAAAAGAAGATAAAGTCCATATTTTGTATAATATTGTATAAACATATCTTGTATATTATTATTGTAGAGTTGGGATACAAATGTAAAGCAAAAAATCCTACGTTGACTGAATAATCAAAAAAAATATTATATTTGGCCCATGCAGGTCTCGAACCTGCGACCTTCGCGTTATTAGCACGACGCTCTAACCAACTGAGCTAATGGGCCAAGTTGTGAGTAAACTTACATATTAGTTATTTGTTAGTTGTCATTATTGAAACTATCTTAGTCAAAAGAAGCAGCAACTTTGACAAGCAGACCAAAGAGCGCCAAAGGAGCAGAAAAGAATGGGCTGTGATCACTTTCCAAAGTGTAAACATGTTGTGGCTTCCATCTTCTTATCATTGCATTTTGTTGTTCCAACTTCAACACTCGATCATGCGTCGTTCGTATGTATATTCTATCCACCCTCTCCACGCCCTCTCCTTCTTTGAATTGAGCGCTTTGTAATGCTTGAATTGGTCCTGGACGTAACAGCATTGATGCTAACGTTGAATCCTAAGAAGAAAAAAATAAAATATCATTATATTACATGTATAAAGAAAAAAAATCATCAAGAGCGACAAAAAGACTAATAAAATGAATCGTTTGGCTTAAGAGATATCGAATTATGATTTTAAGATTAGTTGTGCAATCTAAAGATTAAGAATCAAAATGTCACATTAGCCCTTTTCCCAATGTCGTTTAAGAAAGTTGAGGTAAGGTTAAGGTTATTACTTTTGAGATAAAAGTACGTCTCACTTTAAACTAAGTAAACATCTTATATTATAATTCATTTCGAAAATAACTTGTATGGATTTAATTACCTCAAGTGGGCTCATTTGGTAAATGATTTCCCGTTGTAAATTTTTCTTAACAACAACACTTGTTGGAGGCTTTTCAGGCCCTAATCCAAATTCCATATCATATACATCTCCAAATTCTGATAAATCAAGGACTCCCTGCGAGTTATAATAAAATATTATAAATTGGATGAATTTTTAAGAATTACATAGTTTTAATATAAAATTACAAATTATCCATCATTAATTTGTAATTACATTAATCTCTTAAAAAGTAACACAAACCGGATACATAATATGTAGCTCATATACATCATCTCAGATACATTATAACATAAACAGAATACATATATGTAGCTCGGATACATTATAAAATAAATCAGATACATAATATGTAGCTCGGATACATTAAATAATGACTCGAGTACATTAATATGTAGCTCGAATACATTAAAAAAAAATTAAAGATTTTTAGAAATAGAAAAAAATATTTAAAATAAAGGAAACATAATATATGTATTTCAATAATATTTCCTTTTAAAATTACTATTATTATAGCTGAATAATTATAAAAAGATAACCATTATTAGCCTTAATAATTGTAACGTAGCTAGCTGTCCCCAATTTAGCATAGATGGATATATAGTGTTGCTTAAAGAAATATTCTTCAATCTACGGATTTAATAATTGATCTAATATATATAATTGCTTGATGGAAATGTTGTGGTTACATAAATGATGATTAAATTATGTTGAATAATGCGACATAATTTAATGTGAAGCCAGAGTAACAACTTATAGGACCAAATAGTGTATTAACAAATTATAAAATAAATTTTACTCTTAAACATGTTTTAAAAAGTCACAATTAATAAAAGAATTGGTTGACTTAAAAAGGGATATATAGATCCAAGGTTGGACAAAACTATTGGTTTTATAAATTCTTATAGTTGTTATTTAATTTTTTTTTTCACATTCCTAAACTATTATTTATATGTCTCCATTTAGTAAAATATTTATTAAATGGAGTCAAGTTATAAAAAGTAAATTTTTTTTAAAAAAAAAAAAATATATCACATAAATAATAGAATATCAAATTAAAGACGTTTTCGATCAATTTAAGGAAAGAAGATAGTTGTTTACTTACATCTCTAACATCTTGTTGAGACATGAAACCAGTTCTTAGCATGGTTGCTGCAATATACACTGCAAACTTTATTTTCTTTGGAAATTTGTGGATAGCATCTGTTACACTCATTCCTCCAGCGCTATGTCCTACCAATATTACCTATATTTATCCGTTCAATAAATAAATTAATAACGATTTGATACGATAATATTCATATAAGTTAGACATAATATCATAGGTATCATACCTGTTCATTATGAGGCAAAGATGACAACAAATCTAGTAGAGGTTTGTTATAGTCATGAAAGGATAGGATAGTGTTAGGGTCAGATGGGTCGATGCCAGCACCTTTAAGGTCAAGAGAGGTGACTTTATAGCCACAATTCTCTATAAGAGACCTAATTTTGTACCAACACCACCCTCCTCCTCCTATCCCATGTATCAAAACGAAGTGACCTCGTTCTGATAGCTTACACTTCTCTAAATCTTCCATCTTCATATCTACACACTCTTCGCCCATCTTTTTCCTCTAAATTATAAGATGTTTTTGTGCATATATTTTGTTTTCTTCACTTTGTTTCTATTTAAGAGTTGATGAGAATTTCAATTTATATAGTTGAGATTTGAGATGGTCTCTCATGTCATATTGTGATACAATATTCCATAACATATTGCTTCGTGTCCTAGTCAACCTATTTTTATTTATTTCTCTTCAAGTAGAATGTTACATATATATTATTTTAATTAGATTTCGTATTATTCTATGTTTCATTTAGCAACTGAGTGGAATATAAAATTTTGTAAACTTTTATTTCTGCAAAAAGTCATAGTAAAGAATATTGGTTGACTTACAAAAAAAATAAAATGGGATGAATTCAAAGGTTGGACAAACTTTATTGGATTTAGCACTAATTCTTATTGTTTGACTTTTTGAAGTCTGATTAAAATATATTCAAATGAAGTCATGATCGCATAGATTCGAAAAAATCCTTCTGGCCTAGAATAATGACCAGAATGGTAAAATAAAATATTTCATAATTTATATTATGTTATTTTATTTTTTTAATATTTTTATTTTTTTAATTTTATAATATCTTTTAATTTAAAATTGAAAAAGATTAGTCTAATTTAAAACAAAAAAAATATTATAAAATTTTGATAAAATTTTCTAATCATTTCGCATTATCTGTCGTTACAACTATATATTAGTCCCTACTCCTTCCATTCAATTAGAAGGTTCTAAAAGTTAGATGATTTAATTTGGACCTAAAAATGAGGTTATGGAGTACCACTAATATGAAATCCGATGCATAAATATTGTTTTAATGGGAGTGAATTTATATACTTGGAAATTTGACAATAATTTATTTTTTGTGCACTGTCTTACGTAAATTAAAAGGTATACAAAATCATAATAAAAATAGATTTAGGGATAGTCGAATTTTAGTTCAGTTAAGATGTGACTGTGTCATTTCGATCATAGTCTATGTGGAATAGTTATACCTTTTCCCAAACGTATACATATAGTTTTCAAAAGAGTTAACTTATAAGTAAGGGCCATATTTATTTATTTTACCTTCACTATTTGATAAAATTAGACTTACAAGTTAATTACAATAATAAATATTGTTCATAGAATCCGATATAATATTTTGAAAATAGAATAATGCACCGGCCTGGACGTTGACATTGAATTGTTTATTATGGTTAACCTTGTTTAAGGAGATTATTACATCTGTAATCACAGGAGTACTAAATTTCATTATGCATCTTAATTCTTATAATAAATTTTATAATTGATTGCTATAGGATGATAATTCTGTGATTTTACTTTTCTTTAAGGGGCTTTTTATGAGTACTAAGAATTCAAAACAGATTAATTAAAAGGTTTAATACTCGATATGACATTTATATATACAGTTTAATTTGTACTATTTTTTTTAAAAAATGTTGAATTAATTATAACCGCACAATTTTTTTGGAAAACTTACATAAATATACTATATTAAAAAAATATTTATCATTTATAACAATAATATTTTTTTCACTTGATCACTAATTACATTTACAATACATGCATATTACAGAGAACAATTTATAGAACATATTTATTAATTATTTTAATACACATAATACTTATAATACAATATATTAATTTCTTACCAAATAAAAATAATATATTTTAAAACAATTATATCTTATATGATTAACTAGATATTAGATGCCCGCGTAGCGCGGGTTCAACATATACTTTTTTTTTAATTATATGTAAATTAAATTTGAAGAATTAATTAATTTTTTATAGATTTTTTCTAAAAGTATTTTATATTATTAATTTATTGTAATTTATAATATTTTTATGTCATTTTTGAATATATATATATATATTACTCTTATTTCAACTTACTTGAATAATCATAAATATTTTCAATTATTAATTTATTGTAAATTTTAAACTTACATGAATAATCATAAATATTTTCAATTATTAATTTATTGTGAATTTTAAAACTTTTGATGTCATTTTTAAGTAACATCTGTTACTTCTTATTTCAATATAAATGACACCTCTTTCAATATAAATAGCACGTATAGAATAAGAGAGTGAATCAAATTTTTCATATGACTTGAAAACATTTTCATTTGTTAATTCTGTGATTTGTAGTTTTTTTTTATAATTTTTAATCATATATGTTATTCCATGTATTTAAATTCATGCTACACTGATATAATTTTAGAAATTAACTACGTTGTTTTTTAAAATAAATTGCCTCTAATATATTTTGTAGTTAAAATATATAATTAAATTTCAAAATTGAAAAATAAAATTAAAGAGCTATCGATCTTTTTTTTAAAAAAAAAAGACAAATAAATTAAAACAGACTAAACAATAAAGTTTTAATTATATATGTTATTCCATTTATTTAAATTCATGTGAAGACTGAAAAAATTTCAAAAGTTAACTACATTTTTTTAGAAAAGATTGTGCCTCTGGTATATTTTATAGTTAACATACAATAAATGGAGTAATTAAATTTGAAAATTTTAATTTACTAAAAACTAAATAAATTGGAAAAAATTAAAGAATAAGTTGCGAGACAAAAATAAAAAGAAAAAAATAGAAATTAAAGCACATCGAAAGAAGCGGAATAGGGAGAAAGAAGGGTTCCATATTTGTCGGCTGAAGTAAAATAAAATAAAATAAAATTTTAATATTATATAGTGGCTATTTTTAATTCAAAATTAAAAAATAATAAAAGTGTTATAAATTCATTGAATGAGTGGATAGTCCATAAGGTTGGTACATGAACAACCATTCATATTCACTAGGTTACATGAACCTTTTTGGATAAGAATGTATCTATTTATTATGATACTTAATATGGTGACCTTTGGAGTGATTTCTCACTCTATAAATATGGTTGTTCATTCACTATTGTAATAGATACAGATGAGACTTACATACACTTGAATAAGAAGAAAATTCCTCTTCTTCTATCTACTTCTCTTGTCTTCTTCTCTTTATGATTATATTCTTATCAGCTTGATTTTATAACACGTTATCAGCACGAGTCTCTAGTCAATTGCGAGTGAGTTTTTGTTTTTCTTTAACTCATGTTTTGGTTGATCTCGCTATGAGAATCAAGGTATTATTTGCATAAGATCAGGTATGTATTTTCTAAAATATTTTATGATTTAGAATAAAAATAATATTCAGTCACTAACAATTATCAAGAACCGAAGACATATACTACTATTGGTTGAATATAACATGCTATACAAGACTTCTTAAATTAGAAGAAGGTATAAAATTTTAATAGCATGAGTTTGAATGTTATTTTGATTGTTTTGAAAGACTGAAAGGGTGAGTCATGTTGTACTTCGGTCTATTATACCGTTGGTTAAGGGTAAGACGATGGATTCAAGTTTCATCGCACCAAAAGGGTAAGACATCTGATTAAAGTACGGATGCACCATAATGAAAAATATTTGAGGATAAGACGATAGATTCAAGTTCTATTGCACCAAAAGGGTAAGACATCAATTTGAGTATTGAGGCACTGTGATTGGGTTGAAGTCCCATAGAATTATGGCGTAAAATGCCTTATATGGATAAGACATTGAGTTTGAGTCAATGCACCATAATGATGATATAATGATGACTAAGGCTTTGATGAAAAATCTTGAAATTCATCCTATTGAATTTGCTTCATTCCTTGAAAAGAATGTGGTAGCAACATGTAATAACTCTGAAATCCGCCTGTTAACTTGCTCCATTCAATCATATGAATGTGGTAACAGTGAATGTTAGTCTGAAAGATGACAAATGATTAATGATATGAATAAGGGCGTGGAGGGACATAATTATAATAGTCATTATTGTGGTAATGATAAAAGGAAGAACACTATGAGTTCTTCAAATAATCCTTCAAAATGTGAAGGCAATTTTTATTATCAAAATGGTATGAAAGGTCATTAGACTTGTGAATGTTGTCAACCCAATAATTTGACAAATTTATAAATCCTCTATCATGATACAAGAAGATAAAGTGATGGTACACTTAATCTTTCAAAGTGATGTTGAGGTGTGTCATGGAAATATGATGAATTTTAAAGCCATGACAATGTGCTTATAATGCAAATTTATGAAGTACATATAAATAATTAGTCCAATCCTTGAAGAGAATGTGACTTGTAATGAGTATCGTGAATGCTCGACCATTCTATAAGAGAATGGGTCCAGATGTGATAAAATCATTATGGGTTGGATATATGTCACAACTCACCTCTATAGAAGGTTTGAGAAAAAAAATGATACATGACACTTCTCATCTCTACGGGAGATTTGAGAGGAAATAAATTTTATTTGGCAGAAATGGCTAATTGTATTATACGTTTTATACGTCACTATGATATAAACTACTGAAAGGGCAAAAGAAAGAAATAGTTCTTGCCTATAAGGGTTGTGGTCATTATTGTGTGGCAATACAAATTTGTCATTGGTTGTGTACCTATGGTACAACAAAAGTAAAGCAAGAAAGACGTCTTGCTCGTAATGATTTTGACCATGACAATAATAATATAATTTCCTCCTTGAAGGAGATGCTCACCATAGGGATGGTGTCATGCAATATGTGATAGTACACAAAATTAATTGCAAACTAACGAGTTGTGCTATTATAACAGGAATAATATTGGGGTTGTAGTAAGTCTCAAAAGAAACTTTTTAAGTTTCGGATGAATGAAAAATAAATATTGAGACTATAAATCACAACAACCGAAGAGGGTTATAATGTTTATGTAAAAGATTACCCCACTTTTCCTCTTGTTTGTTCCATACAAACATGTACATGCTGATGAAATCACATGTAAAAGTAAAATATAAGTGTACTAAAATAAAGATTAGTTGGCATGACTGGTTGACCATTCCGATTAAATGTAATGCAAACGTGATTGAGAATTCAGGTGATTTATATGATGAAGAAATAAAAATTCTTCAAGAATTCTCTTGTGTTGCTTGTTCTCTTGATAAAATGATCATTGTACCAGCTAAGGTTAGGACTGTAATCCCCTAAAATTTTTGGAACATATAAAAGGGTGAATATGGGCCCGTTCACCTGTCATGTGGATCATTTGCAACTATATGATTAATGCATCTATGCGATGGTCACATGTATTTTGTTGTCAACTTACAAATTGGTTTTTGTGTAACGACCTGTTTAGTCGTTTTGAGCAGCAGATTTTATTTCTGGAAAAACTGGCTGAGACGACGGATACCACGACGGGCCGTCATGGGCACGACGGACCGTCGAGGGTGTCTCGTCCCAGAACACTTAGAATTCTGGAATTTGGGTACTAAAATCGACTCTCTGTAAATTGTGACGGACCTGCAGGACGGACCGTCACAACTACGACGAACCGTCGTGAGGCATCGTTTCAAAACACTTTAACTTTTGAGAATTTGGTACAGGGAACGATTCTCTGAACGTCGTGACGGAAGTACAGGATGGACCGTCACATGCGTGACGGACCGTCACAGACTACTTAAGCGAAAAATGGAATTCTAAGATGCTGCGACGACCTGCATGACGGACCGTCGCGGGCACGACGGGCCGTCACAGGTTGCGCAAATCCCAGGCTGGGTCGGATTTCTTTACACGTTTTAAGGAACGTTTTGGACTTTTCCTGCTTTAATTATAAAGTTAGAGGGTTAATGTTAATAATTCTAATTACTTGGGGGTTAAAAGAGGTAACCTTAAGTTAAGTAGTGGGGTATTATTGTCATCTTATACACTTAATTATATGTTACTTAGGGTAAAAGAAAGAGGGTTTTGAATAAGAAAAAGAGAAAGAACAGAGAGAGAGAGAGGATCGAACGAAGAGGAACCAAAGCTTGGAAATTTGCTTGTTTGAATTCAATTCTTCGGTGGAGGTAGGTTATGGTTTTTACGTTATGCGTAGTAGACTCTTAATAGCAAACAATATGTATTGGTGGTATTGTAAACCCTTCTATATGCTTAATTGTATGCTTGTATGAATATGATTATGTGATTTTGATAAAACAAGCATGATGAAAACTACTGAATCCCAAATCTTGAAAGAAACTTTAATATACTTCATTAATGATGATGCCTTGGTATAAAAGAAGGCTTGATGAATTAAAGTAATGGGATTGATGATGCCTTGGTATAGAGAAGGCTTGATGAATTGACAGAATGATATTAGTGGATCGGAGTGTCACGTTCCGACACATAGCATTAGTGGATCGGAGTGTCACGTTCCGACACATAGTAATAGTGGGACGGGTGTCACGAACCGACACGTAGATTTAGGGGATCGGAGTGTCACGTACCAACACATATTAGGGGATCGCGTGTCACGAACCGACATGTAGATTTAGGGGATCGGAGTGTCACGTACCGACACATATTAGGGGATCGGGTGTCACGAACCGACACGTAGGATTAGGGGATCGGAGTGTCACGTACCGACACATAGTAGTAGGGGATCGGAGTGTCACGTACCGACACAAGAGGAAGAAAGATAATGAATCTTGAAAGATGATAATTAATTCAACATAATGAACTTAATTCCCAAATGAGTATGGTATCGAGGCTTGAGTCCTCATGGATGAACTTGATGGTACTTATTGATAACTATAGTACTTGTTGTTGCTACATGTTAAGTTTTATAGTTGATTTATGGTATTAATTGATATGTATTTGTTTTCTATTTTGAGTTGGCCGATGATACTTACTCAGTACCCGTGGTTTGTACTGACCCCTACTTTTATGTTTTCTTCCTTGTTATTTGTGGAGTGCAGCAAACGGATCGTCTCCTTCAACTCAACAGTAATCTAGCCAGTCTTCACTTCATCGAAAATTCAGGGTGAGCTAATGCGTCTAGCTTGGACTGGATCTTCTTCTTCAAGTCTTGATGCCTTGAACTTCCGGCATGGACTAGCTTTTATTTGTTTTAGCTTCTTAGACATTTTAGTTTAGTAATTTGATCATAGATGTTCTTGTGATGATGACTTCCAGATTTTGGGGAATAATAGATGTTGGATTTTAGTAGTTATTGAATTGGTTTTATTAATAAATTAAGTCTTCCGCATTATTTTCCGTTGTTATACATTGAAATGTTAAGGTTTAGATTGGTTGGTTCGCTCACATAGGAGGGTAAATGTGGGTACCAGTCGCGGCCCCGATTTTGATCATAGATGTTCTTGTGATGATGACTTCCAGATTTTGGGGAATAATAGATGTTGGATTTTAGTAGTTATTGAATTGGTTTTATTAATAAGTTAAGTCTTCCGTATTATTTTCCGTTATTATACATTGAAATGTTAAGGTTTAGATTGGTTGGTTCGCTCACATAGGAGGGTAAATGTGGGTGCCAGTCGCGGCCCCGATTTGGGTCGTGACAAACTTGGTATCAGAGCATTAGCTTCGTTGGTCTCATCACACAAGAACGAGTCTAGTAGGGTCTTAAGGAATGGTAGGGGGACGCCTTCACTTTTCTTTGAGAGGCTATAAGACTTTAGGAAAATTCCATTCTTTCATTCTTTCTTTCGTGCTACTACTTGAGTCCAATTGGTATTTAGGTGATACAAATTGGTATCTGACCATCTTCACTCTATTTCGCAGATGGTTAGAACTAGAGCAACGACTGCACCAGCAGCAACACCGGCAAGACAAGATGCGTCTGAGCCAGCCACTGGGCTGTAGCTCGGGGAGGATCAGTGACAAGAGGCCGTGGAAGAGGTCGTGGGAGGACGTTCTCTAGAGGAAGAGGACGAGCACCTAGCCCATTTGGTGCTAGGGCGGTGACTCCTCCACCGACTGAGGAAGTGATAAGAGAGGGTGAGGAAGGGGAGAATGAACAAATGCAGAATGAGGAATTACCACCCCAACCTACCCCAGAAATGATTAATCAGGTTCTGGCCTATCTTAGTGGTTTATCAGATCAGGGTCAGGCACCTCCAGTGTTTTCTGCACCAACACCCCCGGTTTCAGATGTACAACATGCAGCCACTATGGCTCCTCGTATGGATGCTTCATTGGAAATAGGCACATTTCCTCGTCTGACTACCGGGCCTATAATGACAAATGATCAACATGAACTTTTCAGTAAGTTCTTGAAATTGAAACCTCCAGTCTTCAAGGGTGCAGAATCTGAAGATGCTTATGATTTTCTGGTTGATTGTCATGAGCTACTACACAAGATGGGTATCGTGAAACGGTTTGGCGTTGAGTTCGTGA